>CM035433.1:99876257-100396257 GCA_020310875.1 Ceratopteris richardii | reverse complement strand
GGTTGTCTCCATTCTTCATAAGCTTTGTATCATGTGTGATAATCATCCCATGAGCATGTTGAAGTCAACAACATGCATGCCTATGTAAAGATCAATAGTTGTGATGAAGGCTTCCCATTTGTCATCAGCCTTGATACCATTGATGAGTTCCCTCACTATTTTTTCTTCATCAATGACTTCTCCAATGCTTCCAAGCTGGTTTGCAATGTCCTGCATCTTGGTTGTTGGTGTAAATCACAAGCCTACACATTTGGCTTGGAAGACATCATGAAGACTCCACCTGCATGAAGAACCATAGGAACGTATGCTAGTGGTTTATTACCACTTCCCCTCATTGTAAAAGTCTAATTTGACTTAGAATCTTTTGTAATCACCTACCTAAGTGATTCGTTGAAAAGTAGATCACTTGATTGAGAGAATATCTCCAAACTTTTAGATGCTTGATCATAGGAAGCCAAAGATTTGAATTTGAATTCAAATCCTAAGTCATTTCCTATAAAATTGGATGTGAAAAAGTCGCGGGTAGATCACTCCATTCTCGAGGCTCATTCTGTTGAGCTTGAGTGTGTGTAAGGACTATACCATAGCCTACACCTCTCTACACCATTTGGCAATGCTAGACATGCCAATGGGATTGTACACAATTGTTAATCAATAGATACATTTACATCATTCATCTCTGTATTCACTGCTTGTCTACTCCAAAGTCTGTTAACTTGTCAAGGGCATATCTCGGTCAATACTACTCCAAATTCAGTGATTCAAAGCTTATTGGATTCATCTCAAAATCATCTGCATGCTCACAAAGTTTTAAGTGATTTCCTTCAGCCAATTCAGAGAAATCGTCGTCGAGGTGCTCACTGGTCTATCTCTGCTACAGTCCTAAAAAGTCGGGGGTATAGCTAATTTTGCTAAATCAATTTCTCTGAGTATAGTTTGTCATTTTACATCATTCCACTTGAAAATGTTAGCTTACTAAGCTAATTGAATACCCCTAGAAGGAATTTTATCAATTGCTATTGTGCTGGTCACACTGAGCAAAACATTGAGCAGGTATCAAGACCAAAATAGAAGGTTTTCTTGACTTTGTGACTTCCAAAGTTATCTGTTTTGATTCAATCATTGCACACATCATCTCCAAAGGACATAGGCTATTTCTTGGTGTCATTGGGAAGCTAAGAAAGTCTACTAATCAAGTCTGAAGCTAAAGAGGGCTGGTACAAAGCAGGTTTTAGCAGTACCTACCCAATCTCTTGGATCATCCATCCATTTTTCCCAACAGTCGTATCGGAGAAAATAAGGTAAAATGGGAGATGGTTTTCCTTCATTTATTGACAAATTGGACAGGAACAACTATCAAGCATGGTCTCTAAGGATGAAGACCTACTTACAAGGAAGGAGTCTCTATGGATACATCTCAGGAGATGAGGAATTGCCCTCATTCAAAGCAAGAGGTTTGCCAACCAAGGAGCAGCAAGAAAAACTCAACACATGGTGTGCAAGGGATGCATTGGCAAGGTCCTATTTACTCAACTCTATATCTGACTTTCTTTTACCTCATATTAGAAATTGTAAGACTTCCCAAGAGACTTGGGAAACCTTGTCATCATATTTTTCCTCTAATACAAGGGCTAGGAAAAATCAGTTGTGGATTGAATTCACAACACTAAGGAAGCAACCTAAGCAAGCTGTTTCATAATTTGTGACCAAGATCAAAGATGTTGCAGATCAGTTAGCAAGCATAGGAGAAGAAATTGAAGAAGAACAAATTGTAAGGTAGGTAATTAATGGAATCAAGGCTGATGACAAGTGGGAAAGTTTCACCACTGCAATGGATCTCTACATGGACATGCACACTCCAGATCTTACAACTCTCATGGGTCAACTATTCACACATGAAGCAAAGCTTACCAAGAGTGGAGATACTACCAAAGGTAACAACTCTTCTGCCCTATACACTGATAAGAAATCTAAGGATAAAGGCAAGAGTAAGAAGGTGGAAGATGAATGCTCTACCTCCCAAGCCAACTATGCAGGGAGAGGTAGATCTTCAAGAGGTAGGGGCAGAGGAGGTAAGCAAGGTAGGGGGAGACCCTATAACTCATCACCATGTAACATTTGTGGTTTGTCAAACCACACCACATATGAGTGTTACAGGAATTACAAAAATCAGAGAGGAAGAGGCTACCAAAGAGGTGGATACTCTTAGTCTAAAGGAAGGTTCAACCATCACCAAGGCCACAACAACAATTACAATGGCAACTACCAAGGAGGATTCAGAAACAGAAAGGACTACAACAACTACACAGAGGAGCAGGATGACTCTCTCTTGATCATGAACATGACTTCAAAGTCAGGTACAAATGATGATCACCTATTTTATATTGATTCAGGGTGTTCAAATCATGTGGCTGGTAATGTGGCACTACTCTCTGATCTTGAGGAACCAAAAGGTAAACACCAAGTCCAAACAGGTGATGATACAAAGCATTCTAGTTAAAGTTGGAACTGTGAAAACTTGTGATGGTAATCAGAATTTGTTGAGCAGAGTACTTTATGTACCTACAATTACAAAGAACTTAATGACTGTTGGTCAGATTGTAGAGAAAGGGTTGTAGGTCAGATTCAATCAGTATGGAGCATTTGTGGAGGACCCAAGACATGGATTCAAAAGGATAGCTAAAGGAGAAAAATCAGGTAGACTTTTCACTTTTGAGTTGGAAGATACAAAGAACATTGCATTATACAGTTATAAAGATCAAACACTTTCAGAGCTTGAGATTTGGCACAAGAGATTAGGGCACATAGGAGAAAGGACCTTGAAGCAAATGTGCAGGGACCAATGTGTGCTTGGGATACCTAATGTATCCAAGCAACATATGATTTACAAGTGTGGTGCTTGTCAATTTGGTAAGTCTCACAGGTTACCCTTCTCCAAGAAAGGATATATGCATGAAGACTATCTAGAGCTTGTACACACAGATGTATGGGGACCTAGCAAAGAACCCTCAGTCTCAGGTTCAAGGTACTATGTGTCTTTTATTGATGACTATAGCAGATGGACTGTATTATACTTTATGAAGCACAAGGATGAAGTATTTAATTGTTTTAAGAAATATCTTGCATTAGTTGAAAATCAGACAGGAAGGAATTTAAAGAGGCTAAGGTCAGATGGAGGAGGTGAGTACTTCTCCAATGAATTTGAGGACTTCTTGCAGGACAGAGGCATCAAAAGGGAAATAACCACAAGGTACTCTCCTGAACAGAATGGGGTAGCTGAAAGAAGAAATAGGTTAATAGTTGAGACAGCTAGATCTATGCTTAATGAGAAGAAATTACCTAATTATCTATGGGCAGAGAGTGTCTCTACTGCCACCTATCTCATAAACAGGTTACCATCAAAGTCACTTGATGGTATGACACCATATGAAGCATGGCATGGTAAGAGACCATCATTGG
Organism: Ceratopteris richardii; assembly: GCA_020310875.1. Classification (NCBI taxonomy): domain Eukaryota; kingdom Viridiplantae; phylum Streptophyta; class Polypodiopsida; order Polypodiales; family Pteridaceae; genus Ceratopteris; species Ceratopteris richardii. The sequence continues at coordinate 100,392,798 of CM035433.1, read as the reverse complement.
ATCACTGCAAAATTTTTGGATGTGTAGCATATGTACACATTCCTTCACAGGTAAGAGGAAAGCTAGATCCAAAGGCTGAAAAATGTATTTTCATTGGATATGATTTAAATCAAAAAGGTTACAGGTTTTATAACCCTACCAACAAGGGATTTATGGTAAGCAGAGATGTGATCTTTGATGAGAATGATTCTTGGTATGAGAATGAATGCAGGAAGGTCAAACTACCCTATGATTTGGAAGAGGAATTTCCAAAACTTACAAAGGAGGAACCAACTCAGAAAGAAGACTCAAGTTCAGATGATGAAGATACAATCAACCTTGAAGAGTTCAAGGCATGGAAGTCCAAAGGCAAAATGAAGATGAAGAAGCTTGAGGACATACCAGAATCTTCAACTCAATCAATCAGAAGTTCTCAAAGAGAGAGCAAAAAACCTATCAGATATGGGTATGATACATCTCTTGTTACTAAACATTCAATTTATCTTGCAAAGGATTTGCTAAATGAAGAACCAGGATCATATGAAGAAGCAATCACAAAATCAGAATGGAAGGAAGCTATGGATGAGGAGATTGAAGCACTCAAGGAGAGTGATACATGGGAGTTAGTACCCAAGAAGGACTCCATGAAGGTAATAGGATCCAGATGGATCTATAAATTGAAAAGAAATTCTGATGGCACAATTAACAGGTACAAGGCCAGATTAGTAGCCAAGGGTTTTGCACAAAGCTAAGGCATTGACTATGAAGAAACATTTTCTCATGTGGCCAAGATGCCAACAATCAGAGTGTTGGTGAGTGTGGCTGCATCAAAGAATTGGAACATGTACCAATTGGATGTCAAGAATGCTTTCTTGAATGGATGAATTTCAGAAGAGGTTTATATGTCACAACCTCCTGGCTATGAAGACCCTAAGAAGGTAACTTATGTTTGCAAATTAAAGAAGGCTTTATATGGATTGAAGCAGGCACCTAGGGCATGGAATTACAGGCTAACTACATACCTCCAAGACCAAGGTTTTGTCATGAGTAAGGCTGACACTTCTCTGTTCAAGAGAAGTAATTCAAAGGTAATCTATCTTTGTGTTTATGTTGATGACATCATCATTACAGGCAATGATGTAAATGGAATCAGAAGCATCAAAAGCCAGATGATGAAGGAATTCAAGATCAATGATCTTGGATTATTGAAGTATTTTTTGGGACTTGAATTAGTCTACACTAATTCAGGAATATACATTACTCAGAAGAAGTATGTGCAGGACATGTTGAAGAAATTTCACTTGCAGGATGCTAAAGCAGCAAGCACTCCAATGGAGGTGAACTTAAAGCTAAGTGCCCATGAAGGTGATGAAGTCCAAGACATTACAGGTTATCAAAGTATGGTAGGTAGCTTGAACTATGCTACCTTAACTAGAATTGACATTGCATATGGAGTTAGTGTGCTAAGTCAATTTATGCACAAGCCAAGGATACCTCACTTAGAGGCTGCCAAAAGAATCTTGAAGTATCTCAAGGGTACACAGAACCATGGTTTGTACTTTCCTTACACTTCAGATATTGACATAAAAGTTTATTCAGATGCAGATTGGGCAGGATGCAAGGATGATAGGAGAAGCACTTCAGGATACATTTCTTTTGCAGGTGACAAACCAATTTCATGGTCTGCAAAGAAGCAACCAACTGTTGCATTGTCTTCTACAGAAGCAGAGTATAGAGGGCTAGCTAATGCTACTCAAGAAGCAATTTGGAATAAGCTTTTGTATTCATAATTGGGCTTATATACTAGGCCTCCAATTATCTTTGGAGATAATACAAGTTCTCTTCACCTTGCAGCTAATCCTATCTATCATGCCAAGACCAAACACATAGAAGTTCATTATCATTATGTGAGAGAGAAGTTGCTAAGCAAGGACATTCAACTGACCTATGTGTCAACCAACATGCAATGTGCAGATTTGCTGACTAAAGCTTTGGATGGGACCAAACTTTGCAGGTTCAAATCTATGATTGGATTGCAGGATGTACTTGAAGATTGAAGATGAAGACTTAAGCCAAAATGTTTGGCTTGAGGGGGAGCTGTTGGTGTAAATCACAAGCCTACACATTTTGCTTGGAAGACATCATGAAGACTCCACATGCATGAAGAACCATAGGAACATATGCTAGTGGTTTATTACCACTTTACCTCATTGTAAAAGTCTAATTTGACTTAGAATCTTTTGTAATCACCTACCTAAGTTATTTGTTGAAAAGTAGATCACTTGATTGAGATAATATCTCCAAACTTTTAGATGCTTGATCATAGGAAGCCAAAGATTTGAATTTGAATTCAAATCCTAAGTCATTTCCTATAAAATTGGATGTGAAAAAGTCGCGGGTAGATCACTCCATTCCCGAGGCTCATTCTGTTGAGCTTGAGTGTGTGTAAGGACTATACCATAGCCTACACCTCCCTACACCATTTGGCAATGCTAGACATGCCAATGGGATTGTACACAATTGTTAATCAATAGATACATTTACAGCATTCATCTCTGTATTCACTGCTTGTCTACTCCAAAGTCTGTTAACTTGTCAAGGGCATATCTCGGTCAACACTACTCCAAATTCAGTGATTCAAAGCTTGTTGGATTCAGCTCAATGTCATCTACATGCTGAAAAAGTTTGAAGTGATTTCATTCAGCCAATTCAAAGAAATCGTCGTCGAGGTGCTCACTGATCTATCTTTGCTACAGTCCTAAAAAGTCGGGGGTATAGCTAATTTTGCTAAATCAATTTCTCTGAGTATAGTTTGTCATTTTACATCATTCCACTTGAAAATGTTAGCTTACTAAGCTAATTGAATACCCCTAGAAGTAATTTTATCAATTGCTATTGTGCTGGTCACACTGAGCAAAACATTGAGCAGGTGTCAAGACCAAAATAGAAGGTTTTTTTGACTTTGTGACTTCCAAAGTTATCTGTTTTGATTCAATCATTGCACACATCATTTCCAAAGGACATAGGCTATTTCTTGGTGTCATTGGGAAGCTAAGGAAGTCTACTAATCAAGTCTGAAGCTGAAGAGGTCTGGTACAAAGCAGGTTTTAGCAGTACCTACTCAATCTCTTGGATCATCCATCCATTTTTCCCAACATTGGTGACCAAATCAATCACACTTTGCTTGGGCATCTTCTTGAGTGGTGTAAACTCCATCCATAACTAATTCTTCCTTGCCTTGGTGGTTGATGAGAAGAACGATTCAAGAGTATTCCATGTTTCTTATGATGTCTTGCAATTCCTAATTAGAAGAAGTAAAAAATTAGAGATAGGCTTGAGAATTTATGACTTTGGGAAAGCATAATTTTTTCTCAATCTAATTTGTCAACAGATGAGGGTAATTCATCATCCATGATGCTTAGTTGATCTAATACCACTGTGAAGAAGTGATGGGATATATGTAGAGATGAGTGGGTATTGGCAAAAAATATGCTCCACAACAGCCAATATAGCTTCATGGATGACAAAAAATGTAATTCCTTAGCTTCCAAAATATGCATAAAGAGTCATGAAGTCCTTTGGAACATCACTTCCAAATGATTGCACCAAAATAGATGACTTGCACTTCTCAAGATTTGAAGAAACCTTCTATTTTGGGAAGTGAGGGTCATAGAAAAATGTTTACAGCTCACAGCTTGGTAAGAATTGACAAAAGATCTTTTGGACACATCTGATTGGAGTGTATATCTAACAAAATCAAGTCATTTGATTAATTTAGCTGCACCATACAAAGAGAAATGAGCTTAGAAAGTTTAGGGGGTCACCCCGACTTTTAATGAACAAGGCGAAGTGCACACACAGTGATCTTGAAACATTCATAACTTGAGACATAATGATCCAATGATAACACTCTTATATAAATAATCCAAATGAAATTTTTGAAAATGAATAACCACACACATAGAAATGGATTAGACAAGTTCACTATGTACCTTAAGGTATTATAGCAGCACACTAAGAATAAGAAATCAAGATATATGAATCGTAGTGTGTATTGATATTGCACATATGATAAAAACCAACTATGGAGGACCACTCTTACATGAAGTGCACACAATGTATGCTCAAGGATTTAGTCAATCTCTCAGGGATAGGCTTTCTATCCAGCGACTAAGAAGTATTTGTATTTATACATGAATTTGAATTTGAATATGGTTATTCATCCACCTAAAAGTGATCTTAGACTTTAGGGATGATTTAAATTTGATTCCCTACTAACAAAGCTGTGGAATTTGGCTTCTTGAATCTATGGTATTCTTCTTCTACATTTAGCTCTTACAAATGACCAAGATAAGTATACATGACTTTTACTCTTTCCTCACTTTTATGGTGATCCTTAATTTTTAAAACAAAATTCATGAACTATAGTGATCCTTATCTTCAACCATAAGTCTAGCATCAACCCTCTACGTAGATCCTTTTATTTATAAAATATGTGTGTAATATTATCTCTCTATTTATGTTCACATGCATTCAAATAAGTTCATGCCAATCCATTCCCTCACAAACCTTCACCTACTTAACCAAAGCACAATCACATTAAGTATTGATGTTTCCATACCTCTTATGGTGAAGATCCAATTTTGCTTCCTTCCTACTTCCATATGTGAAGTAGGTTGTGTGGTTTAAGTTTGACTTCACATCCAATGTTAACAAACTTCCCTCTATCTTGCCTTTGGCCACCAATCTACACCCATCTTTAGGGTTTTCCACAAAGCATCCTTTTTTATTGAATTTGAACTGCAATCCTCTTTCAACCATTTGACTCAGAGAAACAAGATTCTTTATAAATATGGGAACATGAAGAAAATATTTTGAAACACTTAGTTTTATGAGAACCATCCAACATAACATTGCCTATATGTGTAATGGCATGAAGAGTATCATCACTTATCTCCACATGCCTTTTTTTTAATGGTACCTGCATATTTGAGAAGAATTCCTTAATGCAGCTCATGTGATTATTGCATCCACTATCAATAGACCATATATTGGATTGTTGCACCATGTAGACACTCATTTACATCATGGTCAACATGCTTTCATTCTTATTTAAGAACAAACATAGTTACTTTGCCCTCTATATGATGAGCAACTCTTGTCTCTTTGATAACAATCCCTTGCATAGTGGCCCATCTTACCTGTTTGTCATCTCGAGCTTGATTGTACCTTCCTCATCTTCCTCTATAATTTCCTCTTCCTCTTGATGAAGAAGACTTGCTCCCTTGCTATTGATCATAGTCTCCATTTGATCCTCTTCCTTGCCTTCCTTTGCCCCTTCCTTGATTCTACTCCAAGAACCAATGCCTCCAAGACAGACTACTCACTGCCTTCACTAGGCATACACATAGAGACCAATGTTCACTCCAGACATGGTTTCTCTCAAAATATGCAAAGTTAAGACCACATCATTGGGAAAACTTTAGAGGAACATATAAGTTTTCCATTAAAATAAAGATTACATCAAAATTCTACTCTACACTCAAAGCTATCTAGCTCCTTGATTGCCAAAACACACAAGGAGAGCCAGAGAGAGAGAGAGAGAGAGAGAGAGATGGCTACCTAATTTGAAAGAAAATCCTTTCAGCAAGCAGGGGGCTTGCTAGATTATTCAAATTCTTAAAGTGATAAGGCATGTAAGATATTACCCATTTGAATTACTTGTTGTGTATATACAACTTGCAAATGATTCCCTAGAAGGTAGGATGTTCTTTTCCTAGAAAATATGATTCAACACACTTAAGTGTCATAGGTGTTTGATTGAGAGATATGAGGGGGATTCAAATTGAAATTTAATGTATGAACTCTCATGCTTGGATCCTTGCTTCATGATGCTCCAAGTGTCAACAAAAGATGAGGTTCATATGCTCCTAAGTTGGAGCTTGGTTTTCAACAACTCCTTCTTTGTTGTGTGTGGCTTATCTTTGCAAACCACAACACAACTCACCAATATCTTCCTACCTTTGGATCATATATTTAATTATACTTTTGTTATTAACTATAATCTAGAAAGGTATATTTTTTACTCTTTGGTTATAGGTTGTTTCAATTTGATCTTGTATGTTAGCATAACATTCACATCCAACTTTTTGGAGAAGGAAAACACAAGGCTTCTTAAATAATAATCCTCTTGTGTTGTCTTTCAAGCAAGTGATTTAATGTAAATTGACATGTTCACTACCTCTAATCAAAAGTGGTTGGGAAACCCTTTTCCCTTCAATATGCATCAAGCCATCTCCACAATAGTTTGATCTTGTTTGAAGCTTCTTCATTATGTTCCCTATTTTAGTTTCCATAGGCTTTAGCTATTCTTTGAACTTACCAAAGGCTTGAACATTACCGTGAAGGATATAAACCAATATCTTTCTACTAAAATAATCTGAGGTAAACATGAAAAAGAAAGATGTTGGAAAACAATGTTGGAATGTCCCAAAGTTCCAATGTTTGAGTAATCCTTTTTTGAGGACTTAGTCAAACCTTGGTAAACAATTGGTGAAACTTTTATTGCACCATTGCAAAGTACTCATCAAGAAGTTTCCAACGATATATAACACTGTACCATTTGGTTCTACTTGACCATCAAAACCTAAACCCTAATTCTACTTTTCATCATGTTTTTCACCTACTTTTCACCTAAAAGCTAAGTGTCCTCCATGATTTGTGTTTCTTAGCCCATGCACCTTGCTTTTACCTGAAAGAATGCTTTATTTGAGCCTCAACCTACACCATTAGGGAAAAAAGTGAGCCTTGCATTGGTCTTATAAGGATTCCTAGTTTTAAGGAATTAAACTGACTAATCAAGTGGATTAAGAGGTTGGGAAAAACCACTAGTGGTATTGTCTATCAAAATAAAGAATAAAAAACAAGAATGTTCAAAGAGAAAATTGGTCTGCATTTTTAGCCATTGGATTTGTTTTATTGGATGGCCACAATCAAATGGAAAAAAATGGGCACTAAAAGACAAAGTAAGACCACAGTCTCGCAATAAAAGACAAAATAGCAATAGCCACGTGAAGAGAGAAGAAAATATCACGATTTGCATCTAATCTCAGTTGTTACATCATATTTCACTTGGATGGTGGAGATTCAAATAGGAGCACGCAATGTCACCAAAAGACAAAAGCTCAAAAATTCATGGTAGTAAAGAGAATAAAATTTGGGATCCACATAGCTTTCTGTCCATTCGATGTGGTGGGGAATCGATGGTGTGGGTTGAATACGTAGTGATCGATGTTAGGATCAAATCTCATCCATTCATTTCTTTCAAGATCCAATGGTCCAAAATAAACCTTTTTATCTTTGGGGAGAAACCACATCCATTAGATCTAAGAAATATCTAAGGGCTATAATCTAAAGTTAGCTCATCTAAGATTTACCACATATTGGTATACCCATTAAGGATTGGCTAATGCTCCACCTTGCAAATTCTCATTGATCCCTGAATATTCACTTGTCTATGATCAATCGACAATCCTCTTGAATCAAGCTTCTATTTTGGAAGCCCCGACCTAGGAGCACCCTTTTCATATGCTTGTTGTTGCAAGAAACTAAAAGAAATGGTAAAAGCCATTTTATTATGGTAGCAGTAGGCTATCACTAGCTGAAAGAAGTTATTCATTTATAGATTGTGAGCATTTGGGAATAATTTATTGTATTACGAAATTTTGACACTATTTGCTTGGCCAAAAATGCACCTTTCACGTGGATCACTCCACCTTGACATACCTAGTTAAGTAGGAGAACCTCCTAGGCTGCTTGCCTTGTTGGGTTATTTTGTTAAAGAAATTCGACTATGATGTAATACACCACCCTCACTCTTCCCACATTATTGCTCACTTTTTCTCTTGGTTAGACTCTGAAGAAGCTCCAATTGGCATCAATGAATCCTTTCCCCATCCTTCTATCTATGAGACTCAACTTGATCATGCTACTATCCACTAGGATTTTGTTGAGTCTTACTATGACACAATTTACACATTTTTGTCCATCAGAATAAAAGTAGAAAACATGACATTAGATGCTCGAAGAAACTGGCTCAATAAAGCATAAGATTTTGTTTTTTATGCCTCTTGAACCATTTCAAAGATGAGGATTAGTCTTTATTGGTCATATTACACCCCAACTAGTATCTACTTGTCACTTCTATATATTAACCTACACTAATTTAGCTACACATTGGGCAAAAGCGAAGGCAATAAAGAATTTCACTACCACTAATGTGGCTAGAATCCTTACTCAAGAAGTTTTCCCATGTTTTAAACTACCCCTAGAAATTCTTTTGACTAGGGTAACTTTTTGCCAATGATTTGATTAAGGCTTTCACAATTGATTTCCATATTATTGTTCACAAGTATAATGTCCCAGATTATCCTTATGCAATTGTATTAGCTTAGGTACCAATAAGATCATGGTAACAATGTTGAAAAAACTCTACTAACAATGCTGACATAAGCAACTAGAAGCTTTGATCAAAGAATTGCTCCATACCTTGTTCAATAGGTCCTCACTCTAGCCCTTTCCATTTCTAGATGCTTTGTCAGCTCAGCATATGGGCAATTAGCACATCATATCCACCCACGTATGCATGCCCGTGGAGACAATGGGATGTTTTACATTTTGTTCATCGTTTGATTAGTATCCTTCACACATGTCCATGATTTCGTTATTCTCTCTATAAACCATGATTTTTACAATCAAAATTTATCTTACACACTACTATGTCGACATCATGCTTACTTTGCACATGACTTTCCCTTGATACTTTGATGACTATCTCGGGTTTTACCATGGAATTTCTATCTCTCATCAAGCCACTCATATCAACCATGCTTTACCAAATGAGCTTCTAGCTACATGATCTGTGTTTGTTGACCTTCACCTTTCTTGATTGGGTAGTCATTACAGCTCATCTAGAGTCCATGGCTCTCCAATGTGTTGTGGTAGGTCTCTATGGCTGGTATTGTTGATGCCACCACCCTTTACAAGGTGGCACATTGTTCCCAACTGTAGGTGGATAGCCTAGATACCATAGGCCCCCTCTTTGCACTCACCATGTAGCTTCTTTTGCAAAGCATGTTGGAACAAGTCCATGGCAAGTCCAAGTGATGGCTTGAGTCATCAAAAGACCTAGAGACTTGCAAGAAATGTCTAGTCTTTGTAAAGTTCACTTGTGAACTACCTCTTGTAATTTTTGAATTCTTTACTTGATGTAAAAGTAAAAGGAATCTAAAGTGGTTGAGTCCACTTGATGAAAAAAGGAAAGAGAAGCCACGAATTTGTGATTGAAGTTAGTTGGAGAATCAAATCAATTACAAAAATATTGGAGAGTGATTTTAGGTGAGATTCAAATTCAAAGTTGGGCTCCAAATATCACTATAAATACATGACCTTCTAGTCATGTTTTTTAGACCTCCATGAGCTGAGCTTTATGCCATATCAAAGTTTGGGTTCAAGGCACACATATGTATCAGTAATTGCATTGTACTTTACAACCAATATACTTTAATTTTTATGATCATTTACATTCATATCTTCATGCTTTTGTGAGTATATTGTTCACTTCCATATCTCTCAGTTTTCTCAATCAGATTGTAGAGATGATCTCTCTACGCTTGGTGCATCATTTTCAATGCTTTAAGTTGGTAGGGTTTGCTACTTACGTTTACTAGATACTCATAAAATTTCATTGGAATATGTTTTTGAAATCTTTAGATATGTTCATTTCAAGTTGACTATATATGTTCATACTTTACTTCTCTCTCAGCACTCCATCAGAACAGTCATTTTCTCAGAGCTTGTTCTCCATGTGTACTTCATCATTTTCCATTATTCAAAGCTTGATAGAATTCCCGTATTGTCTAGTATATGTCTAAAAATGCTCATAAGCATTTCTTCTTGTCTTGAGATATTAACACTTCTCTGCTCCTGGGTCTGAGTACTACTACAGCCCGTGGAAATCGGGGTGATGCTACAACTTGCTAAACATTTTTCTCTTTATGTAGTCCATCATTTTTTATGAAATAACTCTTGATCGTTAGCTTACTAAGTTGATAAGAGTTCCCCAAAAGTAATTAAGTTAATTGCTGCTTTGGCTAGAGAATTCTTCAAAACATTGAGCAGATGTATGAACCAAAATAGCAAGTTTTTTACACTTGATTCAACTTCTACCTATCTGTTTTGATTTGCCTTTTTAAGAGTGATCATCCAAGGTACATAGGGTGTCTAATACATCCTTTGGAAAGATAAAAGGGCCCAATACATATCCCTAGAGTTTATTTGGCTCGTGTAGTGCAAAGTTTTTGTAGCACCACTTCATCTTCTTCAAGTATAAATCCATCTCTTCACAGTGGTATCAGAGCAAGGTTGGACAACATGGAAGATGGATTTCCTTCATCAATTGACAAATTTGATAGAGTTAACTACTCAACCTGGTCATTAAGGATGGAAGCTTATCTTCAAGGAAGAAATTTATATGGTTATATGGCTCGAGATGAAGTTATGCCAAGTTTCAAGAACAAAGGTCAACCAATACAAGAAGAGCGAGAAAGATTGAGCACATGGTGCTCCAAGGATGCACTTGCAAGGTCTTATCTCCTCAAATCTATCTTAGATTTTTTGTTGCCTCACATTAGAAGTTGTAAAACATCTCAAGAAGTGTGGAATGCACTTTAAGCCTTCTCCTCTTCAAGTACAAAGGTCATGAAGCATCAACTATGGCTGGACTTCACAACTCTCAAGAAAGCTCCCAAACAAAATGTGACTAATTTTATCACAAAGCTCAAGGACAAAGCAGATCAATTGGGATGCATTGGAGAGGTAATAGATGAAGAACAAATTGTAAGACAGGTCATCAATGGTTTGAAGGCAGATGACAAGTGGGAAGAATTCACCACAGCTATGGATCTATACATGGATATGCATGTACCAGATTTCAATACACTCATAGGACAAGTACTCTCAAGAGGCCAAGCTTATCAAGAATGGAGAAAGCTCCAAAGGTAATCAATCTTCTGACTTGTATACTGATAAAAGCAATTAGTCCAAAGAAAACAAAGGAAGAGGAAAGAAAGTGGGTGATGAAGCAAGTACACATCAAGCTAACTATGCAGGTGGAAGAAGACATGGTAGAGGTAGAGGTAGAGGAGGAAGGCAAGGTAGAGGGAGATCCCAAGACTCTAATTCATGCTCTATTTGTGGATTAACTAATCATACAACTAAAAATTGGTTTATTTATTCTAGGAATCAAAAAGGCAGAGGCTACAATAAAGGAAGTTATGGCTATTGAAGAGGAAGGTTCAACAATTATCATGTCAACCAGAACAATTACAACCATTCAAACTATCAAGGAGGCAATAGAGGAAGAAGAGACTTCAATAACTATATAGAAAAATCAAATCAAGAGGACTCATTCTTAATCATGAATATGGCCATGCCACAAGTTAAATCTAATGAGAATGTTTTCTACATAGATTTAGGTTGTTCCAATCATGTGGCAGGAAATGTGGCCCTCCTATCAGATTTAGAAGATCCAAGGAACAAGCATGAGGTACAAATAGGAGATGATACAAGACACCTTGTGGAGAAAATAGGAAATGTAAAAGCACCTGATGGAGACATCAACTTACTCAGTAAGGTACTCGATGTCCCTACCATTACAAAGAATTTGATAAGTGTTGGGTAGATAGTAGAGAAAGGGTTGCAATTCAGGTTCACCGTAGGAGGAGCATTTGTTGAAGATCCAAGTCAAGGATTTAGGAGAATTGCAAAGGGTAAAAAGATAGGTAGATTGTTCACATTTGAATTACAAGACACTAGAAACATTGCTCTCTTTAACTATGATAGTCAGACACTCACAGAATTGGAAGTATGGCACACAAGGTTAGCGCATATTGGTGAAAGATCATTAAAGCAAATTTGCAGGGACCAAAGTGTACTTGGACTCCCTAACTTGTCAAAACAACATATGATTTATAAGTGTAGTGCATGTCAATTTGGAAAGTCTCACACGTTACCATTCATGAAGAAAGATATATGCATGGAGATCTCTTGGATTTGGTTCATACAGATGTATGGGACCTAGCAAGGATGCTTCAATATTTGGATCAAGGTATTATGTCTCCTTCATTGATGATTGCAGTAGATGGACTATACTATACTCTATGAAACACAAAGATGAAGTTTTTTCATGCTTCAAAAGATATTTGTCTCTTGTGGGGAATCAAATAGGTAAGACATTAAAAAGGCTAAGGTCAGATGGAGGGGGAGACTACTTCTCCCATGAATTTGACTCCTTCCTTCAAGAAAGAGGAATCAAAAGAGAAATCAATACAAGGTATACTCCTGAGCAAAATGGAGTGCAGAAAGAAGGAATAGGACAATTGTTGAAGCTGCAAGGTCTATGCTAAATGAGAAGCACTTACCTAATTGCTGAAGGATTGAGGCTATATCCACAGCCACTTATTTCATTAACAAGTTACCTTCAAAATCACTTGATGGCATGACACCATATGAGGCTTGGAATGGAAGAAGACCAAGCTTGGATCAGTGTAAGATTTTTGGATGTGTTGCTTTTGCTCATGTTCTTTCACATATTAGAGACAAGATGGATCCCAAAGGAGAAAGGTGTGTATCCATTGGATATGACAACCATCAAAAGGGCTACAGATTATACAACCCAACAACCAAAAGATTCTTGGTGAGTAGATATGTAGTATTTGATGAGAATAGTTCTTGGTATGAAGATTCATGTAGAAAGGTCAACTTACCTTATGATCTTGAAGAAGATTTTCCAAAACTTGTTAAGGATAATCCTTCTAAAGTTGAAGAGTAGGATACCTTAGAAGATGATGAAGCAACTCAATATGAAAAACTCAAAATGTGGAAATATAAAGGTAAAGAAAAAAGTGCAGGAACTTGGAAAAGAGGCAGAATCATCACATCATGGCCTAAGAAGGTCCACAAGGGAGAAAAGAAAACCAGAAAAGTATGGGTTTGATACTTTCTAGTCACTAAACATTCAATCTATCTAGCACAAGACATGAATCAAGAGGAATCTTCAACATTTGAGGAATCAAAGAAGAAATCAGAATGGAGGCATGCAATGGAAGAGGAAATTGAAGCTCTTGAGGCACTTGGGAGTTGGTTCCCAAGTCTCCATCAATGAAAGTGATAGGTTCAAGATGGATCTACAAATTGAAGAAGAACTCAGATGGCTCCATTAACAGGTATAAGGCAAGGCTTGTGGAAAAAGGCTTTGCACAAACTCAGGGAATTTATTATGAGGAGACCTTCTCTCATGTGGCAAAGATGCCTACACTTAGGGTTTTGCTTAGTATTCCCTCTTCCAAGAATTGGAAGATACTTCAATTGGATGTAAAAAATGCATTTCTTAATGGATGGATAACAGAAGAGGTGTATATGGCACAACCACTTGGTTTTGAGAATCACATATATCCTGATTATGTGTGTAAACTGTCAGATTTGAACTCATGACCTACCAGCTAGGAGTATGATGGGCTAATAACCACTTGCCCCAAAAGCCATGGTTGAGGATTACATCCTAATCCTCCCTCTTAGGGTGTGGTCAACCATCTCTTGCCTGTCATATCTTGAGTCTAACACTCTCTTCCCATTCTAGAGATCATTGTCCCCAATGATCAATCCTTGATCTCCCCTTGAATTGATGTCCTCAACCTTGCTTTACCAAATGAGCTTCTAGCTACATGATCTGTGTTTGTTGACCTTCACCTTTCTTGATTGGGTAGTCATTACAGCTCATCTAGAGACCATGGCTCTCCAATGTGTTGTGGTAGGTCTCTATGGCTGGTATTGTTGATGCCACCACCCTTTACAAGGTGGCACATTGTTCCCAACTGTAGGTGGATGGCCTAGATACCATAGGCCCCCTCTTTGCACTCACCATGTAGCTTCTTTTTGCAAAGCATGTTGGAACAAGTCCATGGCAAGTCCAAGTGATGACTTGAGTCATCAAAAGACCTAGAGACTTGCAAGAAATGTCTATTCTTTGTAAAGTTCACTTGTGAACTACCTCTTGTAATTTTTGAAGTCTTTACTTGATGTAAAACTAAAAGGAATCTAAAGTGGTTGAGTCCACTTGATGAAAAAAGGAAAGAGAAGCCAAGAATTCATGATTGAAGGGAGTTGGAGAATCAAATCAATTACAAAAAGATTGGAGAGTGATTTTAGGTGAGATTCAAATTCAAATTTGGGCTCCAAATATCACTATAAATACATGAACTTCTAGTCGTGTTTTTTAGACCTCCATGAGCTGAGCTTTATGCCATATCAAAGTGTGGGTTCAAGGCACACATATGTATCAGTAATTCCATTGTACTTTACAATCAATATACTTTCATTTTTATGATCATTTAAGTTCATATCTTCATGCTTTTGTGAGTATACTGATCACTACCATATCTCTCAGTTTTCTTAGTCAGATTGTAGAGATGATTTCTCTGTGCTTGGTGCATCCTTTTCAATGATTTGAGTTATTAACGTTTTTCCTTATGTCTACTACATACTCATAAAATTTCATTGGAATTGGATTTTTCAATCTTGAGATATGTTCATTTGAAGTCGACTATATATGTTCATACTTTACTTCTCTATCAGCTCTCCATCATAATAATCATCTTTGTAGAACCTTTTCTCAATGCGTACTTCATGATTTTCCATGGTTTAAAGCTTGATAGAAAAATCATACTATCTAGTATATGCCTACATGATTTCATAAGCATTGCATCTTGGAATCTTGAGATATTAACATTTCTCTGCTCACGAGTCTGAGTACTGCTACAGCCCGTGAAATCAGGGTGATGCTACAACTTGCTAAACATTTTTCTCTTTATGTAGTTCATCATTTTTTATGAAATAACTCTTGATTGTTAGCTTAATAAGTTAATAAGAGTTCCCCAAAAGGAATTAAGTTAATTGGTGTTGTGGCCAGAGAATTGTTCAAAACACTGAGCAGGTGTATGAACGAAAAAAGCAAGTTTTTTACACTTGATTCAACTTCTACCTATCTATTTTGATTTATCTTTTTGAGAGTGATCATCCACATCCTTTGGCAAGCTAAAAGGGCCTAATAGATATCCCTGCAGTTTATTTGGCTGGTGTAGTACAAAGTTTTTGCAACACCACTTCATCTTCTCCAAGCTCAAATCCATCTCTTCACAAAGCATAGTAGTAGCAAATATGTTATTTTCGCTAGGTTGTAGCCTGAATGCACCATCCTAAAGTTTTGAGTAGTCACACTCAACTTATGCATAAGCCTTATTCCATATTGTGACAATGTTATTCTATTGTGTTTGTTGCAAAGAGTGTGAAGATCAATTGGGCATCGTTTTTCTTCAAGTGTTCCCATAAGGAATGTGAGGACACCGTTCACAACCTTAATTACAGCCTTCTCATTCAATCCCAATTGCCGTTAATCTTCACCATCCTTTACCTAGGCAATTTCCCCATTTTGTTACAGAATATATTGGTCACGCATCCCTCTACACGTGATAGTGTGCCTCCTCCACCACCTCCATCACCTTCAGACAATGATGATGAAAGAATTATAATATTGTTTTTATGAGCAAGGAAGTGAACTGGTGGGGATTCACTGACTACATCTCATCAACAAGGTTCTTCTGCACCCAAGCCAAAAGCATAGCTCGAATTAAATTATTTGTCCTCTCCTTCTCTTATAGATCATTTGGAATCCCAATAAGCACAATCCCCTCTCCAACCCAAACTAGCACCTAGTGAACCCTACATGCAAACGTGAGAATATCCATGTATAACTGGAATGTCCTCCTTAGGATCCCAACCATCCACGACTAGAAATGTAGCCATAAAAATTGGAATCCCTAGACTCTTCAACATATTATTCACCATCACCCTCCCCATGTTATTCACCCCTGCCATTTCATTTCCCATGATATCAACATGAAGTAGGCCTTCGTCTCTTGAACCTCACCTATCTTGATTTATTCTACCTCAATCACCCCATATCGATGGTTTCCATTACCCTCTAGCCCACCTTGATTAGGAATAATGGCATTTTCGTATCAACAATAATTTCCGATTGGATTTCTCATTCACCCTTGGCCTTTTTTTGCAGCATGTGTACAACCGTCTCACTAGAGAATTCATCTAGCGCCAAGATCACTCTCAATATCTTGCTTCCGAAAGTTTGTTCCTTTCTATTCACACTACCACGCAGGCAAATGACCTTGACTATGACAATTAGGATCTTTCTAGCACACAATAAGAAGTTGACCATGCAGTGTAATGTACAAAACTTAAAAAAAAAAAATTGCACAAGCAATTAGGGAAGTTGATCTCATGTACATTGTTTGAGTGATTTTGAGAGAAGTAGTTAGTTGATGGTCTGGAAGTGGATACACAGACCACCATGTGTAGTAAATGGAGTACCGAAAGAGTAAAGATACCAATAGTTGTAAAGAGAATTGGAGAGTATGTGGAAAATTATAGGGCTTGCATTAAAAATGTGCATCTACATGCATCCAAGATTCATCACTTGATTTAGCATTATGGATAGAAATATTGTCTTTGTCTTTATAAATTGGATTTTGTTCAAGAGGGGGTACGTTTTTGCATGAGAAGTTGTGTAAATCTATCTTGGTGGTTTTCATCGTTGTGTACATAAGGAATCTCTTTCCCAAGCTTGTGCTACCTTCAATTGGCACATGAAGTGTCTCCCCAAGATCATTTCATAGTTTCCTATTTTATCTATATGGCATATAGACAAGGTATCCTCGAACTCCACAACACAAGTTATCAATGCGACAATTTCTAGTAGAGCTAATGGCTGCTCAATATGACCATCGACCAACTCAAGTTTCATTTGACTTGGTCTCAAAACACATTTGTACCATTTCTCATATATCTCTCAAATGAGAATTCATTTTTCTTCATAGTGTGATACCTTGCACAACTTTCAGGATTGATTAGTCCTTTGATTTTCTCCTTACACAACCACCTGCCATGGAAGAATCTTATTCATTCAAGAATTCCCCATTCATTATGTAAAATAAGAGATTCCATTTTTCATCCTACATTTCCCTCCATGGATCTCTCCACCATGCTCTAATACCAAAATTGAAAAGTGGAGAATGATATACTTAGGACTCACCTCCCTATTTATTTATAGAACTCGCCTGTCAACATCTAGATTTGTCTACAAGGTCACTCTACTCATAGCCATCATGATTAGATACCTTGTATGAACTCTCTGGCTTTTGGCCTTGGCTATCGCCTGAGAAATGTGAGAAGATGGTGTGTAGATTCTAGAGATGAGATAGTGTTGCAAGAAACCTGCTCTACACCTTCCAATCTAACTTTGGAGAACCTTAATAGACTTTATTATCTTCACAATAGGGCATATAGAACCACCAAGTCCTTTGGAACATCATTCTCAATTGTTTGCATCAAAATAGATAACTTCTATATGCAAGAAATGAGAAGAACCTTCTATTTTGGGAAGGGAAGGTCTCAGTATTATGCTCAGAGATCACAACCTAGTATGAATTGACCAGAGAGCTTTTTCACACATGTAAATGAAGTTTATAGCTAACTAAAGCAAGTTATTTCATGAATTTAGCTGCACCATACAAGGAGAAATGAATTTAGCAAGTCAAGGGTGTCACCCCAACTTTTCAGGATCTAGATGATGTGCAGACATAATCAACTTCTTTGTATCGTATCTCGAGATATAATAACCAAAGTTAGACACTTTAACTATCCCAAGTTAAAGTATAGCAAATGGATGAGTACACATAGAGAAATCAATCCCACAAGTTCACTGTAATGATGAAGATATTGAGATAGACAATAGAGAGAAATATACTCAATGAAATAAATCAAAATATGAATGCTATTGCACATATAGTACAAAGGCAATGTAGAGGAATACACATAGATACTGGGATCTCAATGTATGCTCAAGTTTGTAGCTCAACACCTCTCATAATTGATATGATATCCCACAACTAAGGAATAGGTGTTTTTATACTCATTGTTGGAGTTTGAATTTGAATTTTCCCTCACCTAAAAGTGATCCTATAGTTGGGGATGTAATTGAATTGATTCCTCTACCAAATGAGTCATGGTTTTAGCCTCCTAACATCACGAGATTCTTTCTTCTTTTTCATTTTAAAATTATCCAAGATAAAAGCACTCAAAGTAACAAGCATAAGTTCACACGTAGATCTCTCTGGGAAGAGATCAATAGATGTGTAGTCCTAAATCCTTAGCAATGCACTTAGGCTTGCTAACTGCACCAATAGCTCCCCCTCAAGCCTAAGATGCTTGATTCTTTATACCTTCAATAGTTCCTACAATCCAACCATAGATTTGAACATCTTTAATTTGCTTCCATACAACGCCTTTGTGTTCAAATCTACACATTGTTGATGAGTTGATACATATGAGAGTTAAATCTCTTTGTTGATAATCTTCTCTCTGACATAATGATAATGAACTTCTATATATTTACTCTTGGTATTATAGGTTGGGTTATCAGCAAGATGCAATGAGCTAATGTTATCTCCAAATACATGTGGAGTGAAAGTGCTCAACCCTAAATCATAGTAAATGATTCTAATCCACATAGCTTCTTGTGTAGCATTTGCAAGTCCTCTATACTCAGATTTTGTTGATGAAAGAGAAATTGTTGGTTGCTTCTTTGAAGACCATGAGATCAACTTTGTATCAGCACAAGTAAGGTACCTAGATATGCTTCTCCTATCATCTTTAGAATCTGCCCAATCTGCATCAAAGAAGAGTTTGACATCTATATCAAATCTATATGGATAATATAGTCCTTCATTGATTATGCCCTTCAAATATTTTAGGATTCTCTTGGCTACTTCCATGTGAGGCTTCCTTGGAGTGTGCATGAACTAACTCGGGACACTTAATCAATAACAAATATCTACACACTTAATCCATAACAAATATCTACTCTAGTTAATGTAGCATAATTTGAGCTTCCAACTAGACTTTGATAGCTAGTTACATCTTCAATTAGTTCACCTTCATGAGCACTCAACTTCAGATTTACCTCCATGAGAGTACTTGCAACCTTTGTATTCTCCATTTTGAACTTAGAGAGCATATCTCCAATGTGTTTCCTTTATGTGTGGAACATACCTTTCCCAGTATATGCTATTTCCAACCCTAAGAAGTATGTGAGCAAACCAAGATCACTGATCTTGAACTCCTCCTTCATTTGAGCTTTAATATTTTTTATTTCTTTTGCATCATTTCCTGTAATGATTATATCATCAACATATACACATAAGTATATGATCTCTCAATGATTCCCCTTATTGAAGATGGAAGGATCCATTTTTCTTACATTAAAACCTTTTGTCCTGCAAGTAAGTAACAAGTCTATGATTCCAAGCTCTAGGAGCTTGCTTCAAGACATACAAAGCTTTCCTCAACATGCACACATGTTCAGGGTATGTTTGGTCTTTAAAACTAGGAGGTTGAGCCATATATACCTCCTCTGATATCAAAACATTTAAGAAAACCTCTTTTACATCCATTTGATATATCTTCCAATTCTTGCAAGATGCAACACTCATGAGTACCCTAATAGTAGGCATTTTTGCAACATGTGAAAATGTTTCTTCATAATCAATACCTTGAGTTTTTGCAAACCCCTTGGCCATAAGTCTTGCTTTATACTTGTTCATTGGCCACAAGTTTTTCCACCTTGAACCAATGACCTTTAAATATGAAGTCTTGGGCACCAACAATCAAGTCGGATTCCCTTGGAAAGCTTCTATTTCTTCTTCCATGGCACTTCTCTACTCTAAATTCTTCTTGACTTCTTCATAGGTAGAAGGTTCTTGAGATTTTGGGATTTGTGCTATATCTATTGAATGTTTAGCCATCAAAGAGGTATCATATCCGTACCTTTCTGGCTTCCTTTTCTCTCTAGTAGATCTTCTTATAGTTCGCTGAGATGATTCTGCCACATCTCTCAACTCCTACACTTTGGCTTTTCCTTTGGAGTTCCAAGAATTGCTTTCCCTTCTTGGAGTCTTCTGGTTATCATCATAGTCACTTAATGCTTCAAGTGTAAGCTCATTCCTCTTTGATAATGTTGGAAAGTCTTCCTCTAGATTATAGGGAGGCTTGATTTTCCTAAAATCATCTTCAAACCAAGATTTGTTTTCATCAAACACAACATCTCTACTTATAATAAATCCTTTGTTCCTCGGATTGTATACCATATACTCTTTCTTATTAAGGTCATAGCCAATGAACATGCATTTCTCTTCCTTTGAATCCAATTTGCCTCTGATTTGTGAAGCTTTGTGTGCATATGCTATGCACCGAAAGATTCTGCAATGATCAAGGCTAGGTCTTCTTCCATTCCATGCTTGATATGGTGTCATGCCATCCAATGCTTTTGATGGGATTCTATTGATCAAGTATGTGGCTGAAGATACAGTCTTTGCCCACAAGTAGTGGGGTAATATCTTCTCTTTTAGCATTGAGCTTACAACTTCCACTATTGTTCTCTTTCTTATCTCTATCACTCCATTTTGTTCTGGTGCATACTTGGTAGTAATCTCCCTCTTAATTCCTCTCTCTTGGAGATAAAAATCAAATTCATGGGAGAAATATTATCCCCCTCCATTTGACCTTAGTCTCTTCAAAGTTTTACCTGTTTGATTTTTCACAAGAGCTAAGTATTTCTTGAAACATGAAAACACTTCATATTTATGCTTCATGAAGTATACTAGTGTCCATCTGCTACAATCATCAATAAATGACACATAGTACCTCAATCTTGAAATTGAAGGCTCCTTGTTTGGTTCCCATACATATGTATGGAGTATCTCTAATAGATCTCCATGAATGTATCCTTTCTTTGTGAATGGTTGTTTATGTGACTTACCAAATTAACAAGTATTACATTTGTGGATCATGTGTTGTTTGGATATATTTGGTAGACCAAGTACACTCTAATCCCTATTGAATTTTTTGAGAGCTCTTTCACCTATGTGAGCTAATTTTTTGTGCCAAATTTCCAACTAGGATAGAGTTTGACTGCCATAATTGAAGAAGGCAATGTTTCTAGTGTCCTAGAGTTCAAATGTAAATAATCCACCTATTTTTTTTCCTCTTGCTATCCTCTTGAATCCTTGATGCGGATCTTCAACAAATGCTCCATTCTTTGTGAATCTGACCTGCAATCCCTCCTTACAATTTGACGTACACTTGTGAGGTTCTTGGTGATGGTTTGCACATATAATCCTTTGCTCAATAGGTTCATATTACCATCTGAAGTCTTCACATTACCTTTCTTCTCATCTGGATATCTTGTGTCATCTCCTATTTGGACTTCATGTCTATTCCTTGGATCCTCCAAGTATGAGAGTAGAGCTACATTCCCTACTACATGATTTGAGCAACCTATGAGTCTATATAGAATACACATTCATCTATTTTACCTTCCTTCATGGTCATGTTCATTAGAGGAAGTGAATTATCTTGGGTTTGATCATTTGTATAGTTTTTGTAGTCTCTCTTTCCTTTGTACCCTACTTGGTAGTTATTTTTTTTGTATGAGTTGCTATTGTATTTATTATTGTTGTTGACTCACCTCTTGAGCTTCCATAGCCTCCTCTATTGTAACCTCTACATCTTTGGTTCCTAGGATTCCTGAAATCATTCTCAGTGATATGATTAGTTAGGCCACATATGGCACATGGAAATAAGCCTTGATCTCTCCGCCTACCTTGTCTTCCTCCTGAGCCTCTACCTCTTCCTGCAAAGTTTACCTGAGAGGTGCTCCATTCATCATGACACTTCTTATCTTTGCTTTTGATATCTTTGTTCTTATTCTTATCTCTATAGAGAGTAGAGGATTGATTAACTTTTGAGTTGTCTCCATTCTTCATAAGCTTTGCCTCATGTGTGAATAGTTTTCCCATGAAGGTGTTGAAATCAGGAACTTGCATGTCCATGTAGAGGTCCATGGCTATGGTGAAAGCTTCCCATTTGTCATCTGCCTTTATCCCATTGATTACTTGCCTTACTATTTTCTCTTCATCAATGATTTGTCCAATGCTTCCAAGTTGGTCTGCTATGTCTTTTATTTTGGTGATAAAATCAATCACACTTTGCTTGAGCATCTTTTTTAGTGTGGTAAATTCCATCCACATTTGATTTTTCCTTGCCTAGGTACTTGATGAGAAGAATACTTCAAGAGCACTCCAGATGTCATGTGAATTCTTGCAGATCGTAATGTGTGGAAGTAAAAAAATTAGAGATTGAGTTTAGAATATATGGCCTTGCTAGAGCATCCTCTAGGCACCATTATTTAACCTCTCTTGTTCTTCTTATGTTGGTTGGCCCCTGCTTCTAAGGATTGGCGTTATCTCATCTCTAGATATGTAGCCATAGAGGTTTCTCCCTTGAAGGTAATCTTCCATTCTAAGTGAGCAAGATGAGTTGTTACCTTGATCCAATTTGTCTATGGATGAATGAAATCCATCTCCCATGTTGGCCAGTTGCTTTGATACCACAATGAGGAGATGGTGTCTAGATTCCAAAGATAAGGTAGTGCTGTAAGAAACCTCCTCCACACTTGCCAATCTAACTTTGGAGAAGCTCAATAGACTTCATTAGCTTCACAATGGTGCCTATAGAACCATGAAGTCCTTTGGAGCATCAGCCTCAATTGTTTGCATCAAAACAAATAAATTTTATATCCAAAAATTGAAAAGAATCTTCTATTTTGGGAAGAGGTGTGAATGTTATGCTTAGAGCTCACAACCCGATATGAATTGGCCAAAAATTTTTGCACCCATCTAATTGAAGTGTATAGCTAACTAAAGCAAGATATTTCACGAACTTATTTGCACCATACAAGTAAAAATGAATTTAGCAAGTAAAGGGGGTCACCTCGACTTTTTAGGATCTAGAAGATATGAAGACACAGTTAATTCTTTGCATCATATGTCGAGATCTACTGAACCAAACTAAATGTAAATTGATACATGGACACTAGAGTTACTCTAACTATTTCAAGTTAAATTATAGCAAATGGGAAATAGTTAAATTATAGCAAATGGATGAGTACACACAAAGAAATCGAGTCCACGATTTCATTAATAATTTGGACATAGCAAATGGTACTTTCCTACCAAAATATAACTTTTTCTAAACCATTATTCATAATGTTTTGCGTCCTTTAACCATATTTCAATTATAGTTTCCAACAGAAAATTAAACATTCACTCTTTCTTTAGGAGAGGCTTTTCCGTATTAGATGTCTGAGTCAAAGAAAAAGTAACGCTCAGAATAAATATGATCACAAAACTACATAGAGATTCCATTTGCATATCCATCCATGCTATCCGAGTGGGCAAGAAAGAAGATAAAAACATTCATAACATTTTTTCAATCATACAAAAAAACACACGCATTTAATATGTTTAGGCAGGAACAATCAACTTTCATCATCCTTAAATATACAACTATTTTGCTTGACTATGTTGAAACAAAAAGAACAGAATTGAGAACTGGCGTCAATTACGATGCTTCAAATGGGATATAAGGTCATTGCCAAAGTCATATCCAACAAAATTTACTGCCATCTAAGAGCATGGTTAAGTGAGTACCAAAAACGTTTCATCAAAGGCAGGTCAATATTGGAAGCCATTATAGATATTTGGGAAGGTATCGACTTTGCGGATGAATCAAGACAAGATGTGGTCTTTCTCAAGATCGACTTTGACAAAGCTTATGACAGGCTAGAATGGGACTATATTCTGTAGTCTCTTAAAGACCTCAGATGCAATCAGAAATTCACCAAGATGATCTTGACACTTATGGGAAACGCTTCGACTCAAGTTAATGTTAACGGCCAACTTTCGAAGGTGATCAAATTAAAAAGATCGATTAGACAAGGATGCTCGTTGGCTCCCCTTCTCTTTGCCATTGCCATGGAAGGGCTTAACCGACTTGTGGAACAATAGGTGGAAGCCGGTAATATCAAAGGCCTCTGATTGCCCCGTGACCACGGCCAGATCACCATGAGACTCTTTGTCGAGGATATGAATGCATTTATCCACAATGATAGTGCTAGCCTGGAGATGTTTTGGAGATGCCTGGACACTTTCTACAAAGCCTCTGGCTCCAAAATCAACCACTCAAATACTGCTTTCAGAGCTATTGTCGGGATGCAACCCGATTTTCTCTTTGTTCATGGCTGTCAAAATATTCCCCCAGGCCAAATTTTTCGGCTTCTTGGGATTCCCTTGGGCTTTGGTATCTCTCTGGAGTAGCATTGGAATTAGGTCCTGGCTAGACTCAAAAGCAAGTTAAACTTTTGGAGAGGTATGCAAATCAATCTCGCTGGTCGCGCAATGGTTATCAACACATTCCTCATTTCTTCTACCATTTACTTCCTCTCTTGTTGGAGATCGAAAGAGCAAGAGCTTTCCAAACTGGAAAGTATTTGCAGAAACTTCCTTTGGACAGGTGACCACAATAGGAGGGGAGTACCCAAAATCAAGTGGTCCATTTGCTCTTGCCAAAGAGAATTTGGGGGCCTTGGCATTCTGGACATTGGGTGCATGGCTAACAAACTTGTGCCAAAATGGATGATTAAGGCATGGTGCAATGGGGAGGCATCCTGGTCCAAGTTGATCTTCAGAAATAGGAATGTGTTGTCTTTTGTAGGATTCTCAAATTGGAAGAATCTTGACATTCTGACCCTTCTATTTTCCCCGATCCCTATCTTCCCAAAAGGCTCGAAGCTTGTGTGCTCCCTATGGAAGAGTTGGAATAAAGTCAAAAGCTTCACAAGAATCAATGAAGATTGGAAGTCGGCGGTTGGTATCAGACAGAACGACTCTATTTGGTTCCCAGTCCATGGCATCTGAAATGTGCAATCTTGGAAGATTCAAAATGCCAAGACGTTAGGGAACAAAGGGTTCAAAAAATGGAAACATCTCTGGAAACAAGACACCAACCAATGGATCAACTTTAAGGATATTGACCCTAGCATCAACATTACCTATGAAGAATGGAATACTTTGCAAAGCAGATGTCTTGCCTGGGACCGCTCTAAAGTTTGCCTTCTCATGGGGCACGACACGTCGAGCATGCTTGGTCTCAGATGGCACAATGGTAATAGTCTAACTAAAATCCCGAACATTAAAGAAACCATTGATTATCAGGTTAGCCTTAACAAGAAGTGGTGCCTATCGTGGACTCGGCTTTAGTGGGACATGAAATTCATGGCTCTCTGGCACCCTCTCATAGAAATCAAAAATTCTATTCTCCTATGGCAAATTCTTCATCGCGGTATCTAGACCAACCTTATGGCTAGCAAAATATGTGGGGTGGCTTCCTAGTGCAAGCGCTGGCATCGGTCTATTGAAGATGTTTCTCATATCTTCTTTACTTGTCCCAACTCCAACATGCTCTGGCAGTTTGTCGGAAAGAAAATTAGACTTCAGAAACATATCAATTGGAAGCAAGCTCTGCCGGGAGAAGCGATTGGTTGCTCCACGACTCTCTGGAATGCCATTAGAGGGGAGGTCCTATGGAAGATCTGGCAGGAAAGATGTGCTTATAACTTTGGCAACTCCCCCAAAGAATGGTCGATTGAGAAATCGTTGTTCCTCTTCGGCAAAAGAATCACTAACTGCAAGAAATCCCCCCCTTCAGGCATCATCAAGTGCTCCTCTTGATCAACAACAAGCTGAAACCCAAGTGGGCCCCACATGAGGGTGACGAGAGGGTGATTAACCTTCTTTGTAATGCCATCTAAACCTTGTAAGTCCTTCCCCAGCTTTGTGGGACTTGGGGGGTCCCGTGGGCACTAGTCTCCTTCACTTGTACTTTTCTTTTTCTTTATTTAATACAAGTCCGGGAGAGTAGGCTAAGGCCGAACTTCTTTTAGATTAAAAAAAAAAAACTTTTTTGCTTTAGTATGGAAACACCATCTTTGATATAAGGGACTCGAAATTGTCAATCAAAGTTAAGAGAGAAAAGTGATGAGGCTCCTATAGAGCAAAGCTTTTACCAAAATTAGTCACAAAGTGACTTTCTCATATTTGAATATTACTAATGTTAGGAGGGATGGTACAACCCCTGTGGTCAGACACCCCTCATCAGTTCGGTGTCGAGATGTTAAAACCAGCCCCCTTTGGGGTATTGTTGGGCCTTTGTGCTACCCAATTCAAACCAATTATCACATCTAGCCTTAAGGTCATCCCTCCCTAGTTTTTTAGCAATCCTTTTGGCTCTGTATCATAGTAATCACTAGGCATCCAACCCTTGCTTTGAGGGATTCATGGGGTCTCATGCATGCTATGCCCACCTTTCATTGTACTTCCAAATTAATTAAAGCTAATCCATAAAAGTAGATCTCATTGATAGAACTTCCTTTGTAAAAATCTTCCAACCAACATTAAAAAGACAATAATAGAGTACTACATAACATTTAGGAGGATTACACACTTAATTCTATTTAAATGTTCATACGAATAACAAGAAATGAATAAATAGTAGAGTATTTATGTCCGTATCTTGGATCGAGATAAATCAGCTTCTACCATTGCAGATCCTGAATGAATTTTTGAAAGAATATTACATGGACGGTGAAAAATCCCTTAAATAATCAAGAACTGCAAAAATAGACTAGAAACTCTTACAAAAACAAGGATTCAATGACATGAACATTTGCTATATGAAGATAAACATAATTTAAACATAATTTCTCGTTTTTTTTCATGATACACTATTAGAATCAAGTAAGAAGAGTTTTCAAGAAGTATGTCATGCTGCTAGTCAAGAAAACGTTTCAGATAATGGTCTATTAATATTAAGTTTTAAAAATATATTACTTTTAAAAATATATTAATTATTGAGGTGTTCCTATTAACATTAAGTTTTGAGACTTTCCCAATATGAGATTTCAAGAAAAAGTTTCATATATTGATGTGGACTTCTTTTTTCTTTTGGCTTCAATCAGACTTCACATTCACCTCCTCTTTAGTCTATTCCGTTATTTCATGGTTTCCTCTATGTATCAACAAACATGGTAGCTTCATGGTTTCTCAATTTATTCATTAACTTTCTCTCATTGATTTTCACTACTTATGTACTTAGACTTTCATGAAAATCTATTAGTTATTGAGGTATTCCTATGAAAATTTATTAGCCAATATGCATTGAAGTAGATCAGATTACATATAAAATCAGATTATATATCTGGAAATCACTAGTTGTTTTTCTCATTCACTAGTATTTCACGTATTTATATGAATAGTTAACTCTAATAGTTAACTCACTATGATACTACACAATAGAGACTCAATATCATACGTAATAGTCGTTGAAATCAAATTCAAGGGTTGTAAGGCTGTTTGTTGAAACTGAATAAATCATAATATGGAAATTGATACATGATAGGATTAAAAATTACATACAAATTGAGTGTGCTTATATTCATTCACATTATGAATCTTGCATTATTTCACTCCAAAGATTTTTTTTTAGATTTAATGTGGATTATTTTATGAAACTTACCACAATGATTCTTCTTACCATTGTCTAATGCAATAAATCAATTTCTCTCGTTTGTTAATCGTATTTAGATTCTCATTATACTGATGTTATTTCAATGATGATGTTAGGATGTATTTCGAGATAATCATTGTTTACCTACATAATGAAAACCAACAATATTGTATGAGAGGAGAACCGGATTAGTCTGTATACTTTCTCTTCAACATTTATTAGCAATAGAGAAGATAAAGAGCTTTCTTGGGTACTGCTACAAGCATATTTTTCTCGAAATCGGCCTAGTCAAACTTTTTCCTTGTGAGACAATGAAATGAATGTAAATGGATTCCAAGAAGTCACAACTAGGGAAAGAGGGTTTTGAAGGAGAAAGTATACGCATAATCATTTCAATGAGTCCATAATACATCCTTATAATAGCATAGCACTCTGCATAATTTAATGGTGTTGTTGTTAATAAATTTTCTATAATTGTCTCTGTTAATAAATTGCAATTGCTGTTGTCATGCTTCACATGAATGCCGCCATGCCCAAATCATCAAACGCATGGCTCTTCTCTGTGATAATGGATTTTTTATTTTTGTTTCTCTTCAGCACCAACTGCCGACTGCCTAAGGAAGTTTGTTTCTGTGCTAAAAGATTGTGAAGCAAATCCGAGAGAACGGTGGATTAAGGAAACTGTTCAGCAGTGCATGAAGTGTATACTCAAAAGCTACATCGAGAGCTTCGATTCCGTCGAGAAGGATGCATGCCGCATTGCCAGGGAGTACGACTGTGAACAACTCTGCAGCCTTGCTCACATTGCACGCATCATAGTTGACAAGTTCAGATGCATGAAACTAAACCCGCCCAATGATCCTGTGTAACTGGTTCTTCGATTGATACCTCCAGTTCTATGGGGAGACGTTGAAGCTGCACCAAAATATGAGTTGAAGATACACCAATATAGTTTCCATTGATATTTCCACTTCTATGGGGAGACACTGCCCTTGATTTTTGGAGACAGTGACATAGTCATCCACATGTAGTTTGTAATGTCTCTCAAAAGGTTTGTATGGAGAACTATTAATGTTACTTCTTGTTACTTAGTAACAAATCACGATAACAGAAGATGGAGATGAGAATTATTATAGTTATTTGAACGCTAGATGTGGCATTAAGTTGGATTAAGAACTCTACAAGTTTTGTCTTACAAGATGAGAAGATTAATCTGAATGTGTTCCCTGTTCAGGCTAGAAAATGAAGTTTATTCTCATTACCCTGATGATGATATTGATAATGAATATGAAAATAGCTCTTATAAATCTAGATGTGGTTTCAATCTGCATACTCTAATCTTGTCTTGTCAAGCATACTCTAATCTTATCAAGAATTCAAGGTTACATATAAAATCAGATTATATATCTGGAAATTATATTGCGGTAGTTTCCTTAGTTGCTTTTCTCATTCACTAGTATTTCACGTATTTATATGAATAGTTAACTCTAATGTCCCAGTTCGATGGCCTAGTGGTTGGGCCTCTCGCCTCTTGAGGCGGGGGTGAGGATTCAATCCTTGGCAGCAACATATAAGGGACATGTAATCTAGAAAGATGTTGCATTGTGGCTGAGTGCCACCATTTGTCTATCCCTGCGGTAGTGTTGACCGCCGTTTAACCCAGTCTTGTAAACCCCTGTTCTTGTGGGATAAGGGGGGTCCCATGGGTACTATGCCCTTGCTTTTACAGTTGCAATTTCAAAGTTAAAGTCCGGGGGAGTAGGCCTCGGCCGAACCTCCATTTTTATAGAAAAAATAGTTAACTCTAATATGTAGGAACTCTTGAATGGGATTTTACGACTCACTGTGGTAGTACAATAGAGACTCAAAATGGTACGTAATACTCGTTGAAATCAAATTCAAGGGTTGTAAGACTGTTTATTGAAACTAAACAAATCATAATATGGAAATTGATACATGATGGTATGAAAAGTTACATACAAATTAAGTGTGTTTATATTCGTTCACATTATGAACCTTGCATTATTTCACTCCAATTATCAAGGGAAAAAACATATTTAGATTTTTTTTTAATATGGATTATTTTATAAAACTTACTGCAATGGTTCTTCTTATCATGTTTGATGAACTAAATTAGTTTCTCGTTGGTTCTTATTTAGATTCTAATTATATTGATGCTATTTCAATGATCTTGTTAGGACCTGTCTCGAAATAATCATTTTTTAGCTACAAAATGAAAACCTACAATATTGTATGAGAGAAGAACCGATTACTTTTGTATTTCTCCTATATTTATACATTCTAAATGAATTCATCAAGATTTTGCATGTGATGATACATCATATTATCGTCTTTTCAAGAAATGAGAGAGTCAATACCTTTGAACACGAAGCTAGCTGTCTTGTTTCTTGAAGGCCTTCTAGAATGGTAATGTAATCAATAGCATTTTCAGTTTTCTAATCGATAAAAATTGCAACACAGAGAAGATAAAAGCAGCTTTGTTGGGTGCTCCAAGCATATTTTTCTCAAAATCGGTCTAGTCGAAAATTTTCCTTGTGAGAAAATAAAATGAATGTAAATGGATTCTGAGAAGTCCCAGCTAAGGAAAAGTATACGCATAATCGTTTCAATGATTCCGTAATATATCCTGATGAAGGTTTGATTTTTCCCTATAGCATAGCACTCTGCATAATTTAATGGTGTTGTTGTTAATAAATTTTCTATAATCTTCTCTGTTAATAAATTTCAATTGTTGTTGTCACGCTTCACATTAACATGATGGCCGAATGGTCGAAAGCATGAATCTTATCTATGATAATGGATTTTTTCTCTGTTCATGACTACTTGTTGTAGCAGCATATGTGTGTGTGTATGTGCACATGCATGTCTATGTCTTCATCACCAACTGCAGACTACCGGAGGAAGTTTGTTTTTGTGATAAAAGATTGTGAGCCAAATCCTAGAGAACAGTGGATTAAGGAAACTGTTCAGCGATGTATGAAGTGTATACTCAACACCTACATTGAAAGCTTCGATTCCATCCAGAAGGACGCATGCCGCATTGCCAGAGAGTATGATTGTGAACAACTCTACAGCCTTGCTCACATTGTGTGCATCAGAGTTGAAAACTTCAAAAGCATGAAACTAAAACCGGCCAGTGAGCCTGTGTAATTGGTTCTTGGATTGATACCTCCAGTTCTATGGGGAGATGTTGAAGCTGCACTAATATATTTTCCATTGATATTTCCACTTCTATGGGGAGACGCTGCCCTTGATTTGTGGAAATACTGACATAGTCATCCACGTGGTTTGTAATGTATCTCAAATGGAGAATTAATCATGTTACTTCATGTTACTATAGTAATGAATCATGACAACACAGATGAAGATGAATATTATTACAGTTATTTGAAAGCTAGATGTGGCACTAAGCTGGATTAAGAGCTCTGCAAGTTTTGTCTTGCAAGAGGAGAAGATTAATCTGATTGCATTTTCCATTTAAGCTAGAAAATAAAGCTTATCCTCGTTATCGTGATGATGTTACTAGTTATGAACATGATTATAGCGCTTCAAAACCTGGATGTGTTCAAATCTGCATAGTCATCCACATGTAGTTTGTAATGTATCCCGAAGGGTTTATATGAAGAATTAATAAAGTTACTTCTTGTTAGTGCTGTAATGAATCATGATAATGAAGATGATGATGAATATTATTACAATTATTTGGAAGCTACATGTGGCATCAAGCTAGATTAAGAACTTTGCAAGTTCAAGCTTCCAAGATGGTAAAATTAATCTAGATGTATTTCCCCATTTAGGCTAGAAAAAAAAAATCCTCGTTTCCTCGATGATGAATTATGATTACAGTGCACCTGGGTTAAATCTATATCAAAGAATTCGTAGACACTGAGTAATGACTATCAAAAGCAACTTAATATAATTTTGTTGATGCACAGGCAGCCATTGCTAAACTGTGATGAACTCTGCTTAAGGTTATATAATACCAGATGTGGAATTGAAAATGCAAAAATGGGATTTTGGAGATTTCTCTACTTCCGTTGGGATGTGATACCTTGCTAATTTGTTGAGATACTGACATAGTCATCTATCTGTAGTACTAGTTCCACTATATTTCAATGATTTTATATTTCATTCCAGCAGTCAAGGGAAAAAACATATTTCGATTTTTTTTAGCATGGATTATTTTATAAAACTTACCACAATGATTCTTCTTACAATGTCTAATGTAATAAATTAATTTCTCAAATTCTACTCTTATTTGGATTCTAATTGTATTGATGCTATTTGGATGATCTTGTTAGGACCTATTTCGAATAAATCATGTTTTAGCTACAAAATAAAAACCTATAATATTGTATGAGAGGAGAACCCGATTAGTCTGTATACTTTCTCCTCAATATTTATACATTTTCAATGAATTCATCAAGATTTTGTTTGTGATGGTGGTACATCATATTATCCTCTTTTCAAGAAATGAGAGAGTGAATACCTTTGAACACGAAGCTAATTTTATTGTTTCTTGAAGACCTTCTAGAGTGGTAATGTAATTGATAGCATTTTCAATTTTCTAATCGATAGAATTTGCAATTTATTAGCAACAGAAGATAAAGAGCTTTGTTGGGTGCTGCAAGCATATTTTTCTTGAAATCAGCCTAGTCAAAATTTTTCCTTGTGAGACAAAAAAATGAATGTAAATGGATTCTGAGAAGTCCCAACTAGGGAAAGAGGGTTTTGAAGGGGAAATTATATGCATAATTGTTTCAATTAGTCCATAATATATCCTCATGAAGGTCTGATTTTTCCTTATAGCACTTTGCATAATTTAATGATGTTGTTGTTAATAAATTTTCTAATCTTTTCTGTTAATAAATTTCAATTGTTGTTGTCACGCTTCACATTATCATCATGCCCAAATCGTTGAAAGCATGACTCTTCTTCACATTCTTTTTCTCTGCTCTTGAAAATTTGTTGTGGCTAGCGTTGTGTATGTATGCACGCACGCATGTCTATCTCTTTAGCACGAACTATCGACTGCCTGAGGAAGTTTGTTTTTGCGCTGAAAGATTGTGAGCCAAATCAAGGAGAATGATGGATTAAAGAAATTGTTTAGCAGTGCGTGAAGTGTATACTCAATAGCTACATCCAAAGCTTTGAGTCTGTCGAGAAGGACACATGTCGCATTGCAAGAGAGTGCGACTATGAACAACTCTACAGCCTTGCTCACATTGCACGCATGAGAGTTGACAACTTCAAAAGCATGAAACTAAAACCCGCCATTGATCCTGTGTAACTAGTTCTTTGATTGATACCTCTAGTTCTATGGGGAGACGTTGAAACTGCACCAACATATGAGTTGAAGCTACACCAATATAGTTTCCATTGATATTTTCACTTCTATGGGGAGATGCTACCCTTGATTTGTGGAGATACTGACATAGTCATCCACTTTGTAATATATCTCAAAAGGTTTATATGGAGAATTAATAAAGTTACTTCCTTTTTTTTTTTTTTTTTAAGGAAGTTCAACATTAGCCTACTCTCCCAGACTTGAATTAAATAAAGAAAGAAAAGTACAAGAGAAGGGGACTAGTGCCCACGGGACCCCCCAAATCCCACAAAGCAGGGGAAGCTTTTACAGAGCTTAGATGGCATTACAAAGAAGGTTAATTACCCTCTCATCACCCTCATGTGGGGCCCACTTGGGTTTAAGCTTGTTATTGATCAAAAGGAGAACTTGATGATGCCTGAAGGGGGGGGATTTCTTACAGTTAACAATCCTTTTGCCAAGGAGGAATAATGATTTCTCAATTGACCACTCCTTGGGGGAGTCACCGAAGTTGAGAGCACATCTTTCCCGCCATATTTTCCATAGGACCTCCCCTCTGATGGCGTTCTAGAGGTCGCGGAGCAGCCGATCGCTTCTCCCAGTAGGGCTTGCTGCCAATTGAGATGTTTCTGAAGTCTGATTTTCATTCTAACCGTCTGCCAGAGTCTGTTGGAGTTAGGGCAGGTAAAGAAGATGTGTGGGACATCTTCTATAGACCGGTAGCAGCGTTTGCACCAGGGAGAAATCCCACAAAGTTTGCTAGCCTTAAGGTTGGTCCAGATTCCATGATGAAGAATTTGCCATAAGAGGACAGACTTTTTGATTTCTATGAGGGGGTGCCAGATAGCCATGAACTTCATGTCCCATCAAAGCCGCGTCCATGATAGGCACCACTTCTTGTTGAGGTTAACATGATAGTCAATCGTTTCTTTGATGTTCGGGATTTTTGATAGGCTATTTCCATTGTGCCATTTGAGACCAAGTGAGCTCGATGTGTCGTGTCCCATGAGAAGGCAAGTTTTGTGTCGATCCCAGGCGAGACATCTGCTTTGCAAAGTGTTCCATTCTTCGTACGAAATATTGAAGCAAGGGTCAATATCCTCGAAGTTGATCCAACGGTTGGAGTCATGTTTCCAGAGATGTTTCCATTTTTTGAAGCCTTTGTTCCATAACTTCTTGGCATTTTGAATGTTCCAAGATTCCACACTCCAGATGCCATGGATCGGAAACCAGATAGAGTCGTTTTGTCTGATACCGGCTGCCCACTTCCAGTCTTCACTAATTCTTGTGTAGCTTTTGACTTTATTCCAACTCTTCCATAGGGAGCACACGAGATTAGAGCCTTTTGGGAAGACGGGGATCGGGGAAAACAGCAAGGTCAAGATGTCGAGATTCTTCCAGTTTGGGAAACCCATGAGAGCCAACTCGTCTTGTTTCTGAAGATCAACTTGGCCCACGAGGCCTCCCCATTGCACCAAGCCTTAATCATCCATTTGGCTGCCAGTTTGTTAGCCATGCACCCAATGTCCAGGATACCAAGTCCCCCACTATCTCTAGGGCTAGTGCAGATGGACCATTTGATTTTAGGCACCCCCCTTCTATTGTGATCGCCCATCCAAAGGAAGTTTCTACAAATACTATCCAATTTGGACAGATCTTGCTCTTTCGGTCTCCAACATGAAAGGAAATAAATGGTAGAAGAAAGGAGGAACGTGTTGATAACCATCGCACGACCAGCGAGATTGATTTGCATACCTCTCCAATAGTTAAGCTTGTTTTCGAGTTTGGCCAACACCCAGTTCCACCTCTGTTCCATAGAGATGCCAAACCCCAAGGGGATCCCAAGAAGCCGAAAAATTTGGCCCTGCGGAATGATTTGACAGCCATGATCAATGAGAAGGCCGGGCTGAGACCCCACAATAGCTCTAAAGGCGGTCTTAGAGTGGTTGATTATGGATCCAAAGGCTTCACAGAAGGTAGCAAGACACCTCCAGAACGTCTCCAGGCTGGTACTATCATTGTGAACAAACGCGTTCATATCATCGGCAAAAAGTATCATGGTGATCTGACTGTGGTCGTGAGGCAAACGGAGGCCTTTGATAAAGTTACTTCTTGTTACTGTAGTAACAAATCACAATAATGAAGATGAAGATGAATGTTGTTATAGTTATTTGAAAGCTAGATGTTGAATTAAGCTGGATTAAGAACTCTACAAGTTTTCTCTTGCAAGATGAGAAGATTAATCTGAATGCGTTCCTTGTTCAGGCTAGAAAATGACGTTCATTCTCGTTACCCCGATGATGATATTAATGACGAATATGATAACAACTCTTAAAAATCTAGATGTGTTTTACATCTACATAGTCATTCAGATGTATTTTACGACTTATCTCACAAGGTTTATTTGGACAATTAATAATATTACTTCTCGTTAATTTCATAAAGGATCATGATAATGATAATGAGGATGATGATGAATATTTTTAGAGTTATTTGAAAGCTAGATGTGGCATCAAGCTAGATTAAGAACTCTACAAGTTCTATCTTGCAAGACAAGAAGATTAATCTGAATGCATTCCCCATTCAGGCTAGAAAATAAAGTTTATCCTTGTTACCCTTATGATGAATATGATTATAGCTCTTAAAAACCTAGATGTGTTCAAATCTGCATAGTCATCCACATGTGGTTCGTGATGTATCTCAAAGGGTTTATATGGAGAATTAATAATATTAATTCTTCTTAGTGTCCTAATGAATCATGATAATGAAGATAATGATGAATATTATTACAGTTATTTGAAAGCTAGATGTGGCATCAAACTGGATTAAGAACTTTGCAAGTTCTAGCTCGGTGACAAGATTAATCTGGATGTGTTTCCCCATTCAGGTTAGAAAATAAAGTTTACCCTCCTTTCCTTGATGATGAATTATGATTACAATGCTTAATAACCTAGACGTGGGTTAAATATGTATCAAAGAATTTATAAACACTAAATTATGACTATCAAAAGCAATTAAATATAATTTTGTTGATGCACATCCAAACATTGATTGACTGCATTGAAGTCTACTTATAGTTATATAATAGCAGATGTGGAATTGAAGATGCAACAATGGAACTTCGGAGATGTTTCTACTTCCATTGGGATCTGATACCTTGCTAATTTGTTGAGATACTCACGTAGCAATCCATCTATAGTACTAGTTCCACTGTATTTCAAATGTACATATGAAAATTTAATGAGTTAACTATATTAATTCTTGTTATTGTGATTATATGATGAATATATTAGAGCTGTTCAAAAGCTAGTTATGGATCCCTTCATTAGCTGATAATGATTCATGGAAATACAACATGACACATGCTCCACAAAAATAGTGAATTCATGTCGTCCTCCACCATGTAGAGAAACAAGGGTGCAAAGTTTTATACTTCAATCCAAACTTCAAACCACAAGTAAGCTCTATATTCATACTTCAATCCAAACTTCAAACCACAAGTAAACTCTATAAAATGAACATGTATAGATAAGTGTATGTCAATCGTATCGGAAAAGGTGCAAAATTTTATACTTTAAACCATAACCTAAACCCTATAAAATAAACATGTGTATTTCAATCTTTATATCTCTTGGGTTCCATGTTATTCTTTAATAAAAAAGAAAAATTTATACTTTTTTATTTGATGAAGTCCTCTTATTTCTTTTTCTTGAGGGAGAATTCTTGAGTAGCACTAACAAGAAATCTCTATGGATACATATGAGGAGATGAGGAGATGCCCATTTTCAAAAGCCAAGGACAACCAAAAGAGAGGAGCTTGAAAGAATCAACTCATGGTGTGCAAAAGATGCATTAGCAAGGTCATATCTACTTAACTCTATCTCTGACTTCCTTCTTCCACACATTAGGAATTGTTGAAGCTCAAGGTCAAGGACAAAGCATGGAAGCACATCAGGGAAGTGGACACACAAGAAGAAGGAGCAAGTAGGGAGCTCCAAGAAGCACCTGTCAAATTTTCAGAAGAAATCCCTACAAAAATAGTGATTTTTATCACAAAAAACCATTGTAAATACCATTTTCTATTTTTGCAACTCCATTTTGTTCAAGCCGAGGAGTCCTTGAGCTTGAGGGGTATTAGAACTAGCATCCTACCAATTTTCATAATTTTTAGACTCCGTTTGAGCCCTCAAATAAGCCCTGGAACCTATTTTTTAACTAGGCCAGACACTAGGTCTGGACAGGGCCAAAAGCACTCAAAAAACTATAAAAAGGGCTGGAGAGCTCATTTTTGAGGTTGTCTTGTTGTAGATTTCAGCTTTGTAAGATAGCTCTTTGGCAATCAAAGCTTTCCATTGTTCCACTCTTTGCTCTTACTTTGTGTGCGTGTGTGTGAATGTGTGTGCATGCTTGTGTGCTTTCACTCACGCACTTGTGCCATCACTTGCTCACGGTCTTCATACCAGTCCTCACGTCTCCACGGATTGACATTTATGAGGTGTATCTCCTCACGTTGGTACTCACCATTGTGCTAGAGTGACACCAAATTTGGCGTCGTTGCCAGGGAGAGAGCTTGGAGGACGAGCGTGTGATGGTAAGACGTAGAGTAGCGACGTTGGAAGGTAAAAAAATCACCATTTTCAGTTCAGTCTCTGAGTTTTTCTTCTTCTTCATCTTCATCATCATCACCATCTTCTTCCCTCTTCACATTCTCTGATTTTTTCCATTTTCGATAGTACATTCACTCATTTTTTACTCGTGGCTGTGAGAAACAAGCTTAGGGGGAGTTGAGAACCAAAAACACTGAAGAAAAACACTTGAATAACTCTCAAAAATACCAAAATCTAGGTGACAGTATCACGACGTGAGAGGAACAGCGCCTGATATCGCGAGTGGCGTATCGTGACTAGGGAGGGTGATTTTTGCATCTACAGGCTGATAGAAGTGACAAGAAGGACACAAGGTACTCATATTTGCAAAAATTTTTGAATTTGGGTGTGAAAATCTCCAAGTATCGTGTCCCGTTGAGATTTGGTATCACGATACCAGAACTCCCGTGTATCGCTATAGTTGTTGAGGTATCGTATCGTGCATGCCCACTTGAGGTATCGCAATACCATTCTGGTATCAGATCATCAAGTGCTGGTATCGCGATCGCGGTCATCCCGATGGTATCGTATCGTGGTCCACCAGGTATCGTATCGTGCACTTTGCGGTATCATATCGTCAGCCAAGTTGGTATCGTATCGCCTCCTGTTTTGCTATCGTATCGTGCGAAGATTCAGTATCGTATCGTCTGATTTTTGGTATCGTCTCGCGAGGTCAAGTGGTATCATATCGCCTCGAAGGTATCGTATCGTCTACTGAGCGGTATCGTATCGCTTGCAAACTGGTATCGTATCGTCCCGAGAATTCACTCGTATCGTATCGCAAGCTGTACTAATATCGTATCGTTCACAAACTGGTATCGTATCGCCAACTAATCAAGTATCGTATCGCACAAATTAGTGGTATCGTATCGTGACCACTTTCAGTATCGTATCGTCTAAGGTGGTATCGTCTGAAGTGGTATCATGTAAGACAAAGGTATCATAACGTGAAAATCTAGTATCATCTCGCCTGTCCTGAGTTCCCAGAGAGATCCTGTTTCCCTGTTTTAACCCCCAGAACCCTGAACTGGCATAACTTTCTCATACGAAATTTGTTTGCTATGATTTTGGTTTTGTTGAAAGCTCGTGGGAAGTACTACCAAAACTTCCACTGGTTACGTAAATTGAAGCGATGCTATACATGCGGAGGAGACCACATGGCTAATGTTTGCCCGATGACGACTCAACCCCAAGGGAACCCTAATGCTCTGTATTGCAGCATCGAGAGAAAATATACAAATCATACGGCTCAAGATTGTCCATACAATAGGCAGGTTGTCAGACCAAGTTATCAACAACCTTACCAACAAGGTAGGTATCAGAACCAATACCAACAGCCATATTACAGGCCACAGCAACAATATCAGGCACCATACAGGCCACAACCTGTCCTAGGAAACCAACCACCAGCGCCTGCCAATGTGATTCCAGTTAAGTATGCAGTGGCAGAGGAGAACCTTAATAGAGCATTGGTGCCAGTGACCCCTTTAGTCCCAGAAAATGACTCTCATGCTCATGGATCAGACTACTCCCATGAAGATATTCCACATGGTTATTACATAGAGTCACTTGAGCATAGTGAGAATTATTCACACCAATATGAGGCACCACCTATGGAACAAAATTGGGAGCCAGAATACTCCAATGTCATGTACACAAACCCCAACCCTAGGCCCCAATCAAGACAAGTAAGACCACAATTCCCTAAAGGACCATGTTTTAGATGTCAGGGTGACCATTTCATTCGTGAATGTCCCCACTCACCGACTCCGGGACAAGGACAAAACATCACAATACAAGGCTTTTGTCTTGAGTGCGGAAAAGAACATCTCCCGAGAGATTGTCCTAGGAACCCCTCTAGTGCATCCAAGGTTACACCCATTAATGTAGTCGGCTTAGTGGTAGATTCAAGTTCAAGCAGTAATAATGTGGCTCCTATACATGTAGTTACTAGGGCACAAGCTGTACAACAAGAAAAACTAGTTGAGCAATCAGAGTCAAGTGAATCAGGAGATCCAAGTAAGAGGAAAACAAGAACTTGGAAGGATGCCAGAGAGAAAGCTAATCGCAAGTGGAACAAAAAGTTATCTGAACTAGAAGAAAGCCTAAAAGACACAAAAACAAAAATAGAAGACATTGCATCTCAAAGCCCCTCGCATGCTGAAGCTCCATCCACTCCACCTCATCCCACCCCACAACCCATTGTAAATAAACCCCAACCAGGGTCTGTTCTTGCAGATCCAACCCCAGAAGGCTTGGACATGATGTTCAAAGCCTACCAAGCTCGACCTCAAGAAGGGCCAACTGCTGCAAACCTAGACAAGAGTTACTCGAGAGCAGATTTAGAGATTGAACGGACAAAGATGTGCATGAAGATTGTAGAGCTAGCTCAGGCTATGCTTGAAACCAGTCAATCGTTCAATCAGACAAACTCTGTCAAAACGGATTTGCATTTCCAGGGCTTACTAGAAAGATTAGAGCAATTGGTAAACAAGCCGTAGGTTTCTTTACCTCTACAGGCTCAACCCATTGTTGAAAGAGAAAGCTCACAGCCAAGGAAAGCTTATGTTCATGATTCCATAGATGAGGGAGCACCTCTTTCAATTCAACAGTACTCTCAAGAGTTCTTGCGGGAAATACAAGAAGAGAAATGGGCCAAGGAGAAGGGTAACCCCCCTCCTATTCTTGAAATTAATGATCTTCACGATCAATTTCCCCAAGACATTCCTTCTATCTATGGAGACCAAACAGAGCAACAAGAGGATGAAAGATTAGATTTTGAATCTAATTCTTTACAAGAGTTGCCACAATTCACAGGGCCATGGGAATCTGAATCTCTTCATATCAGAGCTCCCACAATATTGGTAAGGAATGACGACTCAGTTGTTCCAAGAAATGCTGAGTCGTGAAGAACACTAAGGTTCAGTGTCGTCTCACTGTGGAAGAGCTGCTCAAAGCCAAACCTGAGCTATGGAATCATGTGAAGGATCAGGTTCCAGAACTTGATTCCAATATGCCAAAAGCAAGCTCTAAGCAAAAAATTCCAGAGATACCTCTAGACAAGATAGGAGACATGAGCGAAGGTGAAGAAGGTAATACTTATCTTCCTATCACCTATCAAGGTTACACAACCAAAGCAATCGTAGATTCAGGTGCTGGTGTTGCTATCGCGACCACCTCCTTGTGGAAGC
The DNA here is from genome assembly GCA_020310875.1 of Ceratopteris richardii. Taxonomy (NCBI): domain Eukaryota; kingdom Viridiplantae; phylum Streptophyta; class Polypodiopsida; order Polypodiales; family Pteridaceae; genus Ceratopteris; species Ceratopteris richardii. Next base: position 100,351,987 of record CM035433.1, on the reverse strand, counting down.
GATGGGGCAAACCCACTTTAAGACCAACTAGAATGAAGCTTCAAATGGCAGACAGTCATTTTGGAAGACCTCTAGGATTGCTTGAAGGGATAACTCTAACCACTTGTGGTGTAGAGTTTGAACATACATTTGCTATATGTGACTTTGAGAAAAATAATGTCTATGAGATGATCCTAGGAAGACCCTTCCTACGACAATTGCAAATAGTACAGGATTGGGGAACCAACTCCTTGTACTTACAGCACTTAGGGGTCACCACCAAGGTCAATTTGAAGGATTACACCTTCAAAGATGTACCACCCCTACAGTGGAATCCTATCCACAAAGCAAAAGAAGATTCAATCTCTGTGCATTCTAGAAGCTCACCTGATCCATCATGGTTGCATGAAGAATCTCACTTGTGGATGTGCAAGGTCGCAAAGGAAGAAGAAAAACGCCTAAAAGCAAGAGAAGAAGGAACTCCCCCAGGAGATAGACCAATCAAAGACCTAGCCTATACATCGATGATATTTCTAGATGAGGAATTTGAGCCTCGTGGTTGGGCAGAAATCTTAGCTACCACGGACATTGCAGTCAATGAAGAACAATGGATACCTCATTGTGATGAGGAGGGTTATGATATTTCAGTGTTCATGTGTCAGCCCTTGTTGAAAGAATGTGGACCTAGTGACATCATAGAAGAAGAACCCCTCACAAGCATTAAAACCTAGTGATCTAGAGTCCATTGTGATGGATAGCTGCTTCATCTCAGAGGAGCACTATCTAGAAGATGTAGGAGTATTGACTCAAAAAGAAGAAGAACCCCTCACAAGCATTAAAACTGTAAATGCAAAGGATGGAAGTGAAGGAGTTCAAAAGAAAAAGAAGAGAAAAGCCGTGAAACAAGAAGAGGAGGAATCATTGTTTGAGGTACCAAAAAATTTCAAGAAATATGAATTTGAAGACCGAAAAATTTTGGTACGAATGCCTAAGAGAGAGGCTATTATAGGAGAATCATATGATAATAAAGAAAATACAAAAAAAAAATTAGTAACCATTGAAGAGAATGAAGAACAATGTACATACATAGGAGATGACCTAAGTGCAAAAGAAGAAGTAGAGCTTGTGGCTCTATTAAGGGAATATAGGGACGTGTTTGCATGGCACTATAGAGATTTGAAGGGAGTAGATCCAAAAATTTGCTCTCATACAATCCCCATGACCGATGATGCCAAGCCCACCAAACAAAAGCCCTACACATATAATGACACTTATGCAGCTAAAATCAAAGAACAGATTGATAGGTTGATGGAAGCTGGATTTATCTAGGAGATTGAGCATACTGAATGGGTGTCCCCCATTGTAGTGGTGCCCAAGAAGAATGGAAAGTTGCGAGTGTGCACTAACCTTAAAAAAGTTAATGCTGCTACAATTCGAGATAGTTATCCGCTTCCAATTACCGAACATTTATTGGAGCATGTTGTAGGCAAGGAAGTTTATAGCTTCCTTGATGGATTTTTAGGTTACAATCAAGTAGCCATTGCCCCAAAAGATCAAAACAAAACGGCTTTTGCCATAGAATGGGGAATCTTTGCATTCCGTGTGATGCCATTTGGGTTCACCAATGCGCCTGCAACATTTCAAAGGCTTATGTGTCATGTCTTCAAAGAGTTCTTGCGAAAGAGCTTAGAAGTATATGTGGACGATTTATGTGCTCATTCCCAACAACGAAGATACCATATCCCTGAGCTCAGACAGATCTTCAACAAGTGTAGAGAATATTGAGTGTGTCTTAACCCAGAGAAGTGTGTGTTCATGGTACGACAAGGTAAAATCTTAGGTCACATTGTTTCTAAAAATGGGAAACAGATGAAGACAAGGTAAGAGCCATAGCAGATTTGCCAAGACCAAGGAATGTTAAAGAGGTACAAGCCTATATGGGACATTGTGGATATTACCGTAGGTTTATCCACATGTATGCCATCATAGCTAAACCTCTTTATGGGTTGTTGACAAATTTTGAGTGAAATGATGAATATGAGAATTCCTTCAATGAGCTGAGAAGACGTTTGTGCACAGCACCAATACTGACCACTCCGGATTGGAACAAACCCTTTCATGTCCATGTAGATGTCTCCAATCATGCCATCGGATGTGCACTAGATTTGCCTATAGCATATGCTAGCAGGCAATTGAATGCTGCTGAACGAAACTATACCACAACTGAGCGAAAAGGATTAGGCATGGTATATGCTGTGAAAAAGGTTAGACACTACTTGTTGGCCAACAAGTTCAAGTTTTTCATCGATCATCAAGCTTTATTATATTTGGTCAATAAACCTTGCAATAGAGGACGCTTAGTAAGGTGGTTTCTCTTACTAATGGAATACAATTTTGAAGTGGTTGTTAGGAAAGGTAGGACCCACCTTAGGGCGGACCATCTTTCTCGCATCACTTCAGGAGAGCCACCGCAAGGAGAGTCTGATGAATTACCGGATGCTTATTTGTTCAATTTAGAAGTTGTTCCTAAATGGACGAATAAGTTGGTACCTGTCCTAACCTTCGGACCTGCAAATAAGAACGTAAAAACAAACAAGGAAGAAATTGTACGATCACAACAATATCAAATCTTGGCAGCAAGCATGTACAAACAAGATACAGAGTGTGTATTAGCTTGTTGTGTCGAGGACGACGAACATAGTAGTTGGTTGCAACAAGCCCATGAAGGTTTGCTAGGAAATCACTACTCTAAACAACGAACATTGCAGAATCTAAAACGTTTAGGAGTATATTGGCCTAGCATGGACAAGGAAATTCATGATTGGATTAAGAATTGTCCAACGTGCAAAGAGAGACCCCCAGTGGAGCATGCCACTCTTTATCACGTGTCGTTAATTCCAGAGTGGAGTGCTCCATTGGTAGAATTCATGAGATCAGGTGCATTACCCAATGAGGCTAGCCTAGCACGAAGAAGGAGCATGGAGCGAGAGGCTCAGGACTATGCCTTAGTAGGACACAACCTATATCGGAGAGGCAAAGATGGTTACCTAAGACTGTGTGTTCATGAATCAGACTATTTGAAAGTCTTAGAAACTGCACATAGCAGTGTTGCAGGTGGGCACTTTGGGCCTGACCGAGTAATTAAGACCATCCTATTCTCAAGACTTTGGTGGCCCACTCTTCATATGGATGCCCATACCTATGTGAAGAAATGTGACACATGTCAACGAGCACAATATCCGATCAGAAAAGATGAGATGTCATTGAGGCCAATGATGGGAGGACACACATTCTCGAAGTGGGGTATAGACTTTGTAGGTCCTATTAACCCCCCAGCCAGAAACTCCCATGCAGAATACATTATTGTAGCCACAGATTACCTTACAAAGTGGGTGGAAGTAAAAGCCACAACCAAGAATGATGCTCAAACGATCGCTAAGTTCTTATTCGAGAATGTATTCACGAGATATGGACTACCAATAGAGTTGGTTAGTGATAGAAGCACACACTTCTTGAACGAAGTCATTGAAAACCTCCTTCAAGAATTCATGGTGATACATAAGAAGTATGCCCCCTATCACCCACAAGCTAACAGACAAGCCGAGAGCACGAATAAGATCCTATGTAATGTATTGACAAAACTCGTCAATAATAAACGCTCTGATTGGGACAAACAACTTCATCATGTTGTTTGGGCATATCGAGTTGCCTACAAAACGGTACTCAATGCCACCCCATTTCAGATGGTCTTTGGACAGAATGTTGTGCTACCATTAGATTTCCTAATCCCAGCCTTAAGAGTAGCACAAGAGCATGAGTGGAATGGACATGAGTTGTCTTCCAGGATCTTTAATCTAGAACGCTTAGGTGAGACGAGGCTACTAGTAGAAGCAGGCATTTATGCTGCAAAGAAACGGCAAAAGGCATACTTTGACGCCCATATAAAGGATAAAGGATTGAAAGAAGGAGATCTAGTGCTGGTTTACACGCTAAAGCAACATGCCCGTAAGTTGGAGAAACGAGGATATGGACCCATGATCATTAATCAAATTTCCACTAGCGGTGCGGTTCAATTGGCCACTTTAGAAGGTGATATCTTGCCGAACTATATAAATGGTTGTCGAGTCAAGCTATATCAAGAACCTCTTTCAGAGGATATGCTAATGAGACTCAACACTGCTAAGAAGCGAAAAGAAGAAGAGTTGAGAGTTAGAGAAGAAGCACAGGCAGAGGCTAGAGAGCGCATAAGGCAAAATAAATTAAGAAGACTAGGCCTAGATGTCCAACTGAAAGCCCCAAAATATCACATGGACATGTGCCAAAAATCGAGCACTTCTCGAATCATCAACCGACGACCCTTTGTGACCATAGAGGTAGGACAAGGAAAGAGTGTAAGGACTGTGAGAGCATTGGTTGACTCAGGTGCAGCAACTAGTGCAGTTAGACTTTCATACTGCCAAGACCCGCAATTGGACATCCAGCCCATAGAAGCCTATCTCATAGGATTGGGAGGTGTGGAAACCCCTTGTTTGGGCGAGGTGGAACTTCCCATTCACCTTCAAGATGTCCGAATGAAAGTCAAAATGCTAGTGTGTCATGATGAGGACCTTACAGAGCCACTTGTCTTGGGTCAAGATTGGATTTATGACCATGCAGTCAACTTGAACTTAAGAAGTCAAATTCTTCAAGTTTGGGTACACGAACAATGCATTACATTAGAATTAGAAAACTTCATGCTCACAAATCCTGATGTCACACCTTCTCATAGTTCTTCTAGGACTAATCTTAGCAAAAAAGAGGTTGTATGTGTCAAGGGCTCTATGTTCGAAAAGCACTCAATCATGGAAGAACAGGCTCTATGTTCCAAAAGCACTCAATCATGGAAGAACAGGCTCAAAGACAAGCGAACTACTCCTCTTGTGCAAAGACTAATGCTGTCACCACAACTCAACCAACAAGGCAAGCACAATGGTATATGACAACTGCTATATCAAATAGACAAAGAGAATTCAAGAGGAAATTAGTTCCGGACATGAAGAGGATCTGGGTACGAAAAGGAGAGCAATCACCAGCCTTGCCAACACAATTCCCACCTAGGCAAGCTAACCATGTGAAGACAAGAACCAAACCACCAAGACCAGCTCAACGAGAAGGCATACGACAAATTTGGGTGCCTAAGAAATTAGTTGCAGTTCAACAAGGACAATCACATATGTGGGTGCCCAAGGCGCTCTTAAACGTGCAAAAGCCTATGCTCCCCACCATGCAAAAGGTCTCAACAAAGAAGCCAAGGAGAGAAAAGGGTAAGAACAGAGCACAAAAACCAAAAGAGGATAAACTCAACCCTTCTGCAAAAGTAAGCAGGCAATCATCAAGGATATGGGTTTGGAAGCCAAAAGCACCAGCAACATCCACAGAACCAAAGAGCCAACCACACTGGATACCAAAGTTTGGAAAGCATCCAAAGATGAAGTGGTCTGAGGTGATCTCTATAGGGCCAAATCCTATTCTAAAATGGGTTCCAATCAGGAGGATTACATCATTTTGAGATCCAATCGACACCTCCAATCAAAGAATGCATCAAGTATGCAAGTAACATCAAAAGCCTCGACCAACAACAACCATGTGCCTTTGGCATAACCCTGTCTCTTGCACCATTCAGGTCATGCATTTCCAAAGTATGCATCAATATAGGGCCACATTACACGGCCATGCATAGACACAATTGAGCAATCCCAGGCACATGAGACACACTTGACATATGTAATATAATTGATTGATCCTAACCACCTTCTTCTTGTTTTGTAATTGTTCAAAAAAAAAAAAAAGAACAGGTCCATGCGCTCGACGACACTCATCGGTGAACCATCAAAAAGGACGTTCATCAACCAGAAAGACAAGCCAATCGTCAATCACCGTGATGGGCATACAACACGAAGAGACAAAAATCGACTGACCTTTCACCATGGTAAGCACAACCTACTTCGGCAACATGCTCACCATGATAGATTAGGAAGCCTCTTCGTTAGCATACCCTTGAGCACTTAGCTCAAGATCCAATCTCTTGCACCATACTTCTCCCCATGCATTTTCCAAGTACGCATACATAGGGCCACATTACAAGGCCATGCACAAGGCACATATTTTGTTCAACCCATGCACTAATGCACTTACCCACCATCCCTTATGGGTTACAAGTACTTGGCATGAAAACTATGAAAGCCATCTTTGGAAGAACCAGACGACATCAAGGTGACAATAACAAGAGCAAGGAAGCAATCCACCACTGAGAGTTGCTCATAATCAACATTGACCACCTCCTTTGAGCAGCTAGCAGTTTTGGAAAGCTCACAAATGCACCATCAAGCTGGAACACGAGGAAGACATACATACAAAGGGACTACAATGTGCAAGAGCTAGCAGTGGCAAACTGAAGAACCTGACAATCGACCAGGCTACATTGGGAAGATGGACTACTACTATTGATACATGGAGGACACTACCTCTCAACGTACTACATGGAAAAACCACTACAACAAGGGTCTGTCAGGGATGACAGACTCAAGAGGGGGGGAGAAGTGTTGAAGCTCAAGGTCAAGGACAAAGCATGGAAGCACATCAGGGAAGTGGACACACAAGAAGAAGGAGCAAGTAGGGAGCTCCAAGAAGCACTTGTCAAATTTTCAGAAGAAATCCCTACAAAAATAGTGATTTTTATCACTAAAAACCATTGTAAATACCATTTTCTATTTTTGCAACTCCATTTTGTTCAAGCCGAGGAGTCCTCAAGCTTGAGGAGTATTAGAACTAGCATCCTACCAAGTTTCATAATTTTTAGACTCCGTTTGAGCCCTCAAATAAGCCCCGGAACCTATTTTTTAACTAGGTCGGACACTAGGTCTGGACAAGGCCAAAACCACTCAAAAAACTATAAAAAGGGTTGGAGAGCTCATTTATGAGGTTGGCTTGTTGTAGATTTCAGCTTTGTAAGAGAGCTCTTTGGCAATCAAAGCTTTCCATTGTTCCACTCTTTGCTCTTACTTTGTGTGCGTGTGTGTGAATGTGTGTGCATGCTTGTGTGCTTTCATGTTGCGGAAATGTGGTATACTTTCTTTACTCTGATACTACTCCTTGTCGACGCGACAAAGGCTGAACCTTAGTAAGCCTGCGGAAATCGCCACGCCCAAGAAGAACTAAGCTAGAGTGATTCAGAACACTTCTGTAATCAACCAATAGCTTAGCGAAGTCTAGCGCTCAACATATAAGACTGCGCTCTAAATTCACTGGAAGAAATTTCACCGAAACTTCACCAAGACTGTCACTGGACTGACACCGTAATCGTACCGGAATTGTACCGGAATGAACTTCAAATCTTTTTATAATTACTTCAAGTAAACATACATGAAGTAAGGAAGTGACGCAAAAGCTTCCTTAACTTACTGAACACTTTCTGAAGTTTAAGGAAAAACTCCACTAGTTCAGACAGCCTCTTTCCGGTCACACTTTGTACTGTGTATAGATATCTTTTTCACCGGAAACCTTAATCAACTAAAAGTAGAGATGTCTAGCTACAGAATGAGCTATCTCTCACACAAAACTTCGCATTACTCTATGAGATCTACTTCGTTCTTCTATCGAAAAATACTTTTACAGTAAGAACTGCTACTGACCGAAAATGCGGTTACTGAGAAAACGTTAACTGTTAACTAACTTTAAAACATACTCTGTTTCTTCTGCATACAAACAGTACGCACAAACATCCACATGAACATGTGTTTTCTATTAGAGAAGATGTGTACAAGTGAGCTTGGCCTCTTCTTGCTCAAGCTACAGAAACTCTCCTATACTGAGTAGTTTCTTATTACCATCTTTCTCTCAGATGAATACCCGATATCTCAGGCTTCTGTTATTCATCTATACATACGCGATCTCTGGCATCTTCTTCTACATACGCGATCTATGGCGTCTTCTGTCTATAACTCTGCGTCTCTGCACATCTGCTATATTTCGTCTCTCTCTCTATCTCTATTCTCCTCTCTCTCCTCTTCTCTTCTTTATGTGCTCTTATTTATACTGCACGCTCTTCTTAAGCACGTTCTTGTTCGCACTTCCCTTCTATTATTCCTTTGCACGTTCTCTCTATGTACAATTTGATTCGGCGTAACGTACTCTGATCCTGGAAGATTCTGTACTGTACATAACGGTCGTGGATTTGTCCTTCCACTAAGGCTTTTGATTTTATCTGATTCTGCTTTCCTTTTTTTTTTCTTTTTTCATGTCTGTTTGTCAAATTCGTGAGTGTTTCTTCAACAGCTCCCCCTCAATCACTAATTCGATATCTTCCGGTCTTTCATATATCTTTCTTTCTTTTATACCTGCCATGTCTTTGAATCTGCTTGTCTTCGTTCCATCCAAACTCTTTGTTAACATATCTGCAATCTGATCCTTTGTTGGAGTGTATACAATTTCTAGCTCCTTCTCCATTACCTTTTCCCTCAGGAAATGATATTGAATTTCTATGTGCTTTGTTCTTGCATGAAATATTGGGTTTGCTGCAAGATATAGAGAGCTCATATTATCTCCATGTATGATAGGTATACCTTGATCAATACCCATGCTTTTGAACAAGGTCTGCATCCACATTATTTCTTTAGCTGCTTCTACAAGTCCTTTATACTCTGCTTCTGTTGACGATAATGCTACTGTGTGTTGCTTCTTTGAGCACCAGCTAACCAGCTTATCTCCTAGGTATATCATATACCCGTGTGTTGATCTTCTGTCATCTTGACTTCCAGCCCAGTCTGAGTCACTGTATGCTATGAGCTTTATGTCGGACGTAAAAGGATAATATAATCCTTCTTTTACAGTTCTTTTAATATATCTAAGAACTCTTTGTCTTGCAACCCAATGTTGATCTGTCGGACAGTGCATAAATTGTGAGAGAACTCCTACTGCATAACTAAGATCCGGTCTTGTTAGCGTAGCATAAATTAGACTTCCTACAATTGACTGATATTTCTTCATATCTTTAAACTCTGCTCCACTGTATCTGTTGAGTTTATGATTTACTTCAAGCGGTGTTGAAGCTTCTCTGCAATTCTCCATATTAAACTTCTTCAGTAAGTTTAGGAGATACCTTTCTTGTGTCACATATACACCATGATCTGTGTATGTGATTTCCATTCCTAGAAAGTATGACAACTTTCCTAGGTCACTAATCTTGAACTCTCTTTCGAGTAGTTTCTTTACTTCTGTAATCCCTTCATCTGATGTTCCTGTGATTATTAAGTCGTCTACATAAATACAAATGTAGATCATTCCTTCTTCTGTTCTCTTTATAAGTAGACTTGCATCTGCCTTCGAACTTTGGTATCCAAGTTCATTTAGATATTTCACAAGTCTGTAATTCCAAGCTCTTGGAGCTTGCTTCAGTCCATAAAGTGCTTTTCTTAACCTGCAAACGAAGTTTGGGTTTCTGGAATTTTCAAATCCTTCAGGTTGTTCCATGTACACTTCATCAGAAATGTATCCATTCAGAAATGCGTTCTTTATGTCTAGCTGACTTAGCTTCCATCCTTTCGATGCTGCTACAGCAATCATTGTCCTTATGGTTGACATCCTTGCCACCGGACTAAACGTCTCGTCATAATCTATGCCATGCGTCTGGGCATAGCCTTTGACTACCAGCCTCGCTTTGTATCTGGCTATCCTTCCATCTGCAAACTTCTTTATTTTGAAAACCCATTTATTTTTTATTACTTTCTTACCATTTGGTTTCGGAACAAGTTCCCATGTCTTGTTCTCCTCCAGTGCGCTAATTTCTTCTTTCATTGCTTCTTTCCATTGCTTTTTGTCTTTAGCTTCATCATAGCTCTGTGGTTCTTCATCATCTTTGACCATATATGCATAGTCTTTCTGAGTTATGTATGACGTATCATACGAGTACCTTTCTGGTTGTCTTCTATTCCTGTTTGACCTTCTTGGTTCAAACTCTTCATATGTATCTGAATGCACTTCTTCATTGTCTTCATTTCTCATACCTGATCCGTTCCTGGACGTACTTGCCTGCATATGATTTTCATCTCTGTTCACCTGCACAATTGATTTCCCTTTCTCTCTTTTCCTTATTTCTTCTTCAAATTCTTCAGTCGTATGACTTTGATCTGCATACCAACTTTTTTGTTCATCAAATGTAACATCTCTAGAAACAATAAACTGTTTCGTTAGAGGACTCCATAATCTATAACCCATCTGTTTTTCATCGTATCCAACGAACACATATTTCTCTGCTTTCGGTTCAAGCTTATGTCTGAGTTGAGACGGTACATAAGCATACGCTACTGATCCAAACACTTTGCAGTGATCAAGTGTTGGCTTCTTTCCCCACCATGCTTCATAAGGGGTCATTCCTTCCAATGCTGTACATGGTAATCTGTTTACCAAATACGTAGCTGTGTTTACAGCTTCAGCCCAAAGATAATTTGGACAATCTTTTTCATTTAGCATGGCTCGTGCAAATTCAACTAGAACTCGGTTCCTTCTTTCTGCTACTCCATTTTGTTGTGGTGTATATCTGCATGTTATTTCTCTCTTAATACCTGCATTCCAAAGATAGTCATTGAATTCTCGGGAGAAGTATTCTCCCCCTCCATCAGACCTCAGTCTTTTAAGTTTTCGTCCGGTAAGTCTTTCAACATATGCATGAAAATGCCTTAAAGCTCCAAATACATCTGATTTCTCTTTCAAAACATAAAGAGTTATCCACCTTGTTGCATCATCAATGAATAAAACATAGTACCTTGATCCGCTGATTGATCCTTCTTTCGTTGGGCCCCATACATCTGTATGAATAAGCTCGAGTACTTCATCATGTTTGAATCCTTTCTTCTGGAAAGGTAACGTGTGGGCTTTTCCCAACTGACATGCTTCACACTTGTGAATCATATGTTGATTCTGTATATTTGGTAATCCCAATACTCACTGATTCGTTATCATAGCTTTAATTCCTTTTTCATTGAAATGACCCAATCTCTTATGCCATAAATCAAGTTCTGTAATTACCTTTTCTCCATGTGTGAGCAACGCTTGGCCAATGTTCCCTTGTACTCTTAAAGTAAAGAGTCTTCCTTCTTTCTTTCCAAAAACGATCTGGTTATATCCGTTCTTGGGATCTTCTACAAATACACCTTTATTTGTAAATCTGACCTGAAAACCTTTCTCAACTATCTGTCCCACGCTAATCAAATTTTTCGGTATTGTTGGAACATACAAAACATTGGTTAGCAAATCTGCTCCATTCTTGCATTTCACTTTTCCAATTGAGTGTACGCTATGTCTCGTATTGTCACCTGTTTGAACAGTGTGACTAGAACTACCTTTTTCTAGTTCTGACATTAGTTCTATATTTCCTGACAAGTGATTAGAACATCCAGAGTCAATGTAGAATACCTTTAGATCTTCATTTTTTGATGTGCTGATAGAGTTCATCATCAACGATGTATGACTTTCATTCTGCGTGTCGTTTGCGTAGTTGTTGTAGGTGGTGTTGTAGGATTGATTCTGTCCCCAACTTCTCACTCCACCTCTACCATAGCCTCCTCTTTGATTTTGTCTTCCTCTTTGATATCTTCCGCTTCTGCCTCTGCTATTACTGTTTTGATTTTGATTTGATCCTTGTTGATTGTGCCAACAGTCATGAGCCAGATGATTACTTAGTCCACAGATCCAGCAAGCCTTCTTGTTGGTATTCTGGCTAGTTCTTCCTCTTCCAAAGCCTCTTGCTCTTCCTCTGCCAGTGCCTTTACCTCTTGCGTAATAGGCCTGAGAACTCGACTCTTCTTCGTCTTTTGTCTTACCTTTGTCTTTCTTTTTGTTCTTCATGTACATTGCAGAGCTTTGTCCTTTATCTGCATCTCCTTTCAGGTCTTGCTCATATGTGAGCATCAAACCAAGCAGCTGATTTAAATCTGGCACAAAATGATTTAGAGAAAGTTCAGTTGATAGTACGAAAGGTTTCCACCTTTCATCTCCTCTTAATCGTGTGAGAACTTGCGCTATCAATCTATGATCTTTGACTTCTTCATTTATGGATCCAAGACTATCTACTAGATCCTTCATTTTAGTGACGTAGTCACTTATGCTTTGACTCGACTTCTTTTTGAATGTCGTAAATTCGGACCATAAACTAGCCTTCCTGGCTTTCGTAGTATTTTGGAAATGATCTTCCAATGCACTCCATATGTCCTCTGCTTTCTCCATACCTCTAATATGCGGTAGTAGATGATCTGTTACGATATTATAGATGTAGGCTCTTGCCGTTGCATCTTTCTTCTGCCACAGCTTCTAGGCTTCTAATTCTTCTTTTTCCGGTTGACTATCATCTTCAAAGGTCTGCTTCTTTTCTTCTCCGGTCACGTACATCATTAAGTCCTTACTCATAAGTAAGGCTTCTATGCGCATTACCCATGCGGGATAATTATCTCTGTCCAACTTATCAATAGTAACGTGGTCTGCCATGATCTTCTTGTTTCTGTTACTTCCGATGAGCTTTTGAGAATCTTTCTGCTCTTCAGAATCTTTCTCGTTCTGGTTCCACTCGTTGTGGTTAACCGGCTCTTGTTTCCAATAATGGTGAATACTTTGGGCTCTGATTAGATATGCCTGGCTCTGGCTCTGATTAGATACGCCTAGCTTTGGCTCTGATACCACTGTTGCGGAAATGTGGTATACTTTCTTTACTCTGATACTACTCCTTGTCGACGCGACGAAGGCTGAACCTTAGTAAGCCTGCGGAAATCGCCACGCCCAAGAAGAACTAAGCTAGAGTGATTCAGAACACTTCTGTAATCAACCAATAGCTTAGCGAGGTCTAGCGCTCAACATATAAGACTGCGCTCTAAATTCACTGGAAGAAATTTCACCGAAACTTCACCAAGACTGTCACTGGACTGACACCGTAATCGTACCGGAATTGTACCGGAATGAACTTCAAATCTTTTTATAATTACTTCAAGTAAACATACATGAAGTAAGGAAGTGACGCAAAAGCTTCCTTAACTTACTGAACACTTTTTGAAGTTTAAGGAAAAACTCCACTAGTTCAGACAGCCTCTTTCCGGTCACACTTTGTATTGTGTATAGATATCTTTTTCACCGGAAACCTTAATCAACTAAAAGTAGAGATGTCTAGCTACAGAATGAGCTATCTCTCACACAAAACTTCGCATCACTCTATGAGATCTACTTCGTTCTTCTACCGGAAAAATACTTTTACAGTAAGAACTGCAACTGACCGAAAATGCGGTTACTGAGAAAACGTTAACTATTAACTAACTTTAAAACATACTCTGTTTCTTCCGCATACAAACAGTACGCACAAACATCCACATGAACATGTGTTTTCTATTAGAGAAGATGTGTACAAGTGAGCTTGGCCTCTTCTTGCTCAAGCTACAGAAACTCTCCTATACTGAGTAGTTTCTTATTACCATCTTTCTCTCAGATGAATACGCGATATCTTAGGCTTCTGTTATTCATCTATACATACGCGATCTTTGGCGTCTTCTTCTACATACGCGATCTATGGCGTCTTCTATCTATAACTCTGCGTCTCTGCGCATCTGCTATATTTCGTCTCTCTCTCTATCTCTATTCTCCTCTCTCTCCTCTTCTCTTCTTTATGTGCTCTTATTTATACTACACGCTCTTCTTAAGCACGTTCTTGTTCGCACTTCCCTTCTATTATTCCTTTGCACGTTCTCTCTATGTACAATTTGATTCGGCGTAACGTACTCTGATCCTGGAAGATTCTGTACTGTACATAACGGTCGTGGATTTGTCCTTCCACTAAGGCTTTTGATTTTCTCTGATTCTGCTTTCCTTTTTTTTTCTTTTTTTATGTCTGTTTGTCAAATTCGTGAGTGTTTCTTCAACATTTCACTCACGCACTTGTGCCATCACTTGCTCACGGTCTTCATACCAGTCCTCACGTCTCCACGGATTGACATTTATGAGGTGTATCTCCTCACGTTGGTACTCACCATTGTACTAGAGTGACATGCTAGAGTGACAGGAATTGTAAAACTGCCCAAGAGACTGAAGTATTTTGATGTCGATGCACCACAGTGCGCTCTCCTTCTCGAGAGCTCCACAATGATATGCTCGGAGTAGAAAACCAAGCTTTTGAGGCCGCACACAGTACTTCGCACAGATGCTACAGAATACTGAGAAAACGCAGTATACAAAGGAACATGAAGATAGACTTCTTAGGTCTTACAAATGCGGTCGAACCTACAGTCCGTGACTGACTAGGCCACTATATGTTTTATTAAAGAACATATACATGGAAGTGTTCGGTGGCCATTTGCCTTTCACATGGACACTAACAATAACAATCTCCCACTAAAGGCCAACATGGCCAAAGTAACTATGGGAGAAAAAATAAAGAATGATAAAGAATACCTGAGTGAAAGTATACAAACTATACCTCCCACCGGATGGGCATGTTACACACTATACAAGTGATTGTGTAAGATCAAGAATCAAGTAACCCCCATCAAGTGACAACAGTGTTGAAAGATATCCTGTGGTAGAGCTTTAGTCAAAGCATCTGCAGCATTATCTCGAGTGTGAACCTTCTCAAGAATAATGCGCTCAGTGGCTAAGCAATCTCTAATAAAGTGATACCTCACCTCAATGTGCTTGGTCTTTGCATGATAGACCAGATTCTTAGCCAAAGCAATGGCGTTCTAACTATCACTGAGCAAGCGAGGTACATGCTGAGGTAAACCCATATCACAAGCAAGACGGGAAAGCCACAATGCTTCCTTGCATGCCTCACTTGCTGCAACATACTCTACTTCTGTGGTGGAAACAGTTGTACATTCCTGAAGACGAGATCTCCAAGAGATAGCACCTCCAACAAAATGAAAAATGTACCCTGATGTAGACTTACGATTGTCTACACAACCAGCATAATCAGAATTTGTGTAACTAATAATGGATGCTTTCCCTCTACCTAAGCATAGACACTTGTCCTTAGTGCCACTCAGATATCTCAAAATCATCTTGACCGCTTCCCAATGTTTCTTGCCAGGATTAGACATATATCTGCTCACAACTCCCACTGCAAATGCAATGTCTGGTCTCGTAGCTACCATAGCATACATGAGACTACCAATAGCAGACTGATAGGGAATTTTGGTCATGAATTCCTTTTCCTCATCTGATTTGGGGCAATCATCCTTGCTCAATTTCACATATGTGGGTAAAGGTGTACTCAATGCCTTTCCACCCTACATATTGAACCGGTGAAGTACTTTGGATATGTACTCACTTTGAGACAAGTATATGCATCTTTTACACCTATCACGAGTAATGTGCATGCCAAGAATATGTTTGGCATCCCCCAAATCCTTCATATCAAATGTCTGACTCAATTTCTTTTTGAGAACTGACAAATCATAAGAGGACTTCCCAGCAATCAACATATCATTGACATAAAGTATCAAGCATATCAAGCTACCATCTGAGCACCTCTTTGTGTAGAGACAATGATCCTCATTGCTTCGAGAATAGCCTTGAGACTTCATAAAAGCATCAAACTTTTGGTACCATTGTCTAGGGGACTGTTTAAGTCCATACAAGCTCTTCTTAAGCTTACAAACTAGACTTTCCTTTCCAGGAACTACATAACCCTCTGGTTGTTCCATATAGATCTCATCTATAAGATCTCCATGCAAGAATGCAGTTTTCACATCTATTTGGACTAGCTCTAAGTCCTCCATTGCAATGAATCCAAGCAACATACACAGGGTAGTCATCTTGACCACTGGAGAGAAGATTTCCTCGAAATCAACACCATGTTGTTGCTTAAAACCCTTTGCAATGATTCGTGCTTTATACTTTGGAGAAGCACTATTTGATGTGAATTTCAGCTTATATACCCATTTACATGGTAAAGCTTTCATGCCCTTTGGCAAAGTTACTAAATCCCAAGTACCATTCTTGTGAATAGAATCCAACTCACTCTCCATGGCACACTTCCACTTGACATGATCCTCTGTCTGCATAGCCTCTTTGTAGCAAGAAGGCTCACCGGCATCTATTAGCATAAGAAAATCTAAACTTGGAACATATTTATCATGTGGATGTGAGACACGTGCAGAATGTCTTGACATCAAACTACGTGATAACTGAGGTACATGGCATACATTATGCATAGTAAATTTTGAACCATCAATGAACTGCACAACCACATCTCCAATCCCCACAACATCACACTGGTGAGAGTCACCAAGTCTCACGGTACCAAGAGACTTTGCTGCATAATTAGAGAACCATACTAGGTATTTCCATAACCGATCCATATAGGTTGTAAAAGTGTCAACATGGCCCATAAATGTCAAACATGTGGGTGGAATTGTAGGGGAAGAAAATACTCCTTAACATTTTCTTGAAAAGCATTCCATGTGGTCAGACAATCTACACTATGACCTAGGACATTCCACCAAAGTTGAGTATTCCCTACAAAATAGTTAGTAGCAAATTTTACTTTACCACTTTCAGAATATGATTCATCATAATCAAAATCGTCAAATTGTGGTAACCATGAGAGAACGAATGGGCCATCCTTGCAGCCATCAAACCATAGAAATTGGTAGTTTTCAACACCAATCTTGGAATGCATGCCCATCATCTTGAGAAGAGACAATAGCTTTTACCACCCTTGCAAGATTATCCTCTTCCACTTCTGAAGTACTTCGTCACATTGTCAGATTTCATTTGGGTGCCTGGAAGTTCATACCGCAGAAACTCCAACTGTTGCTCAAGTGGTACCTCGGGTAGAGGTGACTCACCAAAATCCTCCATGGTATTTGTAGGGTCCATGGATATGTAGACAAAGAATCTCCCTCACTAGATATGTGAAAATAATTTTGAGATTGCTTGAATTAAAATAGAAATGGGAAGGGTGATTCTTGGGAATTGAAAAAGTAAGAGAGATGCAACTTGTGTTAAACATAAGTAAAAATGCCTACAATGACAACACGAGGGAATAGTGTGGTGGTAAAACACTTCACTTATGAAAGTAATGTTGTAGGTTCAAATCCTCCATCCTTGGTGAATAAAAGACTCTTTATTGCCACTCCTTAATTAAAAGGTGTTCTTGCATAGCCAATGGTTGCCAAGGGAGCCATGGGTGTCAGGAAAGCCAAAGATGCCAAATTTATGCCAAAGTTTTATGCCAAATTTGATGCCTTGGAGTAAGCCAAAGGAGTAAATGTAGGTGTAAACATAGGAGTAAATGTAGGTCCAAGAACTAGAACAATAAAAAAATCTAGAAATCGAAAACAAAATTGAAACTGAAAACGAGACTGAAACCAAAACTGTTGGAGATAGATGTCTGCGGAAGCACGCGAACAGCACAAGGAAGAAGAAGAAGCTTGGAGCACAAACACACAATACTGAATGTATTACCAGAGAATGTACAAAGATAAGTAGCCCATTAGGGCAATAGGCGTATATACTAGCCAGGGGGAAAAAACCTCCTAAAGAGGGAAAAAAGTGCCCCGGTGGTCCTAGTGTGTTCACACACATCACTACCTAAATATATCAACAAATCCCCCCTGGGAGTGATGCGGTGAACAAGTAGCTGGCACTCATGTATAAGGAAGTGCCAAGCTATGTGGAAATTACTCCACAAAAGGAAGTAAGCCCAAAGCTTTGCGGAAAAGCTTCAAACTTCTCCCTAGGCAGAGCCTTCGTGAAAAGGTCTGCAATGTTCTCCTGCGTGGGCACATATGCCAAGCTGATCTCCCCAGCAGAGAACCTCTCCCTGACATAGTGATAATGCTTGTGAATGTGTGTTTGTTAACCCGCTTTGCTTGTGAATGTGTTGGTTAACCCGCTTTGCGTGCTCTAGTAAGAGGCCCTACAATTCGGTACATTGCCCAACTTTCTCAACAAAGGTGTGATAAAGCTAATTCACAAAAAAGACATAAAAGACAAGATAAAAAACTAGAGGCCGATCACTATGCTACAAACTAGCTATAAGATTTTCTTGAAGGTTCTTGCTAACCATAATTATGTGTTGTAATAAAGTAAGTCTATAATCCAAGGGTCCAGCCGGTTCAGACATATCTGAAATTGGACACCGTTTGGTTATCTGTGTGTATGACCAAAGATCTCAAGTTTAGACTTACTAGAAGCTCATTTACTCTTGCGAACAAGTGATCCACTTAGGTTAGTGGTTAAGTCTCAAGGATGTGAAGGAGGAGGTCTTTGGTTCAATCCCCATGGGGGACATGGGGAGAGTATTTTGCCCAAAGAGATCTAGAGCCTTCTAGAAGCATCCTCTTGAGTTAACTCGAGTTGACTAGGACACTTGGCGCACATGCAGTTACATGGCCGACACATGGATGGTTAGTATCCACCTGCCCAAGAAGGCAGTCCCCTAGAGAGAGCTATATATAGAGGCATTTGGTTGGGAGGAGAATCATCTCTCTAGCACGTGGTGGTCGTAATCTTGCATTGGTATCAGAGCTCAAGGTTGAGCTTCCATGGTGACCTTAGAGTGAGCTTCATTATGATTCTCTCCATTAGCTTTCTTCATTGCCATTTTAGTTTTAGCTTCTATCATCCTCGTTTTTCCAAATTCGGCTGTTCGTGGGCGGCATCTGTTGCTCGTGAGTGTGTTGAAGTCTTCTTCGACGTCCTCTTGGTGGCATATTCCAATATAAGGTTGCAAACAAATAGCCTATGTCTGTTAATACACACAGGAATTGAACTAGCGACCTTTGGCGTGGAGAGATCAGCTCTGCCCACTATAGCAAGTCTCTTCGACGTTCAGAAAACACGTTAAATACACATAAAGTAGCGTGAAGGAGGAGGCAAAAGATCATTTTCAAAGTGAAGAAATTGATTGCAGATGGCGTGTGGGTTTGATCCCGTGACGTTCAAGATAGCAGAGAGTTCCCGTATCCATAAGCACTATGCGTGTACGTATCCAAACTTTGAGGCTGTTTAGTACCATTTTGCTTAGTTTTCCGGCTGCAGAAACTTCCAGATCATGCCAAAAGGGGATAAAGAGGAAGAATGGTCGCGCACGGGGCTTGAACCCTTGACGTCCAAAAGCACACTTGCAGCACTATCCATGAGTGCAGTCACATCGGATTGAGTTAAGCAAAGACCAACTCTTATATAGTTCCAGATTGCGGAGCAGACGAAAATCAACAAAGATAAAAAAGGGAGAGTATCTGCAGCTCGTAAGCTCGTTTCGAACCTCTGAAGTCTCGTAGCTCGTATGCGGATCTTGAACCTATGACATCTGAAAATAGAGGCCTCTGTCCTATCCATTGTGTGTGATCAAGAATTATGAGTACGAGATTCTTGAAGCTAAAAAGGATGAAGGTTGGCTCTTCTTGAGAATCAGAGGATGGATGAAGCTATTATCAAAGCTAAGTATTTTCTAGTTTCTACTTGGCCTTAATGCTTAATTTATCTTGTTTTCATTAGTCTACACGTAATCTTAGATGCACATTGAAATAGCCAAGATTTCAATCGATTAAGTCTAGATTAGGATAATGAAATAATCCACTTCTCATTCCAAGCATAAGTTTGCATTAAGGAAAGCCTTGATTTAAAAAGGATCCTTGTGCATCAAAGAATGTATTTTGGTAGTTTAATTCTAGATTTCCTTTCCATTGAATAAGCTTTTTATTGCACCACAAGGATATGTTTTTATATCATAGTGCATTAGGACAAAGGAAAGGATATACATGCATCAAGATTGCATGATATACATTCTTAGTACAAGGAAAAGTCATGCATCAAGCTCAT
Organism: Ceratopteris richardii; assembly: GCA_020310875.1. NCBI lineage: Eukaryota > Viridiplantae > Streptophyta > Polypodiopsida > Polypodiales > Pteridaceae > Ceratopteris > Ceratopteris richardii. Next base: position 100,332,172 of record CM035433.1, on the reverse strand, counting down.
GCATGATTGTTGCATTATTTTTTGGGCATGCAAAGAACATGCATGCATATGCATGTGAGCATATGGATTTGCATGTAGGCACATACATTTGCATGATAGAACGGGATGTTGTTTGCAAGTAGATATGAAAATGTACTCTCTTAGAATTTAGCTTACTTTATAAAGCTCATGGCTTGACATTAGGGAAGACAGAGGACTAGTTAGTTGCAAAGACATGCTAGTTCTAGTTTGCAGCTCAAGTAGTTAGTCGATTCCTTCCCAAGTTGATACTCCGTTATCAAAAATAAATACTTAATGACAATTAAGCATGTTTGATGTATAAGTAGGCACTAGAAGAAAGTTAAGTATTGAAGTTGACCAAGAAAATTTAATTACTTGCAAACCTTTTGTGATGTATGATGACTCTAAGTCTCGGATGTACTTAGGGAGTCATGAAGATAAGCTTATAATGATTACTCTAAGTATAGGCGATATTTAGAAAGTCATGCGGATAAGCTTTAGTTGATTAGTTACGTAATTTATGTAACTTCTCAAGCATCCCAAGATTGGATGATAACTTCAACTATGTTTCTAAGTTCCATGAACACTCTTCTATTTAGAAGATTTCAAAAGTTCTAAGAAGTTTCTTTGTGGTTTCAAGTATCATATCTCATGATGAAACCTCGGTAAGTGACTTTTAGGAATTGAGATATTTCCTAAAAGAGAAACACTAAAATGAAATAGTCAAGCCTTCTATTCCATGTGAGATCATTCTCCTACCATGTTCGAGATGAATTTATTTTTGGGAAGGCAGACGTTCCAAGTAGAGGATCTTAATTGATTCATGAACTCTTCCCAAAATACACATGAATTTATAATATATGATAGGACCAAGGAATGATGAAGGCAAAACCTCTTTAGGATATAGGTGTTTTGCCAAGATATAAAGGTGCCAAGAAAACTATGAAGCTTTTATAAGTTTTCATTTGATTTCATCCCAAGGAGTGATGGAAATCAAAGGTTGAACCTCAACATCAATTGATCTTTGACATCAATAAAATGATGTTAGGTTCCATAGTTGCATCTTTGGTAAATGATGCAACTAGCTAAGCAATCATGGAAACATGGAAGAACTCTTTTAGAGAGTTAAATTTTTGGTTTCGTTTAAGCTAATTGAAGCTTCAAGAGGAAATCAAAGTAAGCAATATTTAGGAAATAAGATAAGTTCATAAGGACTTGAAGCAAGTGTGAACTTTTCATTTAGGAATAGAAAGTTCCAAGAAATGGATCTCCAATCCATGAACTTTTCCTAAACAAACTATAAATTTCAAAGTTATGTGTTTATAGTATTACTATTGGATCAATCATTAATAGATGCTTGGACTTTAAACATAATTTTGATTGGTGAAATATGTTTAAAGGACTCTAGTAACATCTAAAGATTGACCAATAATAATGAATCTTGTATCAAACTCAAGAATAGGAGTCAATATCAACTTAAACTTTCATAGTGGCATGGGAAACCATATCCAAAGGGGATATTTAATCTCTAATTTGATACTCACGAAATGAATACAATTGAATCAGTAAAGTTTCTGGATATTGTTTGAATGTATCTAGCATTGCAAAAGATTCCATGATGAATCATTTGCTCAAGTTATTTGATTCTCTAGAAGGAATTTCGAGTCTTTAAAGAATAATGTTCTCCCAAGTAGTGAGAAGGAAATTCTTTAAACTCTTTAGTCAGTAAGTAGATAACTAAATTAAACATCCTAGATAGATGTTTTGTACAAGAACCTTTTCAAATAACGAAAGATGATAAGTTCAAGATTGACTTATTCATTTGAGTTTGCTTCAAGTTATAGCATAAATTATATTATAGAGTCCAGTATACTCTAGAATAAAGAAGTTAGGAATTGCTCGACAGATTGATAATTCCCAAGAACTTTTAGCCCAAGTCTTTGAGAAAAGTATCCTAAGTTGGACAATTTTCTTTTTGAATTTGAATTGGTCAAGTTATAGTATGGTTGAGTCAAAGAAAATGGTAAACTTTCTCCTACAATTTACATAGGATTTTTAAACTCATTAGGATAAAGTAGTCCTCTAGTCGGGTGAAAAAATCAAGTAACTGTTGGACAAACATCCAAGTTAGATGTTTGGGACAACCAAAATTCAAGTTTTCCAAACCAAATTCAAGTGAATCAAGAGTTCTCAAAGTTTTATGAGGGATAAAAATCCCACTTTGTTACTAAGTCCATGCATTAGTCATGCCCAGAAATGGACTAGTAATTTGAATCCACCCAGTTCACATGTTTGTGCCTAGATTGCACATCGAGAAACTATGAATTGGCCAGGGATGTTTTTAGATCCACCCTTATTATTGATACACTACTTTGTATTTTGACTAGCTTATCAAAATGCAAAGCGAGAGTGTTTTGAATCATTTGGGAAGGGATGCCACCATAGAGATGAGATATGTTCTTCCAGTTCTAGAACATGATCATGTTCTTCCAATTTTAGAACATGAGGCTCGAGGGTTGCCTACAGTCGACATATAGCTCTATTTTCGAGGATGAAAATATTTTTCCAAGGGGGAAGAATGTAATAAAGTAAGTCTATAATCCAAGGGTCTAGCCGGTTCAGACATATCTAAAATCGGACACCGTTTGGTCATCCGTGTGTATGACCAAAGATCTCGAGTTTAGACTTACTAGAAGGTCATTTGCTCTTGTGAACAAGTGATCGACGTAGCTTAGTGGTTAAGTCTCAAGGATGTGAAGGAGGAGGTCTTGGGTTCAATCCTGATGGGGGACATGGGGAGAGTATTTTGCCCAAAGAGATCTAGAGCCTTCTAGAAGCATCCACTTGAGTTAACTCGAGTTGACTGGGACACTTGGCACACATGTAGTTACATGGCTGAGACATGGATGGTTAGTATCCACCTACCCAAGAAGGCAGTCCCCTAGAGAGGGCTATATATAGAGGCATTTGGTTGGGAGGAGAATCTTCTCTCTAGCACGTGGAGGTCGTAATCTTGCATGTTTCACCTTTGCTCTTGGAACAATGAGGATCAGAAAGGATTCATTAAGGGTAGATCCATCCTTGAGGCAATTATATATGTGTGGGAAGGTATAGAATATGCCAAGGAGACTTCCCAAAATGTTATTTTCATCAAGATTGATTACGATAAAGCTTACATTGGATTGAAGCGGGACTTCATTCTTCAATCTCCAACATATATGGGTTGAGGAACAAAATTCATCAAGATGATATCAATCCTCATAGGTAAGGCCTTAGCTAGGATCAATATTAATGGCCAACTCTCACAAGCAATAAGGTTAAAGCGATCCGCCAAACATGGCTGCCCCTTAGCTCATCTCCTCTTCGCCATTGTTATGAATGGCCTTAGGAGCCTAGTTAACCATCAAATAGAGCTCAGAAACATACAAGGCTTGAATGCTCCCTCTCAATCAAAACTCGATGATTATGAGGCTATTCATTGATGATACTTATGCTTTTATTTAAAATGAATGTAATTGTTTTGGCAATGTCTTAACACTTTTTGCATTGCCTTGGTCTAGAATTAATCACTCAAAGACTGCATTCAAGGCCATTTCTAGTGCCTCACTGCAATTTTTGGTCAGCCAAGGCTGTTGAGAGCTTCCCAGTATGTTGAGCATTTTGATGGGCATTGATGTTTCCCTCAGAGGTGGAATTGGGTTCTAGCAAGCTTGGTAATAAATTGATTTACTCGAAATGTATGCAACTCAACCTTGCATGACATGCTATGTTGATCAAAACCTTCCTACTTTCATCAATTATTTATCTTTTGGCCCATTGGAGACCAAAAGAGAAAGATTTGGTGAAGCTTTTAGACACACAATTTGTGCAAACTCAAAAGATGTTGGGGGTTCGGGCATCCTTGACATTGTGGGGATGGTAGATAAGTTGGTGGCCAAATGGATAATTAAAGCGTGGTGCGACCCAAAAGCTTCTTGGTCTAAGTTGATTCGAAGAAACAAATATTCTCTCACACTTGTAGGTCTGCCTAGATGGAAGGGACATGACTTGATCACGCTGTTGTTTTCCCCTTTTCCGATGATGCCTATAGGATCAGACTTGCTTAGCTCATTGTGGAAGAGTTGGAGCAAGATGAAAACGCACATCAAGATCAATGAAGACTGGAAATGGGCAACTGAGATTAGACAAAATGATTATATTTGGTTTCCAATAGTGGGAATCAAAGAAATCTACTCGCCTAACCTTCAAAGAGAAAAGAAACTATGGAACAAAGGATTTCATAAGTGGAAACATGATTGGAACCAAGAGAAGAAAGATTGGATTAGATTCGAGGACATAGACCTGACAAGGAGAATCAACTACAAAGATTGGTGCCTATTAAGAATTAGATTCAATTCTTAGGAGTTTGATAAGAGTTGCATCCTTCTCAAACATGGACATTTTCATATTGAAGGCTTAATATGGAGTAAGGAACACTAATTGGAAAAGGCAATGAGCATCAAAAAACACTCGGACGCTCATATTGCCCTCGATAGGAAATGGTGTCTCAATTGACCAAATATCAGATGACAATTTAAGTTTGCCAAAAAGGAAGTTCTTATGTGACAAGTTTTTTCTTGATAGAAACCTTATATGGGCATTGAAAAATATTTTGAGAAATATCTTCTTTTTGTAAGGCTTTCTTTATAAGGTTGTACATTCTAGTATACCGTTCTCCAATATGCCTGTTTTGTATGCAAATTTGAACTTTGATAATATCTTTTAACTTCTTTGAGAACTCAGCTTGGACTATATCCATATTGCACCTTCCTATGGGAGTGTCTATAATAGAAGTGGTCTTTACTGATTTATAAACAACTATTTACAAAATTGAATTGTTCTTCGATTGTTTTTTTTTAGAGCAAGTTCGGCCTCGGCCTAATCCACTTGGCTTAAATTAATAAAAAAACGTACTAATACAATGAAGGGGCATAGTACCTATGGGACTATGTGAATCCCACAATGTCGGGGTATGACAATAAATGGCCAAAAAAGGGTGGAAACCTAAGGTTTAGAGAGAGCTACAGAGAAGGCTAATGAGTTGCTCATCACTGTCATGAGCAGACAAGACAGTTTTGATCTTGTTATTTTCCATGAAGAAGATCTTATGTTTTCTAAAGGGAGGAAACTTTATACAATTACATATTCTTCTGCTTTGCATGGCAACGGATTTCTTAGTTGACCATTCTTTTGGAATGCCATCAAAATTGTCTGCACATATTTCTTTCCAAATCTTCCAAAGAGCCTCCCCTCTAGTAGCATTCCATAAGGCAGAGGAGAAACCTATTGCTTCACCTAGTAATGCTTGCTTCTAGTTGATCTGATTTTGCATCTTTAAAAACATGGCAAGATCTTGCCAGGCTGAGTGGCTCCTAGGGCACGGAATGAAGAGGTGATTGATGTCCTCTTTATTGTTGAGATAGTGCTCACACCACTCAAAGGGGCCCAAAAATTTTATTAGATTTGACATTAATCCAAATTTCCTGATGCAATCCTCGTGGCTAATATTATTGGACAATTTTTATTCATAGAAGACACTATGCCTATTTATGGATATTCAAAAGCTTCAACAAGCAACTCTTCACATTTACAAGTCAACAACAAGAAGTACCCACACAAAATTTCCTATGATCTTGAAGTTCATACTAAAACTTGATGAGTGTGGAATTATAAAGAGCTGACAATTGGAAAGGTTGAGTGTGACACTAATGAATGAAGCTATGGACAATGAAATGGGTGATAGAATTTTGGAATCCATGGATTTTGTGTAGGAGTATTGCATGAGTAATTTCTTCTCAAATACATGGGCAAAAGCTTAGTGTAGAAGGTATATATGATTTTGATATAGAATGGCATTTGCGCGGGCAAAAGATTTAAAATATTACTCAAATAAAAACTTGGTTGTGGTTTCTACAACATTATTCCTTTTTGCCCCTAACTTCCATCCATTTGGTCAAATATTTTGTGGCAACTATGATGTATTATGCGTTAGAACTTATGCCAAGTAGATTGATGGGTCCAATGAAATCTACATCTCACTTAATCGATGCTCTATCTCCTATCATTGATCTCAATGGCATGTCATCTTTACTAAATGGGCATTCTACCATTTGGCATATGTTGCATCTTTTTACATAAGTTGTTACATCCGTGTGGAGAGTTGGTCACCAAAGTCGAACTAATGAAACCATCTAAGCTATTTTGGTAGGGAAAATTTTCCTCTTGCCACACTTGCATGGACCATATCCAAGAGTGGTAGATATCCACTTTCATGGACACAAAGTCGTAAGATTTGGTTTTATCCCTTTGATACACTTGATTTCCAACTATTGTATAACTCTTACTTCGTTCTTATAAAACCTTTTTCCGGTTTAGTGATTCTAGTAGAGCACTTCTTATATTTCAAAATCTACCATTGGATTGCTTTAATAAGGAAAAAATCATCATGATTTAGTAGAGCATGGCGTCTTCCATTGGGCATTATCATTTAGTAGAGCTTGGTGTCTTGCATTGGGCTCTTGAGTCAACACATTTCACAATGAGATATGCACTCATGAACATCCTTCTCCATGCCAAGCTAATATACTCTCATTCTTTTGTAGGTTTTGGAGAGTCTTAGTCTTTGGGGTAGTGAATTTTGAGTATAATCATAATGCTCATTCGACTAGTTCTTTTCTCTCTAAATTCTCTATGCAACAAGATAGAATTACATGATTATCTTGATAATAAATTCCTACTATAATGTGATAACTCTTCTTATGATTTAACATCTTGGGATTCTTTGGGAAATACTATATCTTGGACCATACATCAAAGTGGATAGTAATTTCTGTATCCACTTAGGTATCACTCAAATTGAATAAATGATCGTTAGACAAGTTATCTAACACTCCCTAAAGTGGCTTCCATCGGTGATGTTAGATATGCTCAATAGTCCATCCTCATATGACCACAAATGATCCATGGTGCTCTAAGTTGTAAGGCCCCCATTATGAGGAGAAGCCATTCTGAGAGCCCGGACATTTGTGGAACCCTAATTTCCAAGTTAGATGAGGTATATGTGTGATCATTGATGGTTGTAGATGATCTTTGTGAGCCTAGCCGTTAGGTTAGGTAGGGCATAAACTTTCAGGCCATTGGGTTGCCATTTAAGGTGAAAATAAAGGCCCTGTGGCATCGCGTGGTTTCCCCATAGAACCTTAATGGGGGAAGTGCAGAGGGAGGCTTGCCCCTTCTGGGAGGTCCAGGGGGCTTATCCCCCCGACCCATAGGGCCGGGACAGTAGGACTTCTGTTCATGGAGATATTGTCGGATCATATATTTTACCGACTATTTTGTATCTCCCAACTACATTTATCTATATGAAACGCCTTGTAAAAGCTATATAAGCATGGCCCAGGTTGAGCTTTATATAGCACTGCACACTAGTAAGCCGTGTTACACTTATGTGTTCCTCGAGTAGCTTTGATGTAAACCTTATTCCCTATACATGGGCATTTTTTACTCTAGTGCTGGCTAGATGTTTTTCCCCATGTTACCACATACTTGATACTCTCATATGTGGTGGCACTTTGTACTTAGGGACATTATTCAGCTCTTACTTCAGTTCAGTTTTATCGTCAATAGAGAGAGCTATTCCAGCCATCGTCTTCTCCGTGTGCCTTGCTACATTTGTGCTCCTTGTGTGTGCTTCTTGTGTGTCTCTCTCACTTCTACGCACACCTAACAGTGGTATCAAAGCAGGTTCAGCTTCTTCTCAAGTTTTGATTTTTCGGGTCGCGGCGCACGTGCACTTTTAATAGTGCAAATCAACTTTAGAGCATAGAAGAGTGAATTTCAACAGCCAAGAAACATTTCCACCAGGTGCGCTTGGGTTTTACCCCCATTTCAAAGCCATTCATGCAGTCAGAATCGCCATCAGAGTGACGGTTTGTGAGCTGAAATTTTAGCATTCATTTCAGTCCAAGTGAAGATTTTGTCACATTCTTGTTCCTTAGTGAAATGGCAGGCAGCAATGACTTGTTTGGCATGCTTCAAGCTGAAGATAAGCTTGATGGGACCAACTATCCGATAAGGTCTTACATGATGAAGCATGTTCTTGTTGCTAAACAAATTTGGAACATAGTGGCAGATGTAGATTGAAGATGTGCAAGTGCTTCTACTTCACAGTCTACTGTCATAGATGGTGCTTCTTCTTCGAGTACAGTGGTTTCTCCTTCTCCACCTACACAAGAGCAGCTTAGATGGGATGGAAAAGATGCTCAAGCTCATGCTTTGATTGCGCTTTCTGTGAAGTGTCATATAGTTCCACACATTCGGTCATGTTCTACATCACGACATGTTGGAGATAGACGTCTGCGGAAGCACGCGAACAACACAAGGAAGAAGAAGAAGCTTGGAGCACAAACACACAATACTGAATGTATTACTAGAGAATGTACAAAGATAAGTAGCCCATTAGGGCAATAGGCGTATATACAAGCCGGGGGAAAAAAACCTCCTAAAGAGGGAAAAAAGTGCCCCGGCGGTCCTGGTGTGTTCAAACACATCACTACCTAAATATATCAACAAATCCCCCCTGGGAGTGATGCGGTGAACAAGGAGCTGGCACTCATGTATAAGGAAGTGCCAAGCTATGTGGAAATCACTCCACAAAAGGAAGTAAGCCCAAAGCTTTGCGGAAAGCTTCAAACTTCTCCCTAGGCAGAGCCTTCGTGAAAAGGTCTACAATGTTCTCCTGCGTGGGCACATATGCCAAGCTGATCTCCCCAGTAGAGAACCTCTCCCTGACATAGTGATAATGCACCTCAATGTGCTTAGTGCAAGCATGGAACACAGGGTTCCTCGCAACTGCCAATGCGCTCTGACTGTAAGTGAAGATGGTGGTGGTAGAAGACTGGCCAACACCCAAATCAGCCATAAGGCTTCTGAGCCACACACACTCAACAGTCGCTGTGAAAGCTGCCCTATACTCAGCCTCACAACTGGAAGTGGCCATAGTAGGCTGCTTCTTACTCAACCAAGATATACATGAGCTACCAAGCATGAAGCAAAAACCATTGGTGGAAACACGAGTGTCACAGCAACCAGCCCAATCTGAGTCAGAAAAAGCATGCAAATCTGGCGGTAGTGATCCCCCCTTGGGATAAAACAACCCAAGTAGCTGAGTACCACTCAAGTAGCGAAAGATGCGCTTAACCGCCTTCCAATGTGTGACTCCTAGGCAATGCATAAACCTGCTCATCTGTGAGACAACAAACTGAATATTTGGAAGAGTAATGCATAAGTAAATCAAGCATCCAACAGCCTGCTGATAGAGAACATCATCAAATGCATCTCCAGCATCATCAAGACTCAATCATAAACGTGTCTCCATAGGAGTGGCAATAGGCTTATAGTTTTCAAGGCCAAAACGCTGCAATAATGTGTCAATATATTTCATTTGACACAAAGCCATTCCACCATCAACTTGCATAAACTGAATGCCCAAATAGTGATGCAAATGCCCCAAATCAGACATCTCAAATGAGGCATGCAAATCAGCCTTGAAATCAGCAATATGCTTCTCAATAGGACCAATGAGCAGCATGTCATCAACATAGACAACAATGATCAGAAGCACATCATTAGCACGCTTAACATATAAGGTGCTTTCAGTTGGATTGTTCACAAAACCATGTGCAACCAGATAGGCATGTATCTTCTCATACCAAGCACGTGGTGCTTGCTTTAAACCATATAATGCCTTCTTTAACCTGCACACCTGGTTTTCATGCCCTTTCTGCACAAAGCCACGAGGTTGAAAAACATACACTTCTTCATGCAAGTCACCATTCAAAAATGTTGTTTTAATGTCCAACTGATGTACATTCCAACCATGATGGGCTGCAAGTGCACAAATGCTCCGAACAGTAGTCATACGGCATGTAGGTGCAAAGGTCTCATCAAAATCAATGCCTCTTTCCTGTGCATAACCCTTTGCAACAAGCCTAGCCTTATACCTGTCAATTGTACCGTCAGGTTCACGCTTCAGCTTGTATACCCACTTAGTGCCAATGGCCTTCTTGCCAGGAGGCAAGTCATATAAAGACCATGTACCATTCTTCATTATAGCATCATATTCAGATTGCATGGCAGCCATCCAATTTTCTGAATTCTGTGCTTCATCAAAAGAAACAGGCTCATTCTCATCACAGAGATTAGACGCCGCCATAGCATAGCAATCTGATGCAAAGGAGGCACTATGAGAGCCTAAACGAGTACAATATGACAAAGGTGCATCTAATTTGCTGTCACGCAAAGTCTACACCAGCCCTTTTGGCATAGTTTTTGCCTGCTCAACATCAGCTCTCTCATCAACAAGTGCATCATGTAAATCTGCATCAAAAATAGAATGTTCTGCATCATTATATGAAACCTGCAAAGGTTGAGAAGTTGCCTCATTAGGACCAGCACTAGATTGTCCACCTGTAAAAAGAGGCATCAACGTATCATACATGTCTTTGGAGCTAACAGATGTCTCCTTAGTACATGAAAGCAATGGCTGAATAGCATCTTCCACAAAGACAACATCACGGCTAACCAGAATGCGTTTAGTCTGTGGATGATACAGACGATAGCCTTTACTTTCGGAACTGTACCCAACAAAAGTACATTTTACTGCCTTATCATCCAATTTTCTGCGATGTTGTTCAGGCACTAATGCATATGCCAAACAACCAAAAATACGCAGATGAGCAACAGATGGCTTGCGGTCATGCCAAGCCTCATAGGGAGTGATAGACTGCAACGCTTTAGTGGGACACTTGTTCAGTACATATGCTGCACACATGACAACCTCAAGCCAGAAACTATGTGGTAAAGCCTGACTTTTGACCATGCACCTTGCCATCTCCATGAGTGACATGTTCTTTCGTTCAGCAACTCCATTCTGTTGAGGTGTATACAGCACTGTACATTGGTGTTTTATCCCATGTTCAGCTAGAAATGCATTAAAATCTGAAGACATATATTCCCCCTCTTGATAAGAACGGAGGGTGCCCATTTTACATGCTGACATATTTTCAGCCAAAACCAAAAACTGTTTGAAGCACATGAACACCTCGGACTTTGCTTTGAGTGGATATACCCATGCATGCCTGGAAAAATCATCAATGAAAGTCACGAAGTAAAGGTAATTTCCAAAAGAGGGTGTCTGCATAGGACCACAGACATCACTATGTACAAGCTGCAATTTCTGCGTAGCCCGAATTGAACCATCTTTTGGAAAGGAAGAACGCTGCATTTTGCCCAAAATACAGCCTTCACAAACATGTTTTCCAGGAGCCTCAAGTTTGGGCAAAGAGGACACCATTTCAGATTTCTGCAGGCATAGCAAACTAGCAAAATTCAGATGACCGAAGCATGCATGCCAAAGCTTTGCATCTGACATAGCCTGAGAATCATGAACTGCACATGTCGAATCATTCACAGATCTTTCATAGTCTATGAGCTTATACAGCCCACGACATAAAATGCCAGAAGCAATAATCACATCGCCATTTGAGAGATCATGGACTGTACACTTGTCATCAACGAATTTCACAACCAAGCCAATCTTGGCTAATGCAGAAACTGATAACAGGTTCTTTTTGATCCCTGGCACAAATAAAGCATCTGACAAAGTGAAAGAACTACCATCAGTAGTAGTCCGAATGATCTTACCAACTCCCATAACAGGATAAGAGGAGTTATTGGCGCATGTGACAGTATTCCCTGTAGGGGCAGGCTCGAGTGAAGAGAAGAAACTACGCTGCGAGGTAATATGTTTGGTCGCCCCACTGTCAAAGTACCAAACATTTGAGTCTACTGCAGACATGCTGTAGCTCAGTGATGAGTAACACCTCCTTTAATGTCAATCCGGGAAGACATGAGGATGGTATGAAGACCACGAGCAAGTGGAAGCACAAGTGCGTGAGTGAGAAGCACACAAGCATGCACACACATACACACACACGCGCACACACGGTAAGAACAAAGAGAGTAAGACAATGGAATCTCTTCTATTGCAAGAAAGTTCTCATACAAGCTCAAACTACAACAAGCCACCCCAAAAATGAGCTCTCTAGCTCTATTTATAGTTTTTGACTAGCTTTGGCCCTGTCCAGACCTAGTGTCCGGCCTAGTTAAAAATTAGGTTCCAGGGCTTATTTGAGGGCTCAAACGAGATCTAAAAATTATGAAAATTGGCCGGCAACTACTTCTAAGGCTCCTCAAGCTCGAGGACTCCTCGGCTTGTACAAAATGGAGCTACAACAAAATGAAAATGGTATTTATAGGGGTTTTTAGTGATGAGAATCACTTTAAAATGATGTAAGGGTTTTGAAAAAAAATGAAGGGTTGCCTTAGTGCTAGATCTGCATGTGTGTCCGTACTTTCTTCGTCCCGTATACTGTCAACACTCTCCCCCCCCTAGGGTCTGTCGTCTCTGACAAACCTCTGTTCCACAGTTTGATCAATGTACTTCTGCAGGAGGTCGGTTGCCAATTCTTGTTCTTTGATTCTTAAACCTCTGATCAGGTCTCGTTGCAAAGCCTCCCAATCAACTGTACCAGGCATGTCAGGTTGTGGCATTGTGTAAAGCTCGGAATGCATTGTTTGCTCGCATGCAAAGAGGTGGAGTAAATGCGTGGGCCGTGGCGCGAATACCTCTGAATGTGCTTCCCAAAAGCCCGTGGTGAACATATCGTCGAATGTTTGCTTATAGCAGGCAGGGAGATATCTTATGCGTGCATGCCATGCGTAAGCCACTCGTATGCTCGGGGTTGTGCTCATATCATATAGCAGGTCGTAGTTACCATTAATAAACCCGGGAATAGGAGGTTGCATACGGCATACATTGCGAAAAGTTTTGAATACGACCTGCATCATATCGAAGATCTTGAGCATCATCTGGGCAGCGACATCTGGCATGGGGTGGAGACGTGGTATCCAATGTCTGATGGTTGCAATCATGTATGACACTGTGGGAGTACCGGTTGGGGGGGTGATGGCGGGGTAATTGAGCCATTCTTTACAGTTCGCGTTATTCTGAACCTTGATTGCAAAAGCTTTCCATGATCTTCGTCTTTGCACTGGCCCAAAACACGGATTGTACTTCAAATGCATGGGGGCGTGATCCCATGTTCTAAGCATTTCTGGGTAAGTTTCGAGTAACTTCTGCCTCCAAGTTGGTTGGAATATGGCCCCTTTTCATGCCGCTTCTGGTATATCTTTTGGTTCGAACTGTGTGGCGAATGTTGGGCACTTATTGGTGACTCTTTTGATTTCTGCGTTGTAGTCGGCCAACAATACAAAATAGGGCTTGTATTGTACTTCTGAGCTAGTGATAAGGCGTCTAGAGGCAATGTGCCTGAAGTACTCTGAGTGAAGGATGGTGTCCTCAATGGCCTTCATTGCCAGCATCTGAGTGGATATCCGTTCCTGATGAGTTTTCCCCATTTCCTCTACCTGTTTCATCCATGCTGATGGGGGTTCCTCATAGGTATCTTGACCTTCTTCTGTGACGCGTCCTCCTGGGAATGGTTGAGGCTCGTAGGTGTCGTCGAATGCTTCCTCCACTGGAATAATAACTGCTTCTTCTTCTAACGGTTGCTCTGGTGGGGAAGGAGGTCGCTCGTACTGCATCAACTTCAATTTTAATTCTGCAATTTGTTGCCGTAACTCCAGTACGTCATTGGTCGTTGAATGTTCAAGTTCAGGTGAAGTAGCAGTGTCGGTCATCTCTTTAGGTGCCCGTTGGTGTGGTGTAGACTCTTGGGGTCTCTGTAGGTCCTTTAGCTGGTCGGCAAGCTGATCATGTGCTTCTAAAAGATTGGCATAAGTTTCCAAGATCTGTTGTATGCTTTCTGAGGGAACAGCTTGAAATTTAGCCGGGTCTATGGGTGCTCCCGGGGTGTTCTCCATGGCAGCCTCGAGGTTCTCGTGGTTTTGTTGTTGAAGCCGTCTGTTCTCTTCTTGAGCTGCCGCCAGATGTCTCGTAGCAAGGCCATGTTTCGTTGAAGCCTTGCATTGCGGCCCATTTGATCTCGTAGCTGTTCCTCCATGGCTTTGCTCTCTTCCATATGCCTCGCTTCGAGTTGCGCACTTGCATGTTCGAGGGCGGATATTTTGCTTTGTGACTCCGTATGACTGGACTCCAAAGCATTGACACGCTCTTGGAGTGTTGCTGAGAGGGTGCAAAGCTCCTTGTTATTTTCTTCCAATAATTTATATTCCTGCTTAAGCTGAGTGGCAGCTTCGAGCATGGTGTCGAGTGCAAGACTAAATGAGGTGGATGCAGGGGTAAGGATGGGAGATGCAAGGGGTTGGGAAGTGGGAATGGGAAAAGTGGATGTTGTGCCTACCGTGTGTGGAAGTGGCGATGTGAGTGTAATAACTTGTGATGGTGTTGTGAGAACAGTGGTGGTGGGTGATCCAGCGGAGGGTGAGATGTCCATGGGGTCGGACATGAGAGAGTGTGAGTCGTGAAATGTGAACACCGGGATGGTGGGTGGTGTGATAGTGGTGGTCGTGAATGTGGGGGAGTGGATTTGGGGGAGGGACTTTTTATTAGGTTTATCAACCTGTTGAAGAATGTTTACAAGTTGGGTCCAGAAGGAGGGTTGGGTGATTAGTGTGGTGCCCGAGGCAGTTACAAGGGACGGGGTAGTTAGAGTTTGGGAGGGAGGAAATGGAGGGGTGGAGGGTAAAGGAAGGGAAAAAGTCTGACTAGTGACAGATGGTTGTCCAAAGGCAGGGAGGAAGGAAGGGTGACCTAGTTGGGGTTCAAAAATTTGGGTGACAGAGATGGATGAGGGTGAAGGAAGGAAAGTGGAAACGGGGGTGTGTACCATGGTCTCACTATAGGAGGATATTGGTTGTGTAGAAAGACACGTGGAGAGAGGTTCTGAGGGTGGGATAGGAGATGATGGGGGGGATGGTGCATGCGTAATTTCCTCCGGTTCATCATTGGGCCTAGGGCTAATCATGTGGACATCTTCTGACGTGGACGTAGCTAACGCGGTAGATACTTCCATCTGAATCATCTTTCCTTGTCGAGGCCGTGTATCAATTCTTCTTTGATCATAAGTAGGGTTCTCTCGATAGACCAAGGTTCTCATTGCTTCACTGATGCCACAGGTGTCCGCCAAAAGATTTAGCGATTCTACAAAATGGGGGTCGATATTCTCCGACTGCAGCATCTGGTTTACTAGGGCCCTATTTGCTTCTTCTGACATTTTATGGCGTCGTTGCACCTGCTTGATTGTTCGGTATAGTCGTTTGAGCTGCGCCGTATATGCAGGGGCTTCGTCTTCACTCTCTTCTGGGTCATCTCTTGGTGCCTTCTCCTGAGCTTGTGTGCTTAGTCTCTGAGGAAGTTGTGCCACTCCTATCTCCTGTACACTGCTTGTCTCGCCTCGTGCATGTTCTCTTTGGGCGGATGTCCCCGGATCGACATTGTCAGGGCAACCTTCACTGTCTGATAGATGGGCCGTCTGCAGGAATGTTTCAAAATCAAAGTTTGGGTCCTCGGTGAAGGTGGCCATAGCTGCAAATTCTGCATCAGTAGGTAGTGGAGGGGCAGAAGGGGTGGGCTGTACCACCTCTCTTGGTTGAGACTCTTGGAGATGGATTGTGAAAGGTGCCACTTGGGCTTCCTCTCTAGTGGAGACTTCGGCGGTGGCTTCTGGAGGGATCAGGACCTGTGAAAGGGATCCACGCATTCTTTTTGCAGGCTGACTCCCTGACTTTTGCCCTTTGAACAGCTCCAGGTGTGCATACTTTAGGGCTCGGGCAACTGGCACGTCATATGCAAGACATCTGTAGATGATTCTTGTCAGCGCACAACAACCATGTAAAGTGGGCTTCCTCACTCCCCGCTTGCCTGCCTCATACACTTGATCTAAGATCCATACCGGCATCTTAATGGGCAAGCTTCCGGTCTCTGCTAAATACAGCCCATACCATATCTTCTTGTGAGGCTGAGTGAAACGGTCCTGAGCGGGAAATGCAAAGTGCTGGAGGCACATCCGCAGGGGTATGGCGATGTTGGGGGTGAGGGCGCACATTTCTTTGAGCTTCTTGACTCAATTGCTTTTCATTGATTCTGGTATCAAGGGGTCGCGATCTGAAGGCACATGAGTGCCATACATTTGAAGGGCTTCCCTGATTAACGTTACATTTAATTCAAACTTCCTCATCTCCTCCAGATTGGATAAGGAGGGCACCCAGAATGTGCCTGAATGATCTTTATCCCCGGTAGGTTTCAGCGTAGCAATCAAGTAGTAGCACCTGAGGAAGTCGGGTTTAGGTAGAGCTGCACTGAAGTAAGCTTGTAGTCCTGCCTTTTGCCAGATATCCTGAAGTGGAGCTGCATTCTGTAAGGTCTCAAATTCTCTTGAAAAGAATTGGAAGGTCCACCAAACTCCTCCACACTCCATCTTGGACTCCCAGATGTGGTCTGCATCTCCCAAATCCCCTGGCATTTCATTGAACCAATGGGAGTGCCCTTTTACTCTTTCGGTTAGTCCATTGGGTGGATCTGGAATAGGAATCCTTCGCACATTCAAGAATTCTTCAGGCCGAGCTGTTGGTGGAGCTTCCACTGGCATGGCATCCCAATTGATAGGAGCACCAGATCCTGCCTGAGAGCTTGTGCCTGCCGCTGTTGCCATGAGAGTAGGTTGCTTATCTGTTGGAAGACGAAAGGCACATTAGTGTTGTATAGGAAACAAGATGTAGTGGTGTTCCCTTCACAATACTAACATGACAATCCCGGAGGTCAGTGGTTAGTGGTGAAGTGTTTGTGATGGTGTGAGTGGTGATTAGAGGTCAGTGTCATCCTAGATGCATGCTTTGGTTATGCAATAGGCTCGGAATGCTCCTGTTGTTAGTGTGGGTGGATTTACAGAATTGGGTCAGGGGGTTTAGTACACAGTTTAATTCTCCACATTTTGATAGAGGAGTCGTAGCTCTTAGAGCTAAAGACAGGTGAAGATTTCTGTATGAGAGTGTGATGTATTTGGGACCTTTTGGGTACCCATTTCCAGACATTCCTAGGGTTGATGGGAGTGGGGACAGTGAGAGGTGTAGGCATCTTGTCATTTTCTGAGTTGTTGGCCAAGAGTGCTTGTGAAAGTTGCTTCATCCTAGTGCCTGAAGGTGAAGTAATTTGGGCTTGTAAGCAAGCCTTGGGCACCCATATCTGTCTAGCATTAGGGGTGGCCTTCATTGACCGCTTAGGAACCCAAATAGAAATGGTATGCCTAGGGGTTATCCTAGGGGGCTTCTTCACTTTGTTCCTTGATGGTGAGGCTCGTTTCTTGTCTCCTTGAGAATCTGCTATTGGAGTTGTGGGTTTTCCATCCCTGCGTATCCAGATTTGCTTCACGCCAGGAGATGCTCCATGTTGCACCGGTTGGCGCTCCTGCCTCTTGATCAGCGGCCTCCTTCGTGTAGAGTGATGTTCAGTCCGTTCGTTTAGAATCTTCTTTGGATCAGTTAGGAACTCCTTATTGGCTCCTGAACCTTCAGTAAGATTGACATTCCTCTGCACCCTAGAAGTTTGGACAAGCACAACATTGTTATCTTCCTGTGGATTCCTGGAGGGACCAGGATTTGGTGCCTGTTCTATTGGTTTGAGTGCTTGATTTTCTAATTCAATCGTGAGACGGCTTTGGCCTACCCAAGCCTGAAGAAGTCCACTTCTTAGGTTGAGGTTGACTGCGTGATCATAGATCCAGTCTTGGCCTAAGACAAGAGGTTCGGTCAGATCCTCGTCTTCACACACTAGCACTTTTACTGGCATGAGGACCTCTTGTATGTAGAGGGGAAGATCCACCTCTCCCATACAAGGGGTTTCAACACCTCCTAATCCTATCAGATATGCTTCTAGGGGATTTACCTCCAATTGCAGCTGCTGGCAATAAGAGAGCCGAACTGCACTTGTGGCTGCTCCTGAATCAATTAAAGCCCTCACGCTTGTTGTGCTATCTCTTTGTCCTATTTCTAGGGTCACAAAAGGTCGTCGGTCCACTATCTTATGGGTACGTTCACCTGAAGCCTCACACATGGCCATGTGATAGCCTGGAGACTCTTGAGTGTCAGTCATAGGCTGGTCCCTTCCTTGTCTCCTCAACTTCATTCGTTTGATACGCTCTAAGGCCTCTGCCTGTGCTTCTTCTCGAATTCATTTTTCCTCCTCTTTACGTTGCTTAGCAGTATTGAGTCGGCTTAGCATCTCCTCCGTGAGGGGTTCCTGATACAGCTTGACTCTGCATCCGCTAATATAGTTTGGGAGGACATCCCCCTCTAAAGTGGCTAGTTGTACTGCTCCACTCGTGGAGATCCTATTAATGATCATAGGTCCGTAGCCTCTCTTTTCTAGCTTTCTTGCGTGTTGTTTCAATGTGTAGACTAACACTAGATCTCCTGCTTTCAAGCCCTTATCCTTCACATGGGCATCAAAGTATGCCTTTTTCCGTTTCTTTGCAGCATAGATGCCTGCTGCTGCTTGTAGCCTCGTCTCACCTAAACGTTCTAGATCAAAGATCCTAGAGGACAACTCATGTCCATTCCACTCATGCTCTTGTGCTACTCTTAAAGCTGGAATTAGGAAATCTAATGGTAGCACCGCATTTTGTCCGAAGACCATCTGAAATGGGGTGGCATTGAGTACCGTTTTGTAAGCAACTCGGTATGCCCAAACAGCATGATGAAGTTGTTTGTCCCAATCCGAGAGTTTATTATTTACCAGTTTCGTCAATACGTTACATAGGATCTTATTCGTGCTCTCGGCTTGTCCGTTAGCTTGTGGGTGATAGGGTGCGGACTTCTTATGTATCACCATGAATTCTTGAAGGAGGTTTTCAATGACCTCATTCAAGAAGTGCGTACCTCTATCGCTAACCAACTCTATTGGTAACCCATATCTAGTGAACACATTTTCGAATAAGAATTTAGCCGTCGTTTGAGCATCATTCTTCGTCGTGGCTTTTACTTCCACCCACTTTGTAAGGTAATCTGTGGCTACAATAATGTATTCTGCATGGGAGTTTCTAGCTGGGGGGTTGATGGGACCTACAAAGTCTATACCCCACTTTGAAAATGCACGCCCTCCCATCATTGGCCTTAAAGGCATTTCATCTTTTCTTATCGGATATTGGGCACGTTGGCATGTGTCACAACTCTTCACATAAGTATGTGCATCCATATGAAGAGTGGGCCACCAAAGTCCTGAAAATAGAATGGTCTTAATTACCCTGTCAGGCCCAAAGTGTCCACCTGCAGTACCGCTGTGTGCAGCTTCTAAGACTTTCAAATAGTCTGATTCATGAACGCACAATCTTAGGTAACCATCCTTGCCTCTTCGATATAGGTTGTCTCCTACTAAGGCATAGTCTTGAGCCTCTTGCTCCATGCTCGGTTTTCTTGCAAGACTAGCCTGATTGGGTAATGTTCCCGATCTCATGAACTCGACCAATGGAGCACTCCAATCTGGGATTAATGACACGTGATAAAGAGTGGCATGTTCCACTGGGGGTCTCTTTTGGCACACTGGACAATTGTGGATCCACTCTTGTATTTCTTTGTCCATGCTAGGCCAATACACTCCTAAACGTTTTAGATTCTGCAATGTTCGTTGTTTAGGGTAGTGATTTCCTAGCAGTCCCTCATGGGCTTGTTGCAACCAACTAGCATGTTCATCATCCTCGACACAACAAGCTAATACGCCCTCGGTATCTTGCTTGTACATACTTCCGGCCAATATTTGATACTTTAGTGATTTTACAATTTCCTCTTTGCTTGTTTTCACATTCTTATTTGCAGGCCCGAAGGTTAGGAGTGGTACCAACTTATTTGCCCATTTAGGAACAACTTCTAAATTGAACAGATAAGCATCGGGCAATTCATCAGACACTCCTTGCGGTGACTCTCCTGAAGTGATGCGAGAAAGATGGTCAGCCCTAAGATGGGTTCTACCTTTCCTGACAACAGCTTCAAAGTCGTATTCCATTAGTAAGAGGAACCATCTTACTAAGCGGCCTGTATTGCAAGGTTTATTGACCAAATATAGTAAAGCTTGATGATCAGTGAAAAACTTGAACCTATTGGCCAATAGATAGTGTCTAAACTTCTTCACAGCATATACCATACCTAGGCCTTCCCTCTCCGTTGTGGTATAATTTCGTTCAGCTGCGTTTAATTGCCTACTAGCATATGCTATCGGCAAATCTAGGTTTCCTTCACCTGTGGGTTGTGCTAGCACACATCCGATTGCGTGATTTGAGGCATCTACATGGACATGAAAGGGTTTGCTCCAATCCGGAGTAGTCAATATTGGTGCTGTGCACAAACGTCTCTTCAGCTCGTTGAAGGAAGTCTCGCATTCCTCGCTCCACTCAAAATTTGTTAACAACCCATAAAGAGGTTTACCTATGATGGCATACATGTGGATAAACCTACGGTAATATCCACAATGGCCCATAAAAGCTTGTACCTCTTTAACATTCCTTGGTCTGGGCAATTCTGCTATTGCTCTTACCTTGTCTTCATCTGTTGATATTCCATTCTTAGAAACAATGTGACCTAAGATCTTGCCTTGTCGTACCATAAACACACACTTCTCTGGATTCAGACACACTCGATAATCTCTACACTTGTTGAAGATTTGTCTGAGCTCAGGGATGTGGTAACTTCTTTCTTGGGAATGAGCGCATAAATCATCCACATATACTTCTAAGCTCTTCCGCAAGAACTCTTTGAAGACATGACACATGAGTCTTTGGAATGTTGCAGGTGCATTGGTGAGCCCAAATGGCATCACACGAAATGCAAAGATTCCCCATTCTGTGGCAAAGGCCGTTTTGTGTTGATCTTCGGGGGCAATGGCTACTTGGTTGTAACCTGAAAATCCATCAAGGAAGCTATAAACTTCCTTGCCTGCCACACGCTCCAAAAGATGTTCGGTGATTGGGAGTGGATAACTATCTCTGATCGTAGAGGCATTAACTTTTTTAAGGTTAATGCACACTCGCAATTTCCCATTCTTCTTGGGCACCACCACAATGGGGGACACCCATTCAGTGTGCTCAATCTCATAGATGAATCCAGCTTCAATCAGTCTGTCAATTTCCTCCTTTATTTTGGCTGCATAATTGTCATTATATGTGTAGGGCTTTTGTTTGGTGGGCTTGGCATCAGCGGTCATCGGAATCGTATGAGAGCAAATCTTTGGATCTACTCCTTTCAAGTCTCTATAGTGCCATGCGAACACATCCCTATATTCCCTTAATAGAGCTACAAGCTCTGCTTCTTCTTCTGCACTTAGGTCGTCTCCTATGTACGTACATCGCTCTTTGTTCCCTTCAATGGTCACTACAATTTTTTTGGTCTTTTCTTTATTGTCATATGCTTCTCCTATAATGGCCTCTCTCTTAGGCATTCGTACCAAAATTTTCCGGTCTTCCACTTCATATTTCTTGAAATTTTCTGGTACTTCAAACAATGATTCTTCCTCTTCTTGTTTCACTGCTTTTCTTTTCTTTTTCTTTTGACCTCCTTCACTTCCTTTCTTTGAATTTATCGTTTTAATACTCGCAAGGGGTTCTTCTTCTTTTTGGGTTAACACTCCTATGTCTTCTAAGTAGTGTTCCTCTGAGTCAAAGTAAGTATCCATCACAATGGATTCTAGATCATCGTCATTCTCTTCTTCTTCTATGAACTCACTAGGATCACATTCTTCCAACAAGGGCTGACACATGAACACTGAAATATCATAACCCTCCTCATCACAATGGGGTGTCCATTGTTCCTCATTGACTGCAATGTCCATGGTAGCTAAGATTTCTGCCCAACCATGAGGCTCAAATTCCTCATCTGGAAATATCATCGGTGTATAGGCTGGGGCTTTTATTGGTCTATCTCCTGGGGGAGTTCCTTCTTCTCTCGCTTTTAGGCGCTTTTCCTCTTCCTCAGCGACCTTGCACATCCACAAGTGAGTATCTTCATGCAGCCAGGATGGTTCAGGTGAACTTCCAGAATGCACGGAGATAGAATCTTCTTTCGCTTTGTGGATAGGATTCCACTGTAGGGGTGGTACATCTCTGAAGGTGTAATCCTTCAGATTGACCTTGGTGGTGACCCCTAAGTGCTGTAAGTACAAGGAGTTGGTTCCCCAATCCTGTACTATTTGCAATTGTCGTAGGAAAGGTCTTCCTAGGATCATCTCGTAAACATTATTCTTCTCAAAGTCACATATAGCAAATGTATGTTCAAACTCTACACCACACGTGGTTAGAGTTATCCCTTCAAGCAATCCGAGAGGTCTTTCAAAATGACCATCTGCCATCTGAAGTTTCATTCTCGTTGGTCTTAAGGTGGGTTTGCCCCATCGCTTCCACAAGGAGGTGGTCGCAATAGCAACACCAGCACCCGAATCCACAATTGCTTTGGTTGTGTAACCTTGATAGGTGATCGGAAGATAAGTGTTACCTTCTTCACCTTCGCTCATATCTCCTATCTTGTCGAGAGGTATCTTTGGTACTTTTTGCTTAGAGCCTACTTTTGGTGTATTGGATTCAAGTTCTGGAACCTGATCCTTCACATGATTCCAGAGCTCCGGTTTTGCCTTGAGCAGCTCCTCTACAGTGAGATGACATTGAACCTTAGTGTTCTTCACAACATCAGTGTTCCTGGGAATCACTGAGTCTTCATTTCTCACCAATATTGTGGGAGCTCTGATCTGGAGAGATTCAGATTCCCATGGGCCTGTGAAATGAGGCAACTCTTGTAAAGAATTAGATTCAAAATCTAATCTCCCATCCTCTTGTTGCTCTGTTTGATCTCCATAGATAGACGGAATGTCTTGGGGAAATTGATCACGAAGATCATCGATCTCAGGAATAGGAGGGGAATCACCCTTCTCCTTGGCCCATTTCTCTTCTTGTATTTCCCGCAAGAACTCTGGAGAGTACTGTTGTATTGAAGGAGGTATTCCAGCATCCGTAGAATTAGGAACATAAGCTCCCATTTGTGGTGAGCTTCCTCTTTCAACAACTGGTTGAGCCTGTGGAGGTAAAGAAACGTGTGATTTGTTTACCAACTGCTCTAATCTTTCTAGTAAGCCTTGGAAATGCAAATCCGGCTTGACAGAGTTGGTCTGATTGAACTTTTGACTAGTCTCAAGTATAGCTTGAGCTTGTTCTACCATTTTCATGCACATTTTCATCCGTTCAATCTCTAAATCTGCTCTGGGGTAACTCTTGTCTAGGTTTGCAGCTGTTGGCCCTTCTTGAAGTGGAGCCTGGTAGGCTTTGAACATCATGTCCAAGCCTTCAGGAGTGGGGTCAGCTAATACTGATCCTACTCGGGGTGGTGGGTGGGTTACGTGAGGTGTATTAGAGGGTGGAGAAATGGAGGGTGATGGGGATGGTCGTGGTGGAAGTGTGTGGGAGTGCGGTTGAGATGTGATCTCTGTGATTTTTGCCTTGGTTTCTCGCAAGCTTTCTTCAAGTTTGTTTATCTTTTTTGCCCATTGCCTCCTCATTCTTTCATGACTATCCTTCCAGGCTCTAGTCCTCTTTTTGGTTATGCTCTCTGTTTCACTCACCTCGGGGCTCTTTTCCGAACCAACACCTTGGTTTTGTTGTAATGCCTGGGCTCTTGTGATCACCTGCACAGGTGCAGTGGAAGTCACACTCCCCATGGAGTCTACAACTAACCCAACAACATTGATAGGAGTGATTTTAGGCATGTTATTAGGGTTCTTTGGGCACTCTCGTAGGAGATGCTCTTTCCCGCAGTCTTGACAAAAACCCTCAATGGTTACTGGTTGAGGTTGTGTAGGGACAGGCAGTGGGCAATCACGTATAAGGTGATCTCCCTGACATCTGAAGCATGGTCCTCTAGGAAATGGGGGTCGTACCTGCCTAGGTTGAGGTCTAGAGTTGGGGTTTGTGTACATGACATTAGAATACTCAGGTTCCCCACTATTTTCACTTGGGTCCTCATAATAGTATGACTCGTTATGCTCGGGTGACTGCATGTAGTAAGCCTGTGGGCTATCAATATGTGCGGAGTCAAAACTATGGTCACTTGGATCACTGTCTGATAGCAATGGGGTGACTGGGACTATGGCTCTATTTGGATTTTCTTCAGTAGATGCATATTTCACTGGGATCACATTGGTTGGAGCAGGGGGTTGCTGCACTAGGACTGGTTGAGGCCTCTGCTGCCCTTGATAAGGTGGCTGATAAGTTTGCTGTGGTCTGTTGTATTGTGGTGATGGGTACTGATTCTGGTATCTACCATGTTGTGGATATGGCTGAGGATAATTTTGCCTAACAGTTTGCTTGTTATATGGGCAGTCTTGTGCAGTGTGGTTGGTGTATCTGCGCTCTATGGTGCAGTACTGGCTACTAGGATTCGCCTGTGGTTGGGCCATAATGGGGCATACACTTGCCATATGTTCACCGCCACAATTGTAACACCGCTTAACTGGGGCAAATCTCGGAATTTGCTTGCTAGAGACACCTAGTTTTTGGGCTACCTTCTCTGCAAGTTCCTCGATGGATGTGGATTGACCAGATGTCATGTTACTAGAGCTATCAGAATCCTTATAGATTTTTGATAGTTCTAATTCCTCACCTAGATTGTCCTCAATGTCTATGCACATGCGCACGCACTCTTCTATCGTTCTGGGATCCTTCAGGTACACATATGACCTGAGCTTAGTGCTCAACAATCCATCTAGGAACAAGGCCACTTGTTTGGCTGGTGTGGGTAACTCCGGCATCGGGCATCTCTCCAGGTATTGTCTAAATCTTCTTCCAGCTAGTCTGACCGTCTCTTGAGGTGTTTGTTTGAAGCTGTGAATTAGTGAGGAGGTGTTATGCCTGATTCCACTCTTAGAAAACTCAACAATAAATGCCTCTAAGAGCTGGTCTATGTTTCTGAAATGCCTCTCATTTAGTGGTTGAAACCACGTAAGGGCAGTGTTCCTAAGAGTTAGACCGAAAGCATTATATTGTGTGAATAGGTCCTCTACCTGTTCAGCTTTCAATACTTGTCGAAATTCTGCCACATGGTCATAAGGGTCTCCCGTGCCATCGAAGTAATTCTTCATGGACTTCACCAGTTGAGTTGGTCGCAGGGTCCTAGGGTGTTCTCTCGGCCTTGGCAAAGGAAAATCATCAATATTCCTTTGATTCCATGGGGTTCTATGTCTCTCAGGTTCCACTCTATTCCTTTCTGTTCCCGTTCTTTCTCTTCCCAGGGAGTTGGCAAAACTTACCTCAGGTTTGTCTCTACTTCTATCTCTTTGAGCTCCATGAGCTTGGGAGGTCCCAACTCCTTGGTGACCAAAGGACACATTAGACCTTGGTTGGGGAAAAACAAATTCACCCTTCCATGTGTAAGCATGCCTGCCATGCTCAGTGACCACGAAGATTCTCTCTGATGCATTGTCTAGGTAGGTTACTTGGCCTGGGCTATCAGGGTCTTTAAACTCATATATTGTGAGGGCACTCACTTCCTGAGGTTGAGAAGATTTATATCTCCAAAAAGCCTCATCAGTTTCTCGGTTTAAAAGCAGATCTATGCTTTTATTATCCTGTGGAATCCATTCTGGAGTCATGATTCTGGTCAAGACAGATTTACCACGGGGGGTTCTTGGCTCTCTCTCTAGATTCCCTTGCTCTATATCACCCATGTCGGTCTCCGCAATCACATTTCCAAACTCATCAGTTCTATCAGGAAGAGTGGTGACTACATACATAGTCCCCTCTTTATCTAGGTATGCTCCATTCTCAAACTTGACTACCGGGTGGTCTAATCCATGGGGTTGATCGGGGTTCTTAATCTGGACCACCGATCTTCTCAGTCCGTCTTCGTAGACGCGAGCACCTAGACGATTCGTCCTGATATATTCCAATTGAGTCTTGTAAGGTCCCTCTGGCTTTTCTAGATATGCGAACCCTGAACAACCTACTGGTCTCTCCATGTGATAGGACATCTCAGAATCACTTGTTTCTGATCTGGGAGTGTATGGGTAATCACTCAACTGCTGGGCCCAAGACCTGGCAGTGTGATTGACACTAGCCTCAGAAGATCTGAGGCTTTGTCTGTCTCGGCCTAAGTGTCTGCCTGATCTAAGGTTCATATGCCTGATTTATTTAACCCTGGAACCCAAGCACACTCTCGTTGTAGGTTGATTTTGCACCAATCACTTTGTTCTTTTTCAATTGAATATTATGTTTATGGTCTTGTCTGAAATTGCGTCGTCAGGAGTACTTAAGTGAATTACCGCACTGGATAAGTGATCGATTTCCGTTTACCTTTTGGCCCTTAGGGTTTTCGCACTTAAGACCTATTTACTTCTTGCACTTGGTTGATTAATACTCTTGGACTTGATTCGTGCCTGACGTGCCCTAATTAATTACCACACCTAAGTCGTACTTAGCCTAGGCTAGGAATTGACAAAGGAGGGTTGAGAGATCTTCCAACCTCACTTAGCTGGTTGACCAGACTGCTACACAAGCCCAGGAAGCCTTCTCCCAAGCTTGGTACTCACCCTTGCTAGCTTGCTTTGGATTGCCTTGAGCGCGCACAAAGTTCCTGCAAAAGCTCACCTGTTAGTATAGCTCTATTGCCACAAGTAATTGAAAGACACACTTCAATAATTTTAGTCCCCCTGGAGTAACTCACTGTACCCCCTGAATCTGAGAACAACTTAGTTCCACCTAAAGGTCAACTTAAAAATGCATGTTCTAAAACTCCGCGTACGATTCTTACAAAAACCAGTCGAGGTCCACGTAGGATTCTCAACGAGCTTTCCAACGAGACCAAAATCTCATCAATCGGAGTTCGTATGGTCAAGTTATGACCATTCAGGCACTAAAGGGTCAAAACAGGCACTCAGGGTTCAGGAGATCCCTCTCTGGTTTCTAGGCCTTTTGCCCACTTCCAAGGTTCTAAAGTTATACCAAGGTGCCTAAAATTAAGCTCAACTATCCTTCCAATCACTAAAAAAATTAACCCTAAATTTTCATGCGTTAAAAGCCGTGTATCGCGATAGGTCGGGTCGAGGTGTCGCGATAGGTCGAAGTGTCGCGATAGGTCGGGGTGTCGCGATAGCTCGTGAAGTGTCGCGATACCTCGAGGTGTCGCGATAGCTCGTGAAGTGTCGCGATAGGTCGAAGTGTCGCGATAGGTCGGGGTGTCGCGATAGCTCGTGAAGTGTCGCGATACCTCGAGGTGTCGCGATAGCTCGTGAAGTGTCGCGATAGGTCGGGGTGTCGCGATAGGTGGGAAGTGTCGCGATAGGTCGGGGTGTCGCGATAGCTCGTGAAGTGTCGCGATAGGTCGGGGTGTCGCGATAGCTCGTGAGGTGTCGCGATAGCTCGTGAAGTGTCGCGATAGGTCGAGGTGTCGCGATAGCTCGTGAGGTGTCGCGATAGGTCGGGGTGTCGCGATAGCTCGTGAAGTGTCGCGATAGGTCGGGGTGTCGCGATAGCTCGTGAGGTGTCGCGATAGCTCGTGAAGTGTCGCGATAGGTCGGAGTGTCGCGATAGCTCGTGAAGTGTTGCGATAGGTCGAGGTGTCGCGATACCTCGAGGTGTCGCGATAGCTCGGGATATGGTGAATTTTTCTGTTCTATCTAGTGATCCTGGGAGCTCTAGGCCTGCGCAGTGTCGTGGTGCACTCAGAATCGTGATTGGGTGAAATTTTCGGAGTGTCGCGATAGCTCGAGCTCAACGCCTCGGGGACTGTGCAGACAATTTCTGTACCTGCTGAGCTTGCTGGAGATGATGATGGAGCTGCCACCTGCAAGAAACATGCAAAAGACATGCAAAAACAAGCACACACACTCGCTCTCTCTCAAACTCGCACACAACAAATGAGGGAATGATAAGGAAGAGGGAATATGTAGTGGAGAAGGAGGTGGAGGTGGAGATGGAGATGGAGGTGAAGATGAAGATGAAGATGGAGAAAAATCAGAAATTTACCTACTACTTACCATTCCAACGCGTCCTCTCTACGTCTTACCATCACACGCTCGTCCTCAAAGCTCGATCCCCGGCAACGGCGCCAAAATTTGGTGTAGCTCAGTGATGAGTAACACCTCCTTTAATGTCAATCCGGGAAGACATGAGGATGGTATGAAGACCACGAGCAAGTGGAAGCACAAGTGCGTGAGTGAGAAGCACACAAGCATGCACACACATACACACACACGCGCACACACGGTAAGAACAAAGAGAGTAAGACAATGGAATCTCTTCTATTGCAAGAAAGTTCTCATACAAGCTCAAACTACAACAAGCCACCCCAAAGCTCTCTAGCTCTATTTATAGTTTTTGACTAGCTTTGGCCCTGTCCAGACCTAGTGTCCGGCCTAGTTAAAAATTAGGTTCCAGGGCTTATTTGAGGGCTCAAACGAGATCTAAAAATTATGAAAATTGGCCGGCAACTACTTCTAAGGCTCCTCAAGCTCGAGGACTCCTCGGCTTGTACAAAATGGAGCTACAAAAAAGTGAAAATGGTATTTACAGGGGTTTTTAGTGATGAGAATCACTTTAAAATGATGTAAGGGTTTTGAAAAAAAATGAAGGGTTGCCTTAGTGCTAGATCTGCATGTGTGTCCGTACTTGCTTCGTCCCGTATACTGTCAACACATGCACTGATCATGAGAAGATGGGTCAAAACTGCAGACAGTAGTAAACACCCATTCTTCTTCCTGCACAAGATTTGCAGACTCTGTTTTTGGTGTAGAGGCCTCTGCAACAACCATTCCAACCTCTTTCTTCTTTGCCTCTTTAGCAGCCAGTTTTGGATAGTTCTTTATGATATGATCATTTCCTTTACAGTACTTGCAAAACAATTTCTGCTTTTCTGATTTCTACTCATCTTTATCCTGGTTCTTCGATTGTGCAGCATTTGTCGATTTCTGCTTACTAGTAGAAGACATCCATTTTCCTTTGCCCTTCTGACTAGCCAGGAAAGCTTGATCTGCAACACGCATAATGGACCTATTCTGCCTGGACTGATCTTTCTGCAACAGAATAGAGACTAACTCCTCAAATGACAAGGCATTTGGATTGCCTTTCATCATCAACCGAAGAGTAGAAGCAAAACTCTGATATGAATCAGGAAGACCATTCAAAACGGTCTGCACAACTGAGCTATCTGGTATAACCTCATCAGCAGAAATCAAATGTTCCTTCAAATCTTTGATCTTCGTTAGGAAACTGTCCATAGAATCACCTTCATTCATGTGATCACTCTCCAACTATTTTCGGAGGTAAGCAACACGAGCCTCATTCCTAGCCTGGTACAAAGTGGTAAGTGTATCCCAAGCATCCTTTGTTGTTCTACAAGAGCGAATGTGAGGAATAATGGCACGTTTGACAGACAAAGCTATCAATGCATGTGCCTGGGCATCTCTTCCATCCCAGCGAATCTGGTCTGGAGTAGGTACAACAGAAACAGCAGCACGAACAGGAATCTGCGGAATATCATCTTCGACACCATCTTCATCAGCTCCAGCACCTGTATTTGCAGTACTTGTCGTTACAGGTGTAACAGGACTTCTTTCAACACCCTGCACAATGTTCCACAATCCTTTTGCAACCAGTACATATTGAGGTGCATTATCACTATGTGAGAGAGCACCTTCATGTAGGAGATATTGATTTGGTATATGTGCCTACACAAGATAATGTGGCAGACATATTCACCAAAGCTCTTCCACGGGAAAAGTTTGAAGCTTTTCGCAAAGCTTTAGGCTTATTACCTTGTGGGGGCTGATCTGTCACTCCCTGTATGTGTTCACATCATTCGCTCCAGGGGGGTTTGTTACACTTATGTGCTCCTCGAGTAGCTTTGATGTGAACCTTTTTCCCTATACATGAGCATTTTTTACTCTAGTGCTGGCTAGAGGTTTTTTCTCCATGTTACCACATACTTGATACTCTCATATGTGGTGGTACTTTGTACTTAGGGACATTATTCAACTCTTATTTCATTTCAGTTTTATCGTCAATAGAGAGAGCTATTCCAACCATCGTCTTCTCCGTGTGTCTTGCTGCATTTGTGCTCCTTGTGTGTGCTTCTTGTGTGTCTCTCGCACTTCTACACACACACACACACCTAACAAGCCCTTCATCTAGAGTCTGTCTAGATCGCCATCTAAGCTCCACATTGGGAGCGCACAGGTGGACAACACCATCATTGTAACTGCATTACGCTCGGCAATATGAGAATTTGAGTTTTCTATCTCTCAGTTTGCGTCTATCTTTGTCTGCGTTTTTCTCTCAACTCTACCTATAGGTCTATTCCGCTGTGCTATTATTTTTCTTATAGGTGAGACTTGAGAAATGCTGAAAACATACATGGACACTTCCTTTCTTTACCACCACTTCAAAATCAAACTCCACCAAATCGAGAATTCATATGATCAACTGTCATAGTGAAAAGGTTTATTGACCAAATACAGAAGTGCTTGGTTATAAAGGTTTGGACCCACCATCTTTCATACTCCACCCCTTATCTTATCATTAAGGTACTTCCATTTCGTCATGATTATTTTAAAAATTTTATTTATATTTCCCCACACTTCGAAGTACTCCTATCCCCCTTAACCTTTCAACTCATATAACTATCCAACTTTATCGATACATTCATTGTCCCCCCCCATTTTGTGTGTGCCTATTTTTCCCTTTGACATCTTATTGATTGGCCAAACTTGGCCAAACTTCCCATCAAATCATAAGGAATTAAAAAAAATGCATGTTCATTCTATGAAGGATTAAACTAGTAGTAAGGTCGTATAAAAAAGAAACATACACTAAAGGGGGTATAAACAAAACGATGAAGAACACAACAATATCATCTCTTATGTTATTTTCATTATTATTAGGTCATCAACGTGTAAAGAAAGGCACAACGTTTGAGAAATGGGAAGTAAAAATCACGGATACATCCGTGCTAATGCGATCCACACCGACCAATTGATCTTGAGATCTACGGTGCAGACTAGAATGGCGCTTATATTTAAACGAACGATCCGCCACACATCGTATTGCTCTTTGGCTAGTACTTCTGAAGTAGTAATTCAACTCTTAGAATTGTTTCAGGCGAAATGTCTGGAAGAGGAAAGGGCGGCAAGGGTCTTGGTAAGGGCGGAGCGAAGCGTCATAGGAAGGTCCTGCGAGATAATATTCAGGGAATTACCAAGCCTGCTATTCGAAGGCTCGCCCGCAGAGGGGGTGTCAAACGCATTAGTGGTCTGATCTATGAGGAGACTCGCGGTGTTCTGAAAATCTTTCTGGAGAATGTGATCCGTGATGCTGTGACTTACACAGAGCATGCCAGGAGGAAAACAGTGACTGCTATGGATGTTGTGTATGCCCTGAAGCGACAGGGTCGTACTCTCTATGGTTTTGGGGGTTAATGCTCCTGAGGATTGTAATCATGGTGTTTATAAACACCACCTTCTGATGAGTCACTTGTCAATATGAACGTTTTCGCTGTTTTCGAGTTTCCTCTGTTGCAGGTGTGTAGCCTGTTGTAGCGTGTCTGAAAGCTTTTAGTGGTTAGAGTGCTTGGATGTGGGGTTTCTGAGTAATGGCTTCATCGCTGCTGGTCAATTAATCGATTGTTAAGATGGTAGCCCCTCGTTTTGTCCCCGGATCCGAAGTTGAATATGGACAGTTCCACAAGAGCTGCAAGTCGCATGAGGAATGAATGATGCTTGGATTTCTGTTTTCGGTAGTAATGCAGATGGTATATGCAAAAGCTTTTCAGGAATTCTATTCTCCATTGCTGAATTGGATATAATCGAAAATGGATGGAGCCTATCAGACGCGCTAAGAGAATTGCCAGTATGAGTCAAGGAGAGACTCGGTAGGATGATGAGAGTGTACATGTTTAATCAAACTAAAGAACGCAGTGGATTTCCAGGTTTGTGAATTGGGGAAGCGCGATTGATGGTGACGCTTCTTTTTGGTTGCTGTAGTGAATGAATTCCTTGATTTCAGACATTACCAGATATTGAAAGTTGTCGAGATGCTTGAATTATCACATACTAGTAGAATGTGGTTGTATTTAGAAATATCCATTTATGAAGAATCAATTCATGGCTTTTGTTTTATTTAATGGGGGTTAGCTGAAGCTTACTCCTCCAAGCATTAAAATCTAAAATTACAATGCATGGGGTGAAGGTTTGTATTGATTAATTACGGGACCCACCTTCCTACAAGAACAGCGGTTGTGCACAATGGCACTGACTTATGTGGCTGAAGGTGATTGGTTTATGCTTGAAGGCTTGGATGCCCTGCTGACAAGGTTGAACCCTTGTCATTGCCTCATTAGGGCAGGGGATCACTTCTTGGTTTGTTCTAGGAAAATATCATCTCAATTAATGGTCAGAACTATATGGAGTCATTTTGGGTGTGTTTGTCTGTGATGAGGATTAAGCAGATTTTTGCTCTCTATTTAGATATAGAACATTGTTCTATATATTTCCTTGTGACTTCCCAATGAATTTTTGTCGGTAAAAGGGATGCTTTTGCAAATTTTAGTTTGTTAAGATGTAATTGAGCATATAATATACTATTAATTTTGCAAACTCTTGGTGATCAAAATGATCTGGGTCTGAATTTCAGAATTATTTTTTGATGAAGAATCTTGAAGCTCATGTACGCAGCTTTTCAATTAGTTTGAAAATATTGGTTTGATTACTCATGGATATAGTGATAGATCATTGATATAATGATAGTTCAGTGCACAAGATCTCAAGGTAAACGAGCCTTTGAAGTTCAGAACTCAGAGATGTTTAATTATAGAAACTAATTATAGACTCAAATATCAGAAACTAGATGATTGCTTATATAAACTTATCATATATAAACTTCCGTATGTAGAGGGGATATGTTGACCTCTCTTTTTGAGAAGTATTTGGATAGCCGGACTTGGTTTGTAGATCTTTTGTGAAAGTTAATAGGATTTGATTCTAGAAGTGGACATGGACATTTTGTAGCAAGTTGCAAAAGGAAATATATGTTTTTGGGGCTAAGATGGGCATGATTAGATATCATGTTTGTTTCAAGAGAAAACTAGCTAATTATTTTGTTTTCTTGGTCTCCTATTTGAATTATAATTTGGTGCATTCATGGGTATATTTGCATAGAAGCACATATGGTTATTTGCTTAGTCTGACTACGGAGCATATGTTGATGCTTGCTATAATAGGGGGGTTGTTTTATGGAGAGGATTGAAGAGTGAGAGAAGACTAGATGTCTTCTTTGTGCTAAGGTCGAAATGTTTGTAGCCATATTCCATTTGATGGTGGAGTTTAGGTGATGGGAGCACTTACGAGGAGGCGGTTGAATCCCCTTGTATGTTTTGTGACCCAACAATTGGCTTTGGCCTTGTTAATTGTGGGCATGGCCCACATTCTCCTTGGATGGGAGGCTTGTGGAGTGTGTTCGTGTTAGGTGAGCACTAGATCATGCTCTCTGACTACAGTAGACAAGATTTTGGAAATACAGTTTTGATTACAAGAACACCCAAGAAGGGAAAATGATACAAGAATATGTAATATGAAATGAGATATTTGGATTACAAGAACTCCCTTTTGAGAGATGAACTAGATACAAGAAAGAACTCGACAAGATCTCATACTATGAGAACATAAGAGAACAAGGCTAGATGTCCAAGAACTAGAATCGATAGGACTACAACAAGGAACAAGACAAGAACTAGAATTGGAACTTGGAGAGTACTTACTTGGCGGTCATGACTCCTTGAGCTCCCAAGACTGGTATTGGCAAGACTGATTATGAATGTGGCCAACCTCTCCTTATATAGGTTTTCAAGGATTGTTCATGAAAGGCGGTTACAATTTGATGATGCCATCGATAATGTCATCAATTCAAAACATGAGCTCTAGATATTTGAATGAGGCAAGTAAACCGTCGATCTTAGGGTTTTGGCATGCTTCAGACGCAATGGAAGCATTGGTCTTCCTAATACCAATCATGAGATATAGAAATCACATGGAATTTGAGGTTCAGGATGGCTTGAAGGGAGAAGTATGAAGACTATGAGCACAATAGTCCAATAAAAAGGGTTGTAAAAATATTTAGCGGGCATGTTGCCATGTGTTCATCATTTTGGGCTACGAATGGAGGAGGCTGCTTTGCCTTGCAATTGAAATATGGTCCCCCTAGCGATCCTTTCTCATAGGTCTTCCTCCATAAATTGAGAGACAAATGTGGATGGTCGACCCATTATCTCTATGATTGTTTTAACATAATCTTTTTAGAGTGAAAAGGATGGCTTGGATCTCCATGAGTTCAAGTACATGAGATTTTGCTAGAACTTGGAAGAATTCTAAATGTAGGACTTGTTCTTCAAAATCCGCCTGAACCTCACAAATCATTCTCATTATCCTTGCAAATTGTTTCAATTTTCATATGCAATTTTCCATTGACATTCACTTAATCGATACCATTTCATTATTCATAACCATTATTTGTAATCATTACAATAATTAATCCATTCACTGAACTACCTCCAAGCGACCCCAATTGAAAATAATCATTACAATAATCTATCCTACCTTTTTTCATCCATTCACTGATCTACCTCCAAGCGAACTCAATTGAAAATTTAAAAACATTAAATCATTAAAAACATTTAAACAAAAACTTCAGCACATGAAAACTCAATCTTATAACATTCAAATGCTAAAAACATTAAAATATTAACACTTAAGGGTATTAAAACAATTGAAACTTACAACATCAAAACTATAGTCGACTCTTTGTTTCTCTCTCTCTATCTCTATTCATCGCCAACCCTATCCTCCTCTCTCTCTTTCTCTCTCTCTCTCTCTCTATTGACCTCTCACCCTCTCTTTATTGTCACACCTCCATCCTCCCCATCCTCTCTCTCTCTCTCTTTGTCTCTCCCCATTGTCTCTCTTCTCTCCCTCTTCCTCTCTCTCTCTCTCTCTCTCTCTCTCTCTCTCTCTCCCCAATCATAAGCGGTCTCCTCCCTCTTTTCTCTCTTCCCCTCCCTCTTCCATGTTACCGTTAGTGTCCATGTGAAAGGCCAAATGGCTACCACACACTTTTGTATGTCTTTAATAAAACATATAGTGGCCTACTCAACCACAAACTCAAAGTTCGATTGCATTTGTAACACCCAAGAAGTCTGTGTTCGTGCTCCTTGTCTACTGTGTTTTTCTACATATTCAGCAACCTCTGTGTGGAGTAACGTGTGGTGTAAGGAGCTCGAATTTCTACTCCATGGATATCATTATGGATCTCTCAAGAAGCAGACCGCACTGTGGTGCATCACCGTCAAAATACTTCATTGGTATTAGAGCATTTCGATGCAAAAGCTTTGTTCCTTTTGTGCGAGTGAAGCAAGCACCTGGCCACCCACCCATGGCTTTTTTCAAGGCTTACGATTAAGGCGGCGACCAAGGCATAGACCTCGGCATACCTTGTCATCCGAGTTATCGAAGTCATCGTTGACGCCTCTGACTGCACATGAGAGAGGACCTCAACGATCAAGGAAGACAGAGGTTCTGGGTAGTTCTTGAGAGGTCACCCATCCCAGTACTTTTCCCCCCCGGAACTTGCTTAACCGTGGAAACCTCTTTCCACTAAGCTACACTCTTGTGATGCTTGAAGAAGCGGAAAGACTAAGGTTGAGTATCTTCAACAAGTATTGGGTCCTCAAAGCTTCATTCTTTGCTTTCAAAGCCTATTTTTTAAGCATGTTTGGGTGATTTTTGGAGCCATTTTGGAGTATTTTCATGCATAGTTCTCTATAAAGAGGTCCAAGAATATCAAGATGAGTGTTCTTTGTACTTGTTCGACAATAACAATTCAACTTTTTGGCTTCATTTTGAGCCACACTAGTTTATCTACAAGTTTCTTGACAGGTTTTAGTTGTGGTGGGAGTAGCCATTGCAAGTCTATGAAGGTTTTTAGAGCCTAAAGAACAGATTTGACAGACACTTGCAAGTGTTTTTAGCTAGTGTTTGGGCAGTGAATTCAGCCTTTCAGTGCCATTTTACTGCATATATTGAGCACATACATGCTATGTACACCTATGAGGCTACCTCTTATGTATGTCCATGTATTCATTGATATAGCGGTTATGTTTTTGCATAAAGCCTTTTACGTTTGATAAAGAGGATCATGGTGAGGTTTACTTAATTGGGAGATACCCAGATGTCGAGGTCTCTTTGGTGATGCAGGTGGAAGAATTACCCAACCTCGCCATAGGAGATGTATGATAGTTGTTCATAGGTGTTCGATAATCCCAGTTGGCTTCTCTCAGGTAAGTGATTATATGCAGTGGAGTCAGTGATTCACTATGCAGGTTAACATGTCAGTAATTGCAATTTTATGAGATTTTGACAGTGGTCATATGCTCATTTTGCAGAGGATACTCTTGCAAAAATTTTCAAGATTTTTGGTTCTGTCAACTATACAGTGGTTGATTTAATCCTTGATACACTTATTGGTGTGAGCACATTTATTCTCACATACTCTTTTTGAGTTGAGATTGAAAAAGGAACTAAGCTTAAGGCTTTACGTTCAAATAATGGGAGTAAGTATACCTCACATGAATTCAGCCTTTTCTATTAGTCTAGAGGAATTTGTAGAGAGCTTACAACTCCTTATACCCCCGTACAGAATGGTGTAGTTGAAAGGATGAATATAACTATTTAGGATAAAGTAGTTTCTATGCTGCATCATGAAAAACTTCACAAGGATTTTGGGTAGAAGCAATATTCAATGCGATTCATGTGATTAACCTTTTACCTAGTACTGCCAAAGGTTTAAAAGTGGCACAAGAGTTATGGACAGGGAAGCCACCATATTATGATCATCTTTGAGTTTTTGGGTGTGAAGTATATGTTCATATACCCAAGAATCATAGAGAAGAGTTGGACCATAAGTCAAAGAAATGCATTTTTCTTGGATATGGTCGAGAAGGACAATTTGGATACCGCTTATGGGATCTTGAAACACGATCAATGATCAGAAGTAGTGATGTCATTTTCAATGAGTCTAAGATGCATAAACATCCCATTAAGGAAAGAGAATGTCCAATCACATCAGTTTACAAATGTTCCTGTTCAGCAATAATTGAGATGCTCTACACGTGTCTCACATCGACGTGATAAATATGTTCTAGGTTTGGATTTTGTTATGCTAACAGAGCCTTCTTGCTACAAAGAGGCTATGCAAACAATGAATAATGTCAAGTGGGAGCGTGCCATGAAGAGTGAGTTGGATTCTATTCACAAGAATGGTACTTGGGATTTAGTACCTTTGCCAAAGGGCAAGAAATATTTACAATAAAAATGGGTATATGAGCTGAAATTCACATCAGATAGTGCTTCTCCAAAGAATAAAGCACGACTTGTTGCAAAGGGTTTTAAGCAACAACATCGTGTTGATTTCGAGGAAATCTTCTCTCTAGTGGTCAAGATGACTACCTTGTGCATGTTGGTTGGATTCATTGTAATGGAGAACTTACAACTAATCCAAATGGATGTGAAAATTGCTTTCTTGCATGGAGATTTTACAGATGAGATCTATACGAAACAACGAGAGGGTTATGTAGTTCTTGGCAAAGAAAGTCTAGTTTGTAAGCTCAAGATAATTCTAACTACTATTGATGGTAGTTCTTTTACATTGTCAGATGCTTTATTTGTGCCCGGGATCAAGAAAAATCTGTTATCAATTTCAACTCTAGCCAAGATTAGCTTGGTTGTGAAATTTGTTGATGATAAATGTACAATTCATGATCTATCAAATGGCATCATGATTATTGCTTCTGGAATTTTATGTCATGGGTTGGAACACAGGATTCCTCGCAACTGCCAATGCACTCTGACTGTCAGTGAAGATGGTGGTGGCAGAAGATTGACCAACACCCAAATCAGCCATAAGGCGTCTGAGCCACACACACTCAACAATCGCTGTGAAAGCTGCCCTATACTCAGCCTCACAACTGGAAGTGGCCACAGTAGGCTGCTTCTTGCTCAAGCACGATATACATGAGCTACCAAGCATGAAGCCTTATGATCTGGATCAGTCATCAAAGCAATGTTTCCGTTCAATTGCTACATCTTGAGTCAATATAAAATACTCTCATTTCTTCATGTGAGGCTTCACATGTTGCATTCATAATAAGAGTTGAATCTTCTTTCTAATCTGATGCATAGTTGTAGTAGGTGTTATTATAGGATTGATTTTGGAAGTTTCTTCCTCCACTTCTTCCAAAAGAATTCCTACCACGTCTACCTCTGAAGTTTCCTCTCTGATACCTGCCACCTCTTCCTCTTTGATTAAAATTCTGATTAAAATTACCATTGGTTTGATTACTATGCCAACAATCATGAGATAGATGATTGTTCTTACCACATATCCAACAAGCTCTAACATTATCTTTGTTATTTCTGCATCTTCCTCTACTTATGCCACTTCCTCTTCCTCTTAGGAAGTTTGCTTGACTCGGAGTACCTTCATCTTCAACTGATTGTTGCTTTCCTTTGCTAGCTTTCTTCTTGTCTTTAGAATACATTGCATGACTTGCACTCTTATCAACATCTCCTTTGATATCATTCTCAAAAGTTAGCATATGTCCTAACAATTGATTCAAATCAGGAGTGAAATGATCTAATGAAAGTTTTGTAGACAAAATAAAAGGTTTCCACTTCTCATCTCCTCTTAACCTTGTGAGAATTTGTCTTACCAACTTATCTTCTTCAATATCTTCATCAACTGCACCTAAAGAATCAGCAATGTCTTTCATCTTTGTCACATAATCAGATATTGATTGTGAAGCCTTCTTCTTAAATGTAGTAAACTCTGCCCATAATGAAGCTTTCCTTGATTTGGTTGTATTTTGAAAATGCTCTTCCAAAGCATTCCATATGTCACTTGCACTTTCAAGTCCTCTGATATGAGGAAGCAAATAATCATTCACTGCCATGTAGATTATGCTCCTTGCTTGAGCATCCTTCTTCATCCAAATCTTTATATCTGCAAGCTCCTCCCTAGTTGGAACACTAGGATCTTTGAACTCTGGCTTTTCTTCCTCTCCTGTGATGTATCCCATCAGATCTTTGCTCATAATATGAGCTTCCATTCTCATAAACCAAGCTAGATAATTCTCTCTATCCAACTTCTCAATTTGGAGACTATCTCCCATCCTTTCTTCACCAGTACTATCAAATCTTTAATCCTTATAGGGAATTAATGTACCTTAGCTTTGAATTTTGCTCCTTCTGATCCTTTTGATAGCCTTTATGTGTCCCTTCAGTCTTTCTTCCACATTTTATCCTTTTGAACCTTCAAGGTGTGAAATTTGTATATCTGCAGTAATCGGGGTCTTCCTTTCCTCAATCTGATAAATCTTGCTCTGATA
This sequence comes from Ceratopteris richardii, assembly GCA_020310875.1. Taxonomy (NCBI): domain Eukaryota; kingdom Viridiplantae; phylum Streptophyta; class Polypodiopsida; order Polypodiales; family Pteridaceae; genus Ceratopteris; species Ceratopteris richardii. The sequence continues at coordinate 100,292,650 of CM035433.1, read as the reverse complement.
CCACTGATGGAGAGTGTTAATCTCCAAAAGAACAAGCTATCCTTGATGTTAGACCACCTCTATATCAAGAATAACTTTAAACTCCAACCAATTTTGGAAGACAAGTACCAAACTATCAAGATTTTAGCTAACTGTGAAAAAATCATTTCATAGAAAAGTCTGTTGCACATTACTCACTCATTAATTGATCATTTGTGTAAAGTTTCTGATCAAACTTTGTAGAATCTGTTGCCTAGAGTTTGCGCACCTCCTCCAAGTTAAAGCACTTCAAAAGCTTAAGTAGATTGTGAGAAATGATCCAAACAATTTACCTACGTCTAAAACTGCCTTCTTATAGAATTGACTTTGACACCTGCAACTTCTAACACATGGTTCTCCCAAAGTAGAACCCGTTTAAGCAAATGCTTTTAGCCATAGATGTTTACCTTCCAACTTAGATTTTGACTCCTCATTTGTGTAAAACTTTACATTGTGCACTGAGAACTGGCCATTTCTTTGACTATCGAGATTGCGCCTGTTTCAGAAGACACTCAATACTTTCTCACATATAGATGTTCCTACACAAAATTCTCTCAGCCTGTTTGCAATTAGACTCTTAAACTTTAACCATAGATAGATTAAGTATGGAATTAGATGTGTACAAAAGGATTTCTGATAAAATCAAACACAAAAAGAGAACTAGAGAAAAGATCGAGGCACAATTCTCTGAACATTCTTTCTATTCAACTCTTCGCATGTTTCTACAAATCGCAAAATCCAAAAACCTCCTCCTACCCTGTAATGGGAGTTGGTAAGATCATTATGACTACTATTGATGGTAGTTCTTTCACATTGTCAGATACTTTGTTTGTGCCAGGCTCAAGAAAATTTTGCTGTCAATTTCAGCATTAGCCAAGATTGGCTTGATTTTCAAATTTGTTGATGACAGACATACAGTTCATGATCTGTCAAATCGCAATGTTATTATTGCTTATAGAATTTTATGTGATGGGCTATATAAGCTCACAAACTATGTAAAATCTATGAATGATTTAGTATGTGGAGTACAAGATTCTGATGCTATCTCAAATGCAAAGCTTTGGCATGCGCGCTTTGGTCATTTACATTATGCTAGTTTGTTATGCCTATAGGAATCTAAAATGGTATCCTCTTTGTCCAAACTTGAGTCACCTTGTAAACATGTCTGTGAAGGATGTATTTTGGGCAAAATGCAACATTTTTTCTTCCCTTAAGATGGTTAGTTTGAGTTGCTCATAAATTATAGCTTATCCATAGTGATGTATGTGGTCCTATGTAGTTATGCTATGGCTGCCTCTAGTCTCTATGATGAGAATGAGCGTGTTTGGTTTGATAAAGCACAAAATTCAAAAAGTTGATGGCTGCTATGCAATATGAATATGATGCTATAATGAAAAATAGTATATGGTCTTTGTGTGACTTGCCTCCTAGCAAGAAGGCCATTGGCACTAAATAGGTGTACAAGCTTAAGTGTAAGCCTCATGGAACAGTTGGCAGGTACAAGGTTAGGCTTGTTGCAAAGGGTTATGCTCAGGAAAGAGGCACTTTCCGAATGACTACTATTCGTAGCATTTGTGCACTTGCAGCTCATCATGGTTGGAATGTATATCAGTTGGACATTAAAACTACATTTCTGAATGGTGATTCGCATGAAAAAGTGTATGTTTTTCAGCCCCATGGCTTTGTGCAGAAAGGGCATGAAAACTAGGTGTGCAAGTTAAAGAAGGCATTACATGGTTTAGAGCAAGCACTACGTGCTTGGTATGAAAAATACTTGCCTATCTAATTGCACATGGTTTTGAGAACAGTCCAACTGAGAGCACCTTATGTGTTAAGCATGTTAATGATGTGCTTCTAATCATTGTTGTGTATGTTGATGACATGCTTCTCATTGGTCCTCATGAGAAGCATATTGCTAATTTGAAGGCTGATCTGCATGCCTCAGTTAAGATGTCTGATTTGGGGCATTTGCATCATTATTTGGGCACTCAGGTTATGCAATTTGATGGCGGAATAGCTTTGTGTCAAATGAAATATATTGAATTATTATTGTAGTGTTTTGGCCTTGAAGACTGTAAACCTATTGCCACTCCTATGGAGACAAGTTTACGATTGAGTCTTCATGATGTTGGAGATGCATTTGATGTTGTTCTCTATCAGCAGTCTGTTGGATGCTTGATTTACTTATGCATTACTTGGCCAGATATTTAGTTTGTTGTTTTGGCACTTCCTTATACATGAGCGCCAGGTCCTTGTTCATCGCATCACTCCCAAGGAGGATTTGTTGATATATTTACGTAGTGATGTGTGTGAACACACTAGGACCGTCGCGATACTTTTTTCCCTCGTTAGGAAGTCTCGCCCCCTTGTATACATGCCTATTGCCCTAACGGGTTACTTCTTTTGTACATTCTAGTGGTGGTACATTCAATATTGTGTGTTGTGCTCCAAAGTGCTTCTTCTTCCTTGTGTTGTTTGTGTGCTTCCGTAGACCTTAAACTCCAACGGTCTCATGGTTAGGCTCATAAACATCATCTATTACCATCAACAATTACACATAGATCTCATCTAACTTGGTAGTTAGGGTTCCATTCATGTAGGAGCTCTCATAATGACTTCTCCTCATAATGGCTACCTTACAACTTAGAACATCATGGATCATTTGTGGTCACTTGAGGAAGGAGTATTGTGTATGCATAATAGATGTTTCAACATCCTTTTAACATTAAGTACTCACCACTCTAGGCTCCCTTGTACCCACCCACAAAGGGATAATTTCTTTGACTTGTAGAGAAATAGGGATTAGTCTTCCACAATCTTTTAATGGTCTCCTTATAGTGAGGTCTTCCGTTGAGTTTTTGGATCCTTTGGGAGGTAACTCACCCTCAGCTTTTCAAAAATAAGCCTCAAATTCACCCAACGATTCCTTTTTTCAAGTCTCAAAGAAGTCGTTGAATTCCAAATAACTACAAATGCTTTTGAAAGTGCACGTTCCGTTGTTGAGATTAATGCTTTATAATGGTCGTCTTATGACCCTTCAACCCAAAGCCTCATAGAGCATATGACTAGCAAAGTTTCCCACCATCTAATACAAAGAACAATGTATGTATCTACCCCACGTGGAAGGGAGGCAATTGTGTGGATTTTCCTTGAATTATCTCATGATCTTAGCGTCCTTTTGAGGATTTCAATATGAGCTTCCTCTCCACCATTGATCAACTCAAGTCCTCCATGTCCACATCCTGTAGGGGAATTGGTTTGGCTCTGGCCTCTTGAGGCAGAGGTCCAAGGTTCAACCCCTAGGTTGAACATGTTATGGCTTTGGTGAGTTAAACCAACTATAATTGAGTTGTCACCTTGTCTAGCCTCTGCTTTGTGTGATACAAAGGGTCTTGTGGGTACTATGCCCATTCACTTGTATAGTTGCACTTTCAAAGTTAAAGCTCGAGGGAGTATGCTTGGGCTGAACCTCCATTTTAAACTCAAGTCCTCCGTCCACCAAACTATAAATCATCGAAGGGAGAGCACGATTTTCCATATTATCCATTCCATCGACCATCCATTTTCCATAGCTTTCAAGAGGATATAGGAACTCCAACTCAAGGCACCCAATGCACATTTGGCCCCTAAACTTCATTCCCTCACATACTAAACTTCATTGCTGACTTCCAACTCCCATCCTCACATACTACAATTCTTCTCTTTGTTAGTGACTTAAATTGAAATTTCTCTATGCTCGAGGCTATTGTAGGTGCCCCTTCCAACAATGAAGCTCAATCTTGTCCTAGAGCGACCCCTGATACCCACAAGCGTAATGAGAACAATTTCAAATTTTTGTAGGCATAATAAACTAACAAAAGCTAGATGTGAAAAATGTGTGTGCCAAAATTTTGCATTTGAAATAGCCTACAAATCAATAAATTGACATAATAAATTGGAGGAATCTAGATGTCAAAACTATGCATGCCAAATTTTTGCATGCATGATAAATAAGATGTCAAAATTGTGCATGCCAAAGTATTGCATTCGAAATGGCCTACAAATCGTATTGGAGATGTTGAATGATCCGTGCATTTTCCGTAATTTATGATCTTATATGACCGGCATATCATATCAAAAGCAATAATTTCATCACCATCCGATAGATCATGAGTTATATATTTATTGTCAATAAGCTTCACTACTAGACCAATCTTGATCAATGTTGGTACTAATAAGTAATTTTTTATCCTTCAATTATATAAAGCATCTAATAAAATGAGGATCCTACCACTAATAGTACTGGGACAACCTTTCTAGCCTATTAATAGGATAAGAAGAGTTCCTTTCACGTTTGGAAGTATCGCATTAGGGGTATGCTTAAGTGGATTGAAGAAACTACACTAAGATTCTAGTATATGTGATAAAGGGACTAGATTGTGGCCACCAACCTCTTCTCATTGGCCCATCACTAATCCAGCCTTAGGTTAGAAGGCCCAAGGAGGTGCATTTCTTTCCTAATGCCTTAAAACTCTTCGAGAGCCAAACTAATCCACCCCTTGCTCACTTTTTAATTCATTGTTCAAAAGATGCTTGCTACAGGGAAAGCCAATGGTCGTCTCCTATGGGATCTAGACTTTTCATTGCCCATAATATAAATGCATCTAGGACATGCACCTTATGTTCTAGTCTTGATGGGTCCCATTGAGTGTGTAAAGATTTTTAGTTCTTTGGCAAACTTCACATATAAGCTAAATTGATCTCTAAGGTAAACTATCCATTGTGACTAGGGTAGACATCATAAATAGAAAAGAGGATGAATCGAAAAGAACCATTGCAAAGAGGTATAAAGGTAAGCGTTTCAACTATCCTCTTGTGATTTACTTTTCCCCTTCGTTTCTATACCTCAATCTTTTATATAGCATCAAGGGTCTAACTAAAAATTACCAATCTATATGAAAATTTAACTATAGGCACATGTAGGCATATTTGTATTCATGCAATTGTCCCATGGGTAAACACCATCCTTTCATCAATGACCTCTAGACTTAGCAAACATCCTTCTCAAATGTCTACAACTTGTGCTAGGCTCTAGGTTGGCTAATACGTTATGACATGAAGTAGCTAACCAACTTGCTTGATCAAATTTCAAAAATGGTTGAACTTCCACATAAGTTCTACATCGTGTCCCTTTTAGTGTCTTCATCTTTGAACCACCCAATGTTCACATCAAGAGAGGAAAGTCCAAGTTCTTTGAGCGATGTATCAACCAAAAGTTTCAAAAGCACTTGGAGCCTAAAATAACCGAGTGATAGGAAGTAGAACTTTAAGCATCCAATTCTGAGCCTTTTGTGAGGAACAAAGAGGTACCTCATGGATGATACAAGGAGCTCAACGTCCTAGTCCACCAATATACAAACATGAATGAAATGAATATAGAGGTTAGAACCCAAATAAATCCTCAACCTTTAAAAGATGCTAAATCTCGATTTCATATTTGTGCCTAAAGGATGTTATAATCATGGGCATCTTAGAACAAATTGAAAGATTTTTCTAAATTCCAACTCAAGCTCATCTCCTCAAAAAAAAAGCATCAACTATTTATCAATCCTATCAAAACACTTTGAAAATATGTAAATTTTTTTAGAAATCTTTTTTTTTTTGCAAAGTTAATGGTATCCCATTTACGAAAAGATTTCCCTCAATCAAACAATGATTCTAAACTTTCTTTGAAGTGCCTTAGAAAACATGTATACTACTCCCTTGGTATTCAGATCAACCACCTCATGTATCAAGTATACAGAGCTTGTGTACTTCATGGGCACATATATTATTGAGAATGTATGCTACAAACCTGCGATTTCCCATAAAAATAAGCCACTCCTGTTTACCTACATTAAATGTTTACCTCCTTTTCATGTTAACGAGTCTCAGACCTCAATGAGCTGGAAACCTGAAAGCCAATCTTATTTACAAGCCCCGTCATATTTCAAAGTTCTATTACCACGTCATCACATGCTAATAACATAGAAAGACAGGAGTCAAAGTTCTGCCTTTCTTTGGGGAAAGTCTTACCAGAATGTCAATTTGAACAATGCCAGAGTCATTTGAAGAAACCTTCCAGGGAGGTAATCAGACAAAATGCAAAATTCAAACAGTATGGAATAAAAGTACTTATCAAGCAAAAGCCCACAAACAATTTCAGTACAACACCAAAAATGTGGTCCCTTTTCTAAAAAGGACCAATTAAATGCCAGACATGTACTAAATGCAAGCATCATGACTATCTCACCTCCTGCAAATCCATCAGTGAACTGAATATCAGCCTTCAAACCTAACGAAAATCCCCCCCCCCCCCCCCCTCCCTCCCCCTCCCCCCTTCCCCCTCGAGTCAAATAAACACATACATACATTACATTGATATCACATACACTACATACATATCACATACATAATGCAGCTAGATAGCATCTTTTTCCCAGACGCTTCACAGTTACCCTTGAATAATACACAGATACAAAGCATGAAAAGACATACCATTTTAAGTGGGTTCACGCTCACAGTACCAAAGAGTCAACAAACCAATCTAAAACAGAAAGTTCCACTGACAACTAACACTACATTCTCATTAAGAAATCCGCAGATACTAATAAAGAATTGCCGCATGTCACCACACAAAGGATGTGTCTTACATGGACATATTGGATAAACAAAGTTCCTGCATTCGGCAAGCTCCATCCGACATTCCGAGAAATAGTAAATAACAAAATGATCTAAGCAGCTCCTAGAATAGCTACATATGCATAAAATGTAGCACCTGTCACTGGGTGAATTGTCGGGTAAATTTAATGAAAACAAAGATCTTTACTTTTCATGAACGAACATCCTAGAAACAAAGGAAACCATATAACTTGAAGAAGACATAGAAACAATGAATGCTTACATCGACAAACAAGCCACTGCTCAAGAGCTTACAACAGCTCGCATTCAACATGTGCGTTCATTGTCAAATACCAATGCTTACAGACAGATCAAAGGAGGGCGTATGCTAATGTGATATTTGAGATCGATATTACACAACATCGTAAAAGATAGAAGACATGAGACTTCGAAACAGTAATTTAAACATTGATCAGTCTCTGAGATGCATGGATGGTAGAAAACATGATAAGTCAGCAAGAAATTAACACACAGAGATGCACAGACAGGAACAAAGATACAGATGAACATCTGACGAAATACTTTACAGAAAGCCTAATAAAAACAAACAAGATCAAGAAAAGTGCAGAAAATTGATGGACATCTCATAGTCGGGTGGTGTTTCAAAACACCATACGACAAAACTCCAGAACCCTAACCACCAAAGCCATAGAGAGTACGGCCCTGACGCTTGAGAGCATACACGACATCCATAGCAGTCACCGTCTTTCTCCTAGCATGCTCTGTGTAGGTCACTGCATCTCGAATAACATTCTCCAAGAATATCTTGAGAACTCCACGAGTCTCCTCATAGATCAGGCCACTGATACGCTTGACACCTCCTCTTCGAGCGAGTCTGCGGATTGCAGGCTTCGTAATGCCCTGAATGTTGTCCCGCAGCACCTTTCTGTGCCGCTTGGCTCCGCCTTTTCCCAGACCCTTGCCACCCTTCCCTCGCCCAGACATTTGTGCTCTTGACCGATACACCTGAGCGATGGACTAGCTAAAATGACAAGTCGATAAGACTGAGGGAGCCTTGCTTAGTTATAGAGAGCATTTTGCTAACGCATCGACCGTAGATTGTTACACCGAATCGAACGATTAGAAGCAGTTTGGCACGGATACATCCGTGATTCCCTTTCTCTAATAAACATTTCAAGAAATCCCACTTTTCTTACTTTTCTTTTTTTAAGTTTGGTCTTCTATCTACTTTTCCATTAACCTGAAAATTGAAAGAACGTACACATTTAGGGGACCTCCATTATCCCCCATATTTAAGGAGTAATGTGTTTACCATTAGAGCCTCCACCCACAACCACTTTTGTTATAGTTAACTTAGAACACAATACAAGGATCAAGTGTCACATACGTCTAGTCTTCCTCTATAGGGGATGTAAATGATGGTGGAAAGATCTTAGTGCGATGACCTTTGAAGAACTATCTTTTTTTATCAAGCTTGCAAAGACTATCAGATGTTGGACACTTGAGAGAGCTAGAAGAAATTTTATATATCTTGGAATCCTTTGGAATCGCGATGATAGGAAGCAATGAAGAATGGATTTACAAAGAGCTTAAATGATTTCGTTCGTGAAGAAGTATGGCGAAATCATAATATTTCTAGAAGTTATGTTATTGTCATAGAATAAGTGCAATCCATGTCAATATTTCATTGTCTAGCCAAGACTCAAGAGGTTCATTTCAAGAAGATTTAACTTGCAATAAATAATGGTTTTTACAAGGTGGATAGTAAGCAAATATGGTGTGGATGCTTGTTTGAGGATTTTGCTTATATTTATAGAGCCATTGCAAGAAAATACATTAAGGAGTTGTGGCATGAGATATCTTGGCATTTGAGTTATCATGTTGTGAGAGAAATACAAAAACTAGGGATGGTCACAACTCTTCTTGCAACATTTATAGATGTACAAGAACCATGTGAATCATTCTTTAATGACAAACAACAAAGGGTGCCCTTTCCACTGGAGATTACATATCATGTAAAGGATCCTCTAGTGTTGGTTCATGTTTGTCTAAGTGAAAGGATGAAGACCATCTGAATGGGAGGATGTTTCGATTTCATGTTGCTTATCAATGGTCATACTAGAAAGCTTGGGTGTATTTTCTTTTAGGTAAGGACTAAAAGAGTTATGAAGTAGAAGAAGATGGCCCTTTTTTCGTTGTTAACTTCTTTTCATCATTATTTTCTTGTATTTTTATGCATGTAGATTTTAGAGGAGAGAGATAGAGAGGACAAGGTCTTGTGCGTGTTCCTTTTTTGTTTGCGATTTTTGACATGCCTTTGGATACAAGCATAGGTTTATGCACACTATTGCCTGCCTTGCACATGGTTTTAGGACTATAATGTAGAAATTCAAACCTATATAAGAGGACCAGTTTGTTACACAAGCATGAGCAACATTTCCAAGGCTAAATTTTTACAAAATAGGAAGCTCAAATAGAGTAATCAAACATAACTTCAAGTCTAGAGAATTGGATGGATGGATTCATAGAGTTTTTTGAGAGCTTCAAGTACAAAGCTATCATTATTTACATTCTTGAAGGTAATTAGTGTGACAACGTTGGATTAGGGTTCACTATTATTGGTCAATTGATTCCTTGTGCATTCCATCCTTTTTTTTCATATGCCTCTAATTGTACTTTTCATATCTTCTCATAGATTGATAATTTAAGTGTTGATCCTATAACTACAAAACTAGAACACTTTTTGCATCATTTTTTGATATATTTTGGTATTGATGTGTGTGAAGACACTTAGAATTGCCTTCCACGGTACGTTTATCCCTCTTTAGGAGGTTGTTTTCCCTTAGTTCGTATATATTCATATAACCCTAATGGGACACTTATCTTTGTACATTCACTTGGTAATACATTCAATGTTGCGTTGTTCTCCAAGCTTTTTCTTCCATTGTGTGCTTTCACAAACCTTGAACTCCAACACTTGGTATTAGAGTAGGTAGTCGCTTCCTGTAACATAGTCCTAGTAGGAGATGGTTGAACCATGCATTAAGAGAGAGGACTAGGAAGTAATCCTCAACCATGGCTTTTTGGGGCAAGTGGTTAGCCCATCATACTCCTAGTTGGGAGGTCATGAGTTTAGTTCCCACAATTGGTATCAGATCTTAGGAAGTAGGCTTGGGAAAGGTGGATGGAAGGCACGCACGTTGCTTTCAAGATGAGCCCAACAAAAATTAGAGTGTATCTCTCAATCTGTAGGTCAGATTTAGACATATAAGGTACAATTGGAAAGCTCTTGGAATGACTTTCCACTAGATTGAGGATCCAAAATAGTATGTTCAAGATATCAAGGTTGAGAACAAGGGGCTCAAGAGATCAAGGTTACAAACAAGGCAAGTGGCCAAGAAGTGGAAAGGCGAGGTTCAAGAGACCAAAGTTGAGAGCAAGGGTTCAAGAGACAAAGGTTGATAACAAGAAAATTCAAGAGACTATGCAAGGGTGAGTAAATCAATTCAAGGGGAGATCAAGGATTGATCATTGAGGAAAATGATCTCTAGAAGGGGAAGAGAGTGTTAGGCTCAAGAAATAACTAGCAAGAGATGGTTGAACCACAACCTAAGAGGTAGGATTAGAAATTAATCCTATAGTAGGTCATGAGTTCAATTCTCAACATTGATATCAAAGCATAGTTGAGGAACTTGGGCAAGACGGAGGTAAAACACCTCAATCGTGGGCAGTTGGGAAATGCTTGACTAAAAGTGAGTCTAAAACTGGCCAAGAAGGAAGATACATGGGCATTTGGGCACCAATTGAGGTTTGGATAGGTCCAAAATAAGTCCATGCTCTGGAATTTGAGGCTAGTAGAGCCGCACAAACGTGGAAAAGGGCCCAAGTTAGATAGAAGGGTCCATAAGTGAGCGTTGAGTACAATGCTCAATCTAAGGGGGGAGGAATGACACATAATCCTAGTAGGAGATGGTTGAACCACATCTTAAGAGAGATGCTTAGGAAGTAATCCTCAACCATGGTTTTTGGGGCAAGTGGTTAGCCCATCATACTCCTAGCTGGGAGTTCGTGAGTTCAATTTTCAACACTTCCTCTAGGGTGTCATCGACACACCTTTGGTCATAGTCTCATAACCACACAAAAATTGGTGAGCATACTCGAAGCTATTAAGTGTTCAAAACTACTTCATTCTACGACATCAAAATTTTGATTTGAGCTCATTTTCGACTCCGAACTCACCATCTTGGAACACTTGTTAAGTTCTATTTACTAAAAATTTTGCATATATTCCCAACCTTGTGATAGGTTGTGATAGTAGATTGGTGGATTAGGGTAGAATTAGGAAAGTGTAGGTGGTAACTAGAGGGGAAAAATTGTGGGTATTAAAATTCCAAAGTTGATTTTAGACACAAATTTTCGTCTCACTTGTTGACCAAATGATAGTAGTTGTTATGGCTACATTTAATTGAGGGGGAGCATCGAAATTCCTTTGCTTGAGAGATAAGAAACAAGAAAAAAAGAAATACAAACAATTTAAATAGCATAGATGAAAAGGGAAGAAAGAGAGGATGATAATCGTTATGTGCTTTTAGAATTGATTTGGGTAAACATTGGCATGCTTTGTAAAATTGACAAGTACATTCTTGGCATTGCAATCATTCGGATGATGTTTGGTTTGGCATATGTTCAGGCTAGCCAATAGCTCATCGTCATTTTCAAAACGAACCGAGCACATAGAGTGCTAGCCACCCTTCCTATGAAATTTTTGCTTCATTTTGGTGAATTACATGCATGAGAGAACTTGTTCTTCACCTCCCAGCCATACAACTAAATATAGTCTCCCTCTCTCTCAATCCAATCCTTGCATGAAACCCACATGGCCTCATGCACCCAACAACTAATGATTCACACCTAATTGGTTCATGACATTTCCTTTCGCTTAAGTTCAAGTTTGTCCTCACATCTGGTCATGGAAGAGCATTGGTGAGAAAGACAAAGAGTATATTTGTTGTTCCCATTGAGCCGATGTACCTGATGTACGTGGTCATCTCTCCATAATGTTTCCCCATATCTTCCCCTTTATAATACTCTTATAAAGTCTTCGTAACGGTTGGAAACAATCTCTGAAGGGTACTGACCTACTCCCAAGTTGCACTATCCATTGAACTATCTTTCCACTTGACTAGGTATTCTTTATATAGATGACTCCTCCTCCATGTTTCTCTAGTGTGTAGTATGCTTTTAGGCTCATGTGGAACAGAGTGAACACAAATAAGCTCTATTACCTTACTGTCTGACATGAGGTTGTTGGATTCACCCAATCTTTTCTTTAACCTACTAACATGAAATACTTGATGAATCTCACTTCTTTCTGGAAATTGAGGCTAGTAAGACATCTGACATGTTCTCTTAACTATTGAGAATGGACCACAATACCTAGGAGATAACTCTGGAAAAGGTCCCGTTTTCATGGTTTTAGATATAGAAGGAACTCTAAGATAGATTTGGTCTCCTATATCAAAGTTAATTTCTCTCCTTTGAGGGGGCAAACACAAGCTCTAGCTCTATCTTGAGATTTCTTAGTATTGTCTTTAGAAAGTCTAAGCATATCATTCATTTCTTCTAAGAAATCCTTTGCGTCTCTTTCTTCTCATTCTATAGGCCAATTGTGTAAGGAGCTCTTGGTTGAAACCCATACTTAAGCATAAATCGACTATGTCCTATGGAAGAGTGCTCGACACCATTATATGCAAATTCTACTATAGGTAAGCTCTCTTTCCAATTATTTTGCTTTTCCTTTGCACATGATCGAAGCATATCTTCTAGGATTTGGTTAACTCTATCTGTTTTCCCATCCGACTAATGGATGCTTTGCCATATTCATACTAATTTTCGTTCTAAGATTTTGAAGAATGCTCTCCAAAAATGGCTAGTGAATTTCCTATCCTGATTAGAAACAATGTCTAAAGGAAGACATACAATCGGCACAGGTTCTCTATAAACATTCTAGCCAACAAAGGTGTCTTCACTATACTATGTGTCAGAATAAATCTAACCACTTTCGTCATCAGAACAAAAATCTTGGCATAGTTATGGATGAGTCATCGATAGAACCTGGATAAACCTAGGAGGATCTGCATTTCTTCTAGGCTTCTAGGATGCGGCCATTCCATAATAGCTCACACCTTTTTACGATCCATCTAAATTCCAAAACCTCCTCCTTCACACCCTTGAGACTTAACCACTAGTCTAAGTGGATCAATTGTTTACAAGAGCACATGAGTTACTACCAAAATCTAGTCTCGAGATCTTTGGTCATACATACGAATGAACAAACGATGTCTGGTTTCAGATCTATCTGAATCAGTTGGACACTTAGATCATAGACTTACTTTATTACACAGATCCTCATGAGATCTCATACCACTGAAGAAATAATGGCATAGCAAAATAGAATAGTAGACAAAGGTGAATAAAAAATGCAAACAAAGAGAGACTCAGACCGATAGATAGAGAACTCAAATTCGTAAATTTCCAACAACAATGCAACTACAAAGATGATGCTATCCATCCGTGAACTCCCAATATGGAGTTTGTATGGTGATCTAGATAGAATCTAAATAAAGGGCTTTGTAGAGGTATAAATGGGCCATACTTATATAGCTTTTACAATGGGATTTGGCATAGATAAACATAATTAAGAGAGACAAAATAATCAGCAAAATATATAATATGACAATATCTTCAGTCTCAGACTTACGAGCCAAGGGGATAGGCCTCTTGGACCTTGTAGAAGGGGCCAAGCCCCTCTTTGCACTCCCCCCATTAAGGTTCTATGGGGAAAGTGTGCAATGCCACAAGGCCTTTATTTTTACCTTGAATGGCAACCCAATGGCTCGAAAGTTTATGCATTACCTAACCTAATGGTAGGCTCACAAAGATCATTTATTATTGTTATTATCAATGGTCACACATAGACCTCGTCTAACTTGAAATTTAGAGTTATTATCAATGGTCACACATAGACCTCGTCTAACTTGAAATTTAGAGTTTCACAAATGTCCGATCTCTCACAATGACTTGTCCTCATAATGAAAGCCTTACAAGTTAGAGCACTATGGATCATTTATGGTCACTTGAAAGTGAAGTATTGAGTATATCTAGTACCATCGAGATAAAATTTGAAACTACTACTAGAGAGATTTTGGACCTTCCTTCTTTGTAGACGTGGCTTATCTCATCTAAAAACCATTTGTGGTGAAATCAATGGCATTAAAAAAGCGTTGCACTCTTTTGCATTTCAATCGTGCTGAAAAGTTTTGCTCTTTTGCAATGGAACGAAAATATATCATCGTTAACTATGGCAAAAATGGATGCCATGAAGCAATTTTGAAAAATGGATGTCTTGAAGCAATTTTGCCTTGACAAAAGGATGCCTATAAGCACTCCTTCCTTGGAAAAAGGACGGTCAAACTTGGAGGTTGAGGGAAAATTAGGGTGTAAGAGTTGTTTTTCCATCTATTTTTTTTATTACGTTTGAAATTTGAAAGTATAACTCACACACCTTGAGGACTTTCTTGAGTCCCTACTTTCAAGGGCTAATATTGTGCCACCTCCACTACGGTAATCGTGCTTTTGAACTTTTGCATGATATTTTCTAACAATGAATAATCTCCAAACCTTATTTTATTTATTTATTTATTTATAAAAGTCTGATATTCGTTCTACTCTTTCATTAAAATTGAAATTGGAATGAACAACTCACACACCCCAAAGACCACACATGTTCCCCACTTTTCAGTTGCTATATGTTAGGATACACACTAGGTTTCGAATCATAGACCTCACTGTCCAGGGTCCAAAGTGTTTACCACTACCATGTCTCCTTAATTTAATCACACATTTAGCAACAACAAAAAGTTATCAATATTATCCTCACGTGCATGATGTCTTGGTTAACCCAGTTTCCTTCAGGGTGGGAGGTGGGGTTTCAACCCCTACAAGCTATAGAAACCCCTTGCCCATGGGGCAGGATGATATATGGCCTACGGGCCAATAGATTAAGGCTTTTAGGTGTTTATTTTCATCTTCCTTTATATCTATCGTGTAAACAAGTTTTTCTTCATTGGACTTTAGGTTGTTCCTTCTCAAGCTCTACCCTAATGGGTCGTTGGGCTCTATAATCTTGGCCATGCTAATCATCTAACCCCTACTTTGTGGGATACGAGGGATTCCATGAGTAGTAAACCCCAATTCACTTCTACTTTCAATTTATTCCAATTAATTTCAAAGATATTAATTCTCAAAACCAATTTTTTATTAAAAAGAATAATAAAGTTTATCACTCCTGTTATCGTAAGTTAAGGGCTGCCGGTGTCAGATTTATGCCGTCTACAACATTCTTCTTTGCCCATGAAAAATTCACTACTCTCATGTCGGGTTGTACCACAGAAATGTACCACAAAGCATCCACAAAGGCTCATATATCTCTAAAAAATAACTTGAAATCAAAAATAAATTTTTATATGAATAACGCATGTTAAAAGCTTGCATTAATTATCATATTGATAATACTCAAAGTTCCATTCCTTTGTGACATGTTTTTTATATTAAAAAATATGCATGTCATTGCCTTTAATTGGCATGAAAGAATCATCCCTACTTAGTTTACCTGCTAACTATCTTTACGTAACATTGGTCTTTGGAAGTAATTACATATGCAGATTTTTTTCTTTTGTCCTCATTTCGATGCTCTCAAACTCAACTATTTATTCATATAGAGAGAAACCCATGAAATTTAGAGACTAAATATGCACTACAGTATAAACGCATATATATATATATATATATATATATATATATATATATATATATATATATATATATATATATGCGTGTGTGCATGTATAAAAGAAAGTTCAATCTTATGATCTACATCTATCAATGTTTTAATTAACTGAAATATGACTGTATAATGAAAGGCATAGTACCTATGGAACCCCCGAATCCCACACAAGCAAGGGTTGAAAACTTAGAACCATCTGGTAGAAGTAACATAGCTTGACAGATATTCAAAACCACATGATAGAAGTAACATAGCTTGAGAGATATTCAAAATGAGATGCTAGAGCGCACCTAAAGTACTCTAAGGACATAGACGGTCAATGTCTAGAGTATTCAATTTGTTTTGATTACCCAGATTAACAATATAATGAGATCTCCATGTTTGTTAGTTCAAATAATTGGGCCCTTTATCTCTTTTGACCTTAGGGTTATCCCTTTTGAGTAATTGCTAGGCATCTAACCCATATAGGCATCTCTATATCCTAGTTTGTGGGATTTGGGGAGTCTCGTGGTGCTCTTTCATTGTACTTTCAAATCAATTCAAGCTAATTCAAAAGAGTAGATCTATCGAACTTCGTTTAAAAGAAGAATACAATGACATGGTCAATGCACAAAATACGAACAAAAATACAAGAACAACTGAAATATGTGATCTTGAACAATGACCACCCATGTGTAGGAGCTTCCCATGTGGTTGAGCTAATTGAAAGCTTTCCTCATTTTTTTATAGAATAGCAACTCCAAGAGAAACGGTCAACAAAGTTTTTTTTTTTTAAATATAAAGGAAGTTCGGCCTTAGCCTACTCTCCCGGACTTGAATTAAATAAAGAAAAAATACAAAAGAAGGGGACTAGTGCCCACGGGATCCCCCAAATCCCAAAGAACGGGGGAAGCTTTTATAGAGTGTAGGTGGCTACAAGAATAGGGTTAATCGTCCACTCATCTCCCTCATGGGGGGCACACATGGGTGAAGTGTGTTCTTGATCAAATGGAAAACTTGATGACTCCTAAAAGTAATGGGAGGTTTCTTCCAATTAGCGCTCCTTTTACCTAGGAGGAACAGTGAATACTCTCAAATGACCAGAGTTTCGAGTGTTTTGGAGAGTCACAGCGTGACCACTCGCTTCTCCCAGCAGAGTTGGCTTCCAACTAATATATTTCTAACGACTAGTTTTCATTTCGATGATCTGCCATAGCCTTTGGGTTAGGCCTTGCAAGGCTTACATGGAGTTATAGAGGAGGTTGATAAACCTCGCATCCCCATTGTGTGGATCCCACTTGGTTTTAAGCTTATTGTTGACATACTGTAACTCTTTGTGATGTCTGAAGGGGGGAGTTTTTTTACAATTAGCAATTCTTTTGCCGAGAAGGAAAAGAGACTTCTCAATCGACCACTCCTTGGGGGTATTGCCAAAGTTTTGAGCACATCTTTCTCGCCAAATCTTCCAAAGGATCTCTCCCCTAATCGCATTCCACAATGATGCAGAGCAACCGATCACTTCACCAATGAGGGCTTGCTTCCAATTGATTTGTTCTTGGAGTCCCAAAGAACGACCAAGGACCCTCCATAACCGAAGGGATTTGGGGCAAGCAAAGAAGAGGTGACCAATATCCTCTTTGCTATGGCAACATCTCTTGCACCAGAGCGGAACCCCACATATCTTGTTAGCTTTTGCATTGGTCCATATTCCACAATGTAGGATTTGCCATAGGAGAACCGACTTTTTGTTTTCAATGACTTTCTTTAAGTTGCATTCTCTGTGACTTTCTTTGTTTAATTGTAATCACTTGACATTGCTTTAAGTGAAAAAAAATTATTTTTTATTCGTTTTCCTTGTCCAAGTCTCCTCTTTTGTGATCTGTAAAAATGAACTCCTCTTTAATATCAAGACAGTTGTCAATGTACAAGAAAGTACAAGAAAAATGCATTAAGTACAAGAAAAATGTTATACAACAAGCCTCATGAGAAGGCAAGAAAAATGTTATACAACAAGCCTCATGAGAAGGCAATGAGGCAATCCATGTTATGGGTACAAATCATAGAGAGAAAGATACATGAAGAACCTTTTTTGCAAATATAAAGAAAGCAAATTGTTCACTAAATATAAAGAAAGCAACTATAAATAAATCTATTAAAGACAGCTTCATCTTTGAATCTCCAGTGAAGACCAAAGAGCTCCAGGATCTCTGCAAATAGTTCTTTATAACTTCTTTCTTTGTATAATTCTTGAAAAAAGGTTTAATAATTTGGATGCTTTAAATGAAAGTATATTTTTTTCCCTTTAGTTTTCTTGTCACTTTTGCCACCTGTAAAATG
This sequence comes from Ceratopteris richardii, assembly GCA_020310875.1. Classification (NCBI taxonomy): domain Eukaryota; kingdom Viridiplantae; phylum Streptophyta; class Polypodiopsida; order Polypodiales; family Pteridaceae; genus Ceratopteris; species Ceratopteris richardii. The sequence goes on along the minus strand of CM035433.1, from coordinate 100,274,811 downwards.
AACTCCTCTTGAATAATGGGATGCTTCTTGTCACATGGCTTCACTTTTGCCACCTGTAAAATGAACTCCTCTTGAATAATGGGATGCTTCTATGACTTTCTCTATTTAAAAGAAAAAAGGTTTTAATCATTTTACATCGCTTTAAATGAAAAATAATTATTATATTTGCTTTGGTTGTCCCTTGGACATTTGTCATTGTATATAAAAATTAAAAATCAATGTCTGGATTCATCACACTTTCGTGGCCAGGAAGTTGTACTGGGATATAAAGCTCTAGAAGACACTTTATTTTGTCTCTTGGGATCAGGTATAAAAAATATAAAGAAAGCTAAAAAGAACGCATGGGCTTAACCAATAAAAGCTCCTATGCTACAGAAAAGACCAACTATGCTTTGTGATAGTTTAAATCTGAAAGCATGCTCAAATTTACTGTAGAATTTTTCAAGGGACACAATAAGAGAACATGGGTGACTTCAATATGGTGGAGAACCCTGCGGACAGATGGAATGGCAAGGGCCAGGTCATCGTCAGTCGGGAGAAAGAAACATGGGACAAAACCAAACTGCACTTGGATTTGCTCGAATTCAAAGATTTGAAAGGCTTTTCGTGGTCAAATCTCCAAGCGAGCGAGGACCTGAGGAAAGCTAGACTGGATATTATCGCTTTCCAACCTTTCACCAAAATTCGTAAGGCTCCTTGGTTCCATGCCTGCACGACCTCCTTCTCTCTTCCCTCCGTCCATCAAGAAACTGCTGAAGTATGGAAGAAGAAGTTCGCCTCTGCCTCATCCCGAGCCAAGTGTTGGAGACGTGCAGTCGATAAGTTGTGGCAGATCATGATTAAAATCGGGAAGATGCTCAAGACTGTTCGGCGGGCACGTAGAGAAGCTCTACATCATAGACTCTGGAGACTTAAGGAGGAAGTGAACAAAGGAAAAACTCAATCTTAGAATGGTCTATGAAAAATCAGAGCGCTACTGAGATATGAGGAAGAAATATAAAGGAAAAATTTGCAGATTTTCTTTAAGGAGTGGTGGGTTGGCAAAGCCGATAAACCCACCAAAGAGATGTGCCGCATCCTTAAAAGGAAACAAAATAGAGAATCGATCCCCCTATTGCTAGACTCAAATGGCAATGTATGCAATATGGAAGAAGATAATTTTGGGATCATTGAAGGGCACTTTATGAGACTCTTGGGGATCTCGACCCCCCTCTCCCACCAAAGATGCAACTACATGGCAGCCATATCTAGAGTTTCCTCTCATAGGATCCCACTCAACCTTCGTTCCTTGCTTGATGCCCCTATCTCGGAAGCAGAAATCATTGAAGTCATTGATGCCCTCCCTTGTGGTAAAAGCCCGGGGCCTGACGGGCTCAGTAATGAGTTCTTTAAGTCCTTCAAGTTGGTGGTCGCTACCCCTCTTCATTTGGTCTGGCAAGAGGCGCTCGAGTTTGGCGTGCTTCCAACTTGTCTCAACAATGGCATTATCAAGTTAATACACAAAAAAAGGGAAAAGAGCAGAATTGAGAACTGGCGTCCGATTACGATGCTCCAAACGGGATATAAGATCATTGCCAAAGTCATAGCCAATAGGATTTCCAGCCATCTGAGAGCGTGGTTAAGTGAGGACCAAAAGGTTTCATCAAAGCCAGATCAATTTTGGAAAGATCATTTATTATTGTTATTGTGTAGGAGCTTCCCATGTGGTTGAGCTAATTGAAAGCTTTCCTCATTTTTTTATAGAATAGCAACTCCAAGAGAAACGGTCAACAAAGTTTTTTTTTTTTTAATATAAAGGAAGTTCGGCCTTAGCCTACTCTCCCGGACTTGAATTAAATAAAGAAAAAATACAAAAGAAGGGGACTAGTGCCCACGGGATCCCCCAAATCCCAAAGAACGGGGGAAGCTTTTACAGAGTGTAGGTGGCTTTACAAGAATAGGGTTAATCGTCCACTCATCTCCCTCATGGGGGGCACACATGGGTGAAGTGTGTTCTTGATCAAATGGAAAACTTGATGACTCCTAAAAGTAATGGGAGGTTTCTTCCAATTAGCGCTCCTTTTACCTAGGAGGAACAGTGAATACTCTCAAATGACCAGAGTTTCGAGTGTTTTGGAGAGTCACAGCGTGACCACTCGCTTCTCCCAGCAGAGCTGGCTTCCAACTAATATATTTCTGATGACTAGTTTTCATTTTGATGATCTGCCATAGCCTTTGGGTTAGGCCTTGCAAGGCTTACATGGAGTTATAGAGGAGGTTGATAAACCTCGCATCCCCATCGTCTGGATCCCACTTGGTTTTAAGCTTATTGTTGACATACTGTAACTCTTTGTGATGTCTGAAGGGGGGAGTTTTTTTACAATTAGCAATTCTTTTGCCGAGAAGGAAAAGGGACTTCTCAATCGACCACTCCTTGGGGGTATTGCCAAAGTTTTGAGCACATCTTTCTCGCCAAATCTTCCAAAGGATCTCTCCCCTAATCGCATTCCACAATGCCGCAGAGCAACCGATCGCTTCACCAATGAGGGCTTGCTTCCAATTGATTTGTTCTTGGAGTCCCAAAGAACGACCAAGGACCCTCCATAACCGAAGGGATTTGGGGCAAGCAAAGAACAGGTGACCAATATCCTCTTTGCTATGGCAACATCTCTTGCACCAGAGCGGAACCCCACAAATCTTGTTAGCTTTTGCATTGGTCCATATTCCACGGTGTAGGATTTGCCATAGGAGAACCGACTTTTTGTTTTCAATGACTTTCTTTAAGTTGCATTCTCTGTGACTTTCTTTGTTTAATTGTAATCACTTGACATTGCTTTAAGTGAAAAAAAAATATTTTTTATTCGTTTTCCTTGTCCAAGTCTCCTCTTTTGTGATCTGTAAAAATGAACTCTTTAATATCAAGACAGTTGTCAATGTACAAGAAAGTACAAGAAAAATGCATTAAGTACAAGAAAAATGTTACACAACAAGCCTCATGAGAAGGCAAGAAAAATGTTATACAACAAGCCTCATGAGAAGGCAATGAGGCAATCCATGTTATGGGTACAAATCATAGAGAGAAAGATACATGAAGAACCTTTTTTGCAAATATAAAGAAAGCAAATTGTTCACTAAATATAAAGAAAGCAACTATAAATAAATCTATTAAAGACAGCTTCATCTTTGAATCTCCAGTGAAGACCAGAGAGCTCCAGGATCTCTGCAAATAGTTCTTTATAACTTCTTTCTTTGTATAATTCTTGAAAAAAGGTTTAATAATTTGGATGCTTTAAATGAAAGTATATTTTTTTCCCTTTAGTTTTCTTGTCCATGGCTTCACTTTTGCCACCTGTAAAATGAACTCCTCTTGAATAATGGGATGCTTCTATGACTTTCTCTATTTAAAAGAAAAAAGGTTTTAATCATTTTACATCGCTTTAAATGAAAAATAATTATTATATTTGCTTTGGTTGTCCCTTGGACATTTGTCATTGTATATAACAATTAAAAATCAATGTCTGGGATTCATCACACTTTCGTGGCGAGGAAGTTGTAGTGGGATATAAAGCTCTAGAAGACACTTTATTTTGTCTCTTGGGATCAGGTATAAAAAATATAAAGAAAGCTAAAAAGAACGCATGGGCTTAACCAATAAAAGCTCCTATGCTACAGAAAAGACCAACTATGCTTTGTGATAGTTTAAATCTGAAAGCATGCTCAAATTTACTGTAGAATTTTTCAAGGGACACAATAAGAGAACATGGGTGACTTCAATATGGTGGAGGACCCTGCGGACAGATGGAATGGCAAGGGCCAGGTCATCGTCAGTCGGGAGAAAGAAACATGGGACAAAACCAAACTGCACTTGGATTTGCTCGAATTCAAAGATTTGAATGGCTTTTCGTGGTCAAGTCTCCAAGCGGGCAAGGACCTGAGGAAAGCTAGACTGGATATTATCGCTTTCCAACCTTTCACCAAAATTCGTAAGGCTCCTTGGTTCCATGCCTGCACGACCTCCTTCTCTCTCCCCTCCGTCCATCAAGAAATTGCTGAAGTATGGAAGGAGAAGTTCGCCTCTGCCTCATCCCGAGCCAAGTGTTGGAGACGTGCAGTCGATAAGTTGTGGCAGATCATGATTAAAATCGGGAAGATGCTCAAGACTGTTCGGCGGGCACGTAGAGAAGCTCTACATCATAGACTCTGCAGACTTAAGGAGGAAGTGAACAAAGGAAAAACTCAATCTTAGAATGGTCTATGAAAAATCAGAGCACTACTGAGATATGAGGAAGAAATATAAAGGAAAAATTCGCAGATTTTCTTTAAGGAGTGGTGGGTTTGTTGATATATTTAGGTAGTGATGTGTGTGAACACTCTAGGACCGCCGGGGCACTTTTTTCCCTCTTTAGGAGGTTTTTTTCCCCCGGCTTGTATATACGCCTATTGCCCTAATGGGCTACTTATCTTTGTACATTCTCTAGTAATATATTCAGTCTTGTGTGTTGTGCTCCAAGCTTCTTCTTCTTCCTTGTGCTGTTCGCGTGCTTCCGCAGACGTCTAACTCCAACAATTGGTATCAGAGCAGGTCGTTGCTTCTTCTAGGGCGCCGTCGACACTCCTCCGTTTGCAGTCTCAGATTCGCACAAAATTTGGTGAGCATACTCAGGGTGTTTCCGAGATCAAAACGGCTTCGCTTTGTGGTGCCGAAATCGCGATCTCAGCTCGTTTTGGCCTCCGAACGCACTATCGCAGTGCTTGTGCAGGCTATTTCGTCCTTTTGTGTCAAAGGTATATACCAGTTTCTGTTCGCCAGTTTAAGCGTCTCGAAGTCTGCTACAGGTCTAGCAGAACTCGTCTGGGCAGTTCTGTTCAACTTTTTGAGATACAATCAATTTTCTACATCAAGGTATTTTAGTCACCGGCCATGGCTGAAAGCAGTGATGTATTCCGTATGTTGGCTGTTGAGGATAAGTTGGATGGTACCAACTACCCATTATGGGCTTATATGATGCGACATGTACTGGTTGCAAAAGGATTGTGGAACATTGTGCAGGGTGTTGAAAGACGTCCTGTTACACCTGTAACGACAGGTACTGCAAATACAGGTGTTGGAGCTGATGAAGATGGTGTCGAAGATGATATTCCGCAGATTCCTATTCGTGCTGCTGTTTCTGTTGCACCTACTGCAGAGCAGATTCGTTGGGATGGCAGAGATGCCCAGGCACATGCATTGATAGCTTTGTCTGTCAAACGTGCCATTATTCCTCACATTCACTCTTGCAGAACAGCAAAGGATGCTTGGGTTACACTTACCACTTTGTACCAGGCTAGGAATGAGGCTCGTGTTGCTTACCTCCGAAAACAGTTGGAGAGTGAGCACATGAATGAAGGTGATTCGATGGACAGTTTTCTTACAAAGATCAAAGACCTGAAGGAACAATTGATTTCTGCTGATGAGGTTATACCAGATAGCTCACTTGTGCAGACCGTTCTGAATGGCCTTCCTGATTCATATCAGAGTTTTGCCTCTACTCTTCGATTGATGATGAAAGGCAATCTGAATGCCTTGTCATTTGAGGAATTAGTCTCTGTTATGTTGCAGGAAGATCAGTCCAGGCAGAACAGGTCCATTATGCGTGTTGCAGATCAAGCTTTCCTGGCTAGTCAGAAGGGCAAAGGAAAATGGAGCTCTTCTATTAGTAAGCAGAAATATGCAAATGCTGCACAATCGAAGAACCAGGATAAAGATGAGAAGAAATCAGAAAAGCAAAAATTGTTCTGCAAGTACTGTAAAGGAAATGATCATATTATAAAGAACTGTCCAAAATTGGCTGCTAAAGAGGCAAAGAAGAAAGAGGCTGGAATGGTTGTTGCAGAGGCCTCTACACCAAAAACAGAGTCTGCAAATCTTGTGCAGGAAGAAGAATGGGCGTTTACTACTGTCTGCAGTTTTGACCCATCTTCTCATGATCAGTGCATGTCTGCAGTAGACTCAGATGTTTGGTACTTTGACAGTGGGGCGACCAAACATATTACCTCGCAGCGCAGTTTCTTCTCTTCACTCGAGCCTGCCCCTACAGGGAATACTGTCACATGCGCCAATAACTCCTCTTATCCTGTTATGGGAGTTGGTAAGATCATTCTGACTACTGCTGATGGTAGTTCTTTCACTTTGTCAGATGCTTTATTTGTGCCAGGGATAAAAAAGAACCTGTTATCAGTTTCTGCATTAGCCAAGATTGGCTTGGTTGTGAAATTCGTTGATGACAGGTGTACGGTCCATGATCTCTCAAATGGCGATGTGATTATTGCTTCTGGCATTTTATCTCGTGGGCTGTATAAGCTCATAGACTATGAAAGATCTGTGAATGATTCGGCATGTGCAGTTCATGATTCTCAGGCTATGTCAGATGCAAAGCTTTGGCATGCACGCTTTGGTCATCTGAATTTTGCTAGTTTGTTACGCCTGCAAAAATCTGAAATGGTGTCCTCTTTGCCCAAACTTGAGGCACCTGGAAAACATGTTTGTGAAGGCTGTATTTTGGGCAAAATGCAGCGTTCTTCCTTTCCAAAAGATGGTTCAGTTCGGGCTATGCAGAAATTGCAGCTTGTACATAGTGATGTGTGTGGTCCTATGCAGACACCATCTTTTGGAAATTACCTTTACTTCGTGACTTTCATTCATGATTTTTCCAGGCATGCATGGGTATATCCACTCAAAGCAAAGTCCGAAGTGTTCATGTGCTTCAAACAGTTTTTGGTTTTGGCTGAAAATCTGTCAGCATGTAAAATGGGCACCCTCCATTCTGATCGAGGGGGGGAATATATGTCTTCAGATTTTAATGCATTTCTGGCTGAACATGGGATAAAACACCAGTGTACAGTGCCGTATACACCTCAACAGAATGGAGTTGCTGAACGAAAGAACAAGTCACTCATCGAGATGGCGAGGTGCATGGTCAAAAGTCAGGCTTTACCACATAGTTTCTGGCTTGAGGCTGTCATGTGTGCAGCATATGTACTGAACAGGTGTCCCACCAAAGCGTTGCAGTCTATCACCCCATATGAGGCTTGGCATGACCGCAAGCCATCTGTTGCTCATCTGCATGTTTTTGGTTGTTTGGCATATGCATTAGTGCCTGAACAACATCGCAGAAAATTGGATGATAAGGCAGTAAAATGTATTTTTGTTGGGTACAATTCTAAAAGTAAAGGCTATCGTCTGTATCATCCACAGACTAGACGCATTCTGGTTAGCCGTGATGTTGTCTTTGTGGAAGATGCTATTCGGCCATTGCTTTCATGTACTAGGGAGACATCTGTTAGCTCCAAAGACATGTATGATACTTTGATGCCTCTTTTTACAGGTGGACAGGCTAGCGCTGGTCCTAATGAGGCAACTTCTCAGCCTTTGCAGGTTTCATATGATGATGCAAATCATTCCATTTCTGATGCAGATTTACATGATGCACTTGTTGATGAGAGAGCTAATATTGAACAGGCAAAAACTATGCCAAAATGGCTGGTGCAGACTTTGCGTGACAGCAAATTAGATGCACCTTTGTCATATCGTACTCGTTCAGGCTCTCATAGTACCTCCTTTGCATCAGATTGCTATGCTATGGCTGCATCTAGTCTCTGTGATGAGAATGAGCCTGTTTCTTTTGATGAAGCACAAAATTCAGAAAATTGGATGGCTGCTATGCAATCTGAATATGATGCTATAATGAAGAATGGTACATGGTCTTTATGTGACTTGCCTCCTGGCAAGAAGGCCATTGGCACTAAGTGGGTATACAAGCTGAAGCGTAAACCTGATGGTACAGTTGACAGGTATAAGGCTAGGCTTGTTGCAAAGGGTTATGCGCAGGAAAGAGGCATTGATTTTGATGAGACCTTTGCACCTACATGCCGTATGACTACTGTTCGGAGCATTTGTGCACTTGCAGCCCATCATGGTTGGAATGTACATCAATTGGACATTAAAAGAGCATTTCTGAATGGTGACTTGCATGAAGAAGTGTATGTTTTTCAGCCCGTGGCTTTGTGCAGAAAGGGCATGAAAACCAGGTGTGCAGGTTAAAGAAGGCATTATATGGTTTAAAGCAAGCACCACGTGCTTGGTATGAGAAAATACATGCCTATCTGATTGCACATGGTTTTGAGAATAGTCCAACTGAAAGCACCTTATATGTTAAGCGTGCTAATGATGTGCTTTTGATCATTGTTGTCTATGTAGACGACATGCTGCTCACTGGTCCTCTTGAGAAGCATATTGCTGATTTCAAGGTTGATTTGCATGCCTCATTTGAGATGTCTGATTTGGGGCATTTGCATCACTATTTGGGCATTCAGTTTATGCAAGTTGATGGTGGAATGGCTTTGTGTCAAACGAAATATATTGACACATTATTGCAGCGTTTTGGCCTTGAAGACTGTAAGCCTATTGCCACTCCTATGGAGACAGGTTTACGATTGAGTCTTCATGATGCTGGAGATGCATTTGATGCTGTTCTCTATCAGCAGGCTGTTGGATGCTTGATTTACTTATGCATTACTCGGCCAGATATTCAGTTTGCTGTCTCACAGATGAGCAGGTTTATGCATTGCCCAGGAGTCACGCATTGGAAAGCGGTTAAGCGCATCTTTCGCTACTTGAGTGGTACTCGGCTACTTGGGTTGTTTTATCCCAAGGGGGGATCACTACCGCCAGATTTGCATGCTTTTTCTGACTCAGATTGGGCTGGTTGCTATGACACTCGTGTGTCCACCAGTGGTTTTTGCTTCATGCTTGGTAGCTCATGTATATCTTGGTTGAGCAAGAAACAGCCTACTGTGGCCACTTCCAGTTGTGAGGCTGAGTATAGGGCAGCTTTCACAGCGACTGTTGAGTGTGTGTGGCTCAGACGCCTTATGGCTGATTTGGCTGTTGGCCAGTCTTCTGCCACCACCATCTTCACTGACAGTCAGAGCGCATTGGCAGTTGCGAGGAACCCTGTGTTCCATGCTCGCACTAAGCACATTGAGGTGCATTATCACTATGTCAGGGAGAGGTTATCTGTTGGGGAGATCAACTTGGCATATGTGCCCACGCAGGAGAACATTGCACACCTTTTCACGAAGGCTCTGCCTAGGGAGAACTCAACAATGGCATTATCAAGTTAATACACAAAAAAAGGGAAAAGAGCAGAATTGAGAACTGGCGTCCGATTACGATGCTCCAAACGGGATATAAGATCATTGCCAAAGTCATAGCCAATAGGATTTCCAGCCATCTGAGAGCGTGGTTAAGCGAGGACCAAAAAGGTTTCATCAAAGCCAGATCAATTTTGGAAACCATTATAGATATCTGGGAAGGTCTTGACTTTGCAAATGAGTCAAGACAAGATGTGTTCTTCCTCAAGATCAACTTTGATAAAGCCTAAGATAGGCTAGAATGAGACTATATTCAGTAGTCACTTAAAGACCTCAGATCTAGTCAGAAATTCACCAAGATGATCTCGACCCTTCTAGGAAACGCGTCTACTCAAATTAATGTTAATGGCAAACTTTCGAAGGTGATCAAACTTAGAAGATCGATTAGACAAGGGTGCCCGTTGGCTCCCCTTCTCTTTGCCATTGCCACGGAAGGGTTTAGCTGAATGGTGGAGCATCAGGTGGAAGCAGGTAATATCAAAGGGCCTTTGATTGCCTCATGACCATCGCCAGTTCACCGTGAGACTTTTTGCCAATGATATGAACGCGTTTGTCCACAATGATAATACCAGCCTGGAGACGTTTTGGAGGTGCATGTATACTTTTTGCGTAGCCTCTGGATCCAAAATCAACCACTCTAAGACCCCTTTTAGAGCTATTGTCGGGATCCAGCCTGACCTTCTCATTGATCATGGCTATCAAATCATTCCGCAAGGCCAAATTTTTTGGCTTCTTGGGATTCCCTTAGGGTTTGGTATCTCGATGGAGCAGCGGTGGAATTGGGTGTTCACTAGACTCAAAAACAAGCTAAACTATTGGAGAGGTATGCAAATCAATCTTACTGGTCACACAATGGTTATCAACACGTTCCTCATATCATCGACCATCTACATCCTTTCTTGTTGGAGACCCAAAGAATAAGATCTGTCCAAACTAGAAAGTATTTGCAGAAACTTCCTTTGGACGGGCGACCACAATAGGAGGGGGGTGCCTAAAATCAAGTGGTCCATCTGCACTAGCCAAAGAGATAGTGGGGGCCTTGGCATTTTGGACATTGGGTACATGGCTAACAAACTAGCGGCAAAATGGATGATCAAGGCATGGTGCAACGGGGAGGCCTCATGGGCCAAGTTGATCTTCAAAAAACAAGAACGAGTTGGCTCTCATGGGATTCCCAAATTGGAAGAATCTTGACATTTTGACCCTTTTGTTTTCCGCGATCTCGGTCTTCTTGAAAGGCTCGAATCTTGTGTGCTCCCTATGGAAGAGTTGGAATAAAGTCAAAAGCTTCACAAGAATAAGTGAAGATTGGAGGTGGGTGTCTGGTATCAGACAAAACGACTCTATCTGGTTCCCGACCCATGGCATCCGGATCGTGGAATCTTGGAACATTCGAAACGCCAAGAGGCTATGGAACAAAGGCTTCAAAAAATGGAAACATATCTGGAAGCATGACACCAACTAGTGGATCAACTTTGAGGATATTGACCCTAGCATCAACATTTCCTATGAAGAATGGAACACTTTGGAAAGCAGATGTCTCGCCTCGAACCGCTCTAAAGTTCACCTTCTCATGGGGCATGACATGCTGAGCTCCTTTGGTCTCAGATGGCACAATGGTAATTGCCTATCAAAAATCCCGAACATCAAAGAAACCATTGATTATCAGGTTAACCTCAACATGAAGTGGTGCCTTTTGTGGATGCGGCTTCGGTGGGACATGAACTTCATGGCTATCTGGCACCCCCTCATAGAAGTCAAAAAGTTTGTCCTCTTATGGAAAATTCTTCATCATGGAATCTGGACCAATCTTAAGGCTAGAAAAATTTGTGGGATACCTCCCTGGTGCAAATGCTACTACCGGTCCATCGAAGATGTTTCCCACATCTTCTTTACTTGTCCTAACTCCAATAGGCTCTAGTAGATTGTCGAAAAGAAAATTAGACTTTAGAAACATATCAGTTTGAAGCAAGCTCTGCTGGGAGAAGCAATCGGTTGCTCCGCGACTCTCTGGAATGCCATCAGAGGGGAGGTCCTATGGAAGATCTGGCGGGAAAGATGTGCTTGTAACTTTGGTGACTCCCCCAAAGAGTGGTTGATTGAGAAATCGCTGTTCCTCCTTGGCAAAAGGATCACTAACTGTAAGAAATCCCCCCCCCCCTTCAGGCATTATCAAGTGCTCCTTTTGATCAACAACAAGCTTAAACCTATGTGGGCCCCGCATGAGGGTGATAAGAGGGTGATTAACCTTCTTTGTAATGCCATTTAAACTCTATAAAAGCTACCCCTGCTTTGTGGGATTTGGGGGATCCCATGGGCACTAGTCCCTTCTCTTGTACTTTTCTTTTAATTAATTCAAGTCCGTGAGAGTAGGTTAAGGCCAAACTTCCTTTATTTCAAAAAAAAAAGGGAACATGGGTAGGAAAAAAATTTATTATGAAGGAGAAAATCATACATATTATAACAACATTCAATTATGGTAATATATATATATATATATATATATATATATATATATATATATATATATATATATATATATATATATATATATATATATACACACACATACACTTTGCTATCATCAACTTTATTCGTGTTCTATTCTTCTTTTCTCAATAAAGAAGTTAGTAACAACCTCACAAACATACACACACACATATATCTATTTCTTCCTTCTTCTTTTGGCTGCATCCTTTGATGCTTCATCTTGCTCTATGTTAATGTAAACTTGTAGCTCACATCCATCATCATCACCATCATCATCTAAATCCCCAAGTGTTGTTTATCTTTCTGACCTGATTACACATCCTCACTTGATGTTGGACTGTTCTTGACCTCCTTTCTATGGTGATGCATAGATTCAATCACTTTCAATGCTTAAACACTATAGAACAATGCGTGTTCGTGCTTGAACTTGCTCATGTCTCACTTCCCCTTCACCTTCTACCTACAAATATTCATTTATACTAAAGAAAGTATCTAATTCATCAACTAATACATCAGTTAATACATTTTTTGCTTTAATCTTTATATTGGATACCTAACAGCCCTTGTGTTCATTTGTATATCCCACATATATGCACTTTTTTGCCTTAGGTTTGAGTTGTGTCTAAAATCACTATGTATGTGCATGCAAGAAAAACAATGTAAGATTTTCAAGTGTGAGAGATTAGCCTGCTTACCATTACAAGATTCATTTGATTTTGATGAGTGAATGCCAAATTTTAGAATTATATTCTTATGATAAATTTTTATGGTTGTTTCATGTCCATAAAATTGATTAGAAACATTTATCTCGTTAAGAATCTTCCTTTTCGAACCTCTTTTTTTTGGGCGTGTTATTAAAATTTAATTTTCTTTCAATATTCTACGATCATAAAAACATGAGAATGCATGAAAGAAGTGTTTTCCACCTTCTTGGAGCCTAATTACATTAACATATCCACTAAATTATCCCCCATTCCCCTACACATGCCGTTAAAATTTTAAAGTTCTAAAATTCCTTTAACTTAATCTTCATACATTGGAACTTATTGCCGTACATGAAAGATCCTTTTGTATCTTTTCAAATATTAAATAGCAACTTCAATGGGTGATGAGTGATATGCCCTTCTTTCTTGATTGCTAACCTAAGTAAGTGTATGCTTCAAACAAATGATTCAAACATTTAGAAAATAAATTAGGTAATCCACCAATTATTGTTTTCTACATGCCCTTCATCCATTGAACATGAATATTCCCTAATTGTTTGTGCCACACATCAAGCTTGGTTATATGATAATTACTAGATTGCATGTGATTATGTATATATATATATATATATATATATATTTATTTATTTATTTATTTGAGAGTGCAATAAATTGGAAACACACTCACACACACACCCAACCTCTTAAGACAAAGGCACCCATCTTTGAGGAACTCATAGATATGTCCAACTAAGACTTGAACTCAAGACTTCCTCCCAGAGACTCAAGGCATCAAATCACTAGGCTACAAGGGCTTGGACATATGTGATTAGTTATGGATTGCCTCAAGCGTGCAAAATCTTAATCCTTGTTTGTTGCCCTTTCCTATCCACTAGTAAGCCTTGTTATAGTTCTATAAAATGCATCCCTTTTATTGAACTTGACTTGATATACTTTCACAACCATTTTTCCTCCAAAACCAAGTTTTTAGTGATAGTAAATACATTAAGTAAATATTTGAGACACCTTCCACACATGCATATATTACTAGTAAATGACATTATTGTAACAATTTGGTTGACAAGACATCACTAAACCCTAAAGCTGGGAAATTGAGATACAAAAAGTGCGTGGACTTTGATGTTTTGTTGTGGAATGGAAAAGTCTTTGTTGCACTCCTCAAAGAACTTTGGGGCATCTGGTTGGTCCAATATTTGACAAAAAGTTTTTGGAAAATCTACTATGGAATCCTTCAACTAGGATGTAACCTTTTTTTGGCACCTTTGGCCTATATAGCCAATGCTCTGATGGTCCTTGGATGGACTTTTAGTTTATATATTATAAATGTTTTGTGGAGGAATTTAGAAAGTTTCTTTTTGCACTTCCCAAATAGTATTATGGCTATTATATTTAACAAAAACCTTCTTTTTAAGCTACCATATAATCCCTCAACCGAAATGTACTTTTAACTATGAAGCCAATCTTGAGATGGTCACTATATGTATTGTGATAAAGAGTTCTTGGAATGTAAATATTTCCCTATGAAATTAGGTTTGAGTTAATTTCATCATTTTCCTTCAAGATTTCTTTTGCGGATCTTCCAAGAATTTTGGAGGCTTTGTTATATTATTGGTAACCTTTGACATATTTTGGTCCAATTATGGTGTATAAGCTATAAAAAGGTTCTACTGGTAAAACCCTTTTTTATGGATCCAACAACTACTTGGTTTATGGTTGACTTCTGGTTCTCATTGAGTTTAGTTGGTATTATTATATTATACATGTTCTTGCATAAGTGCATCGAGTAGTGTGATTATAAATGTGGCTTAATCTTTGGTACTGGTTCTCTCATGCATCCACAACTCCATATTCTCCCTCTCTTGAGCCTTGTTGGTGATGGCAAGATCTTCTTGTGGATAGGGATCTTTCCTCCTCATGACTAGGAGTGGTCTAAGGTATTGTTGTCATTGATTACTTCTATATATAAGCAAGGTCTCTTTCTGAACATGCATTGTAAGATGGAACCCTTTCACTAGCATATGCTTATTATGTTTTCTTTAATATCCCTACTCATTATCACCTATGCTACATACAAAGTGTGGTCTCTATAATCTGGTTGTGATTCATTATTCTAATCAAAGCTTCCTCACTTAGAGATAAAGGTGTCATTGTTCTCTAGTTGGGTCTCTTTGTCTCAAGAAGATCCTCACCTCCCTCATAATGGCTTTGACTTCAGAAACATTAGTACCTATGGACCTCCCTATCCAAGATAGCCCTAATCAATTTTGGTACTTGTGTGATGCATAGTGTAGGAAATTGATCAAGATTATGTATTGTTAGAAAGATAAATGCAATAAAAAGATAGAGAATATCTCTGATCTTTACAATACAAACATTTTGGGAATTACTAATGGTGTTGATTGAGGGGTTTGGTTCACGACCATAGAGGGAAAAAGATATCAAAGTACATAGGACCTTTTGTGATAATATGAAACATGAGAAGATATCATAAAACCCTAGAGATTTCATAAATCAAGGAGTTAGCTAGTAGTGTCTTTCAAAAGTGTGAGGAGAGTCTCAAAATTTTTAACCCTAGAATGGGAATCATATGCTGGTTTCGAATGATCATGGTGGGAGGTTTTTGAAGATAGCTACAACTTATAATATATTTAGTAGGGGACTTGACATACTTTGTGGTTACACCTTTATCTAATCCTTGATAAAATAAATAGGTTAGAAGGAAATAAAGGGAAACTAAGAAGTTCATGGTTTTGATTCATGATATTACCTTTGTTTATGTTTTGATTGATATAATCAAGCTAATATTTAAAAAATATTGGGATTTTGACCCATAGAAAAACTAAAAGGATGAACTTGATTGTGTGCCCTTATATTGGTTATACTTTTACGAAAACAGTTATCATACTACCGAATGTTTGTAGAAATCATATTTAGAAGTAGATTGCTATCATAACCAAGATATTTTGATAATTATAAACCTTTTTGTTGGCCGTCATTACATGTTCTTAGAATATTTTCTTAATTTTCAAAGACACAATCATTTTGGTGTATTATAGAAAGTATGAAAGAAAACTATAATAGGTGTTGATTCTTGCTCCTTTTCATGAAGCATACATAATTTTATGATGAGAATTAGGAAATCTTTCATCAAATGAAAAGCTTTCCGAAAAAAAGTTTCTTTTGATGCATCAATTGTAGACATGTTTTTCTTCTTGGTTGGTGATTTGGTATATGCTTAGTGAGATAAGTATTATACTTTGGGAATGAAACACCCAGTTTAAATACGAGTACAAGGGAGAATTCCGCATACAAAACACCTATTTCATGGTTTTTTGGTTGAGTAAATATGAATTGTTGATTTTGAAAAGATCATGAAAAAATAATGTTTTGTGAACCTTGGTCAATGAATTCCTATAATCTTAGATAAATTGGTAGTTTCTCTAGATATACATGTTATAACACTCAGGTGGAAGAGAACATTGACAAAATGGATGATAAAGATATGTTACTTGGCTTATTGGATGTATTGAGGAAGGTCATATTGGTTGGATTTGTTGAATTGGTACCTCCGTATATAAGCTCTATATTTATCGTGCATTTGACACAAGGTGCAATATGATGGCTCCATGTATGCATTAGAGATTCATATACTGAGGGTTCTCTTTTCAAATATCTTCTCTTTCTAAAAAGCTATGCTATAGGGACATTGATGATTCTTCATTGTTGGAGCACAACACACAATACTGAATGTATTACCACTAGAATGTACAAAGATAAGTAGCCCATTAAGGCAATAGGCATGTATACAAGCCAAGGGAAAAAACCTCCTAAAGAGGGAAAAAAGTGCCCCGACGGTCCTAGAGTGTTCACACACATCACTACCTAAGTATATCAACAAATCCCCCCTGGGAGTGATGCAGTGAACAAGGAGGTTTTCATGCCCTTTTCTGCACAAAGACATGGGGCTGAAAAACATACACTTCTTCATGCAAGTCACCATTCAGAAATGTTATTTTAATGTCCAACTGATGTACATTCCAACCATGATGAGTTGCACGTGCACAAATGCTACGAAAGTCATTCGACAAGTAGGAGCAAAGGTTTTGTTAGTCGGCCACCGGATTGGGACAGGTATAACGAAAATCTTTGTAAAACACGCGCGAAAGGTTGTTACGCGCATATTTGTAATTTCTATATAAAGCAATGAAAAGGAATGCTCGAGAGAGACGATTCGGACTATTTTCTTGGTATCACCAGACTGTTCGTCTGGGTGACTGTCTGAATGTGCTGCAATGTGGTTTTGTCTAATTTCTGAGTACTCTGGTGTGCTGTGTGTATCTGTGTTGTTCTCTATTGATCTCGGTTACGTTGTGAGCTTTAATTACATCCAGTAAGTCCTCGGATTGTTGTTTGAGAGAGTTAGCTGTGGATCCTTGTGACGATTGTTCTGTTAAGTGCGTATAATGTGGTGCTCTTCTTCTTGGTTGATCTGCTAAGTACTGATGAAGTATGTGTGACTGTGGTAGCCTTTTTCTAAGAAACGCTGTGCAGGAGTTGTGTTGTTCTCGATCTGTACTTGTACGGTGAGAATTGCCTATAGTTAAGGTTAATTCCAGTGTTAATCGTCAGTACTGTAGGTTTGGAACTGTAGGGACCTTCTGTGATCCGGTTTGCCTGATTGTGAGCGCTGTTTGGTGAAGGTTGGGCTACTGCTAAATGTTACAGTAGCGTGTTGTTCTGAATTAACTCGGTACCAAGATACTGACAAGTCTGGTACAGTGTAGTCGGTACATGTGGTTGAGCTAAGACTGTGATGGCATTGCCTAAGGACAGTATGTTCCGATAGAGCTCTTAGCATCTGTATAGTACTGAAGTAGTTATTTTGGGAACTAAGTACAAGGCCTCTGTCTAACAGACCCCTACCACTCCCAAGAACCCAAGGTTCATTTAAACGCGTTCTGATAGTAGAACAGTGAAGCGTTTAACACTGGTACGCGTTTTAACACTGGCGCCGTCTGTGGGAAGGTGGCATCAAAATCGCCATTCGTCTGTCGGAATCGAACATCAAGATTACCGTTCGACTGTGGGAAGTGGCAACAGAATTAGATTGTTGCAAACTTGTTGTGAAAACGTGATTATAATTTTTTTTAATCGACAGTAATAGTACGCGATTAGTACAAAAGATGATACATGCCGGTTACTCGATCCGGTGAAACGTATCCCAAGAACCGTCAGCTTGGAGTACTTAATTTATTAAAGACAACTCCGGGAGGAAGAAGTACAACTAGGTCTAACCCAGTTGTTAAGAAAGTAAAGAACGTTAGTAGTGATTTCGGTCATATTCCGGTGGAACGTTTTATGCCTCTGATACATTCCGATACTATTTCGGCACAGTATGTCGAAGATATAGTAACTCCAGAATCTACCAGAACGCAGCGTGAAGATTTGACACATTCCGGTGATATTTCGGTAACAATTTCTGAAAGATCGCAGTTTTTCGACGACGGTTTACCATTTTTTGGTGAATCTTCAGCCCAGTCACCGCTATGGGGAGTAAGTTTCCCTACATTCGACATCAAGAAGGAAGGAAGCTTGTTCAAAACGGAGATTCGAAACATACTGAACAAGATTATCGAACTAGAAAGTGCACAGGACAACGATACAGACTCCAATAGTTCAGATATTCAGCCTCTGGACACAGGAGATAGTCACCATACAACCATCAACACAATGAACGGGCAACAACAACAACAACAACAACAACAACAGCAACAACAGCTATGTCCACCCAGGCCGCCTCCAACAGGAGTAACGTACACTAAGTTCGGTGGATTTCGAGGTGATGACCCGGATGCTCATGTACGCATATTTGAGATAAGTTACGCAGTACTCAACCATCCAACGGATCCGGCATATAAAGCTATTGTCTTTCAGTCTACATTGGTCAATGAAGCAGCTAGATGGCTTATAGAATATGATATTAATCATTTCGGCACCTATGAAGCAGTAATAGATGCCTTTTTGCAGAGATTCAGGCTAAAGAAGAATCCAGTCGAAATTTTTGACTACCTACAAAACAATAGACAGAAGATAAATCAAACAGTACAGGAATACGCCACGCTATTCAGGACTCATTTGAGGCAGTTACCACCAGCACATGCCAACCTACCGGATGACGTTATTACTCAATGGTTCATCAATGGTTTGACTCCACAACTTAAACAGATTATGATCATACGCTGTGTAGGAGCTATGACGCTAGATGCAGTGATTGCCATGGCTTTACAGTTGGAAAACAAGGTTGGAGGATTTACAGAAGATCTGGAATGGTTAAAAGCAAATAAAAATGTCACCGAAGACATGACCAGACAAGTATACTGCATCACATGCAAGAATTCAGGCCATACTAGTGCCACTTGTGCACTTAATCAGTTGTTTTGTGCTATCTGCAACACTGCCGAACATACCACCAAAAACTGTGCATATAATGCCAAAGTGCAGGGAACCGCAACTGTCAATGCTATTATACAGGAACCAGGACAGCCAGCTAATCATTATGTACCTCCGCAATTGAGAAACAATCAGCAACAAGGATATCGAAATTACAGAGGACAGAGAAATAACAACTACAACGCAAACCGCTGGCAGGCCGGACCAGCACCGGAAAATCCCAATTTTCCACCACTGCGCTGTCATTTTTGTGGTGAATTTGGTCACATTAGAAGATTTTGTAAGGATGCAGCTGAGTATGATCAGAGGAAGAAGGAACGTCAAAACCCAATGGCTAATTCAGACCAGTGGGATTTTCCGGACCAGCACCGAAAAATCCCAATTTTCCACCACCACGCTGTCATTTCTGTGGTGAATTTGGTCACATTAGAAGATTCTGTAAGGATGCAGCTGAGTATGATCGGAGGAAGAAGGTACAAATCACACCAGTGGAAACGCAAGCTGTAGTAATTCAGACCAGATCCGGTAAACAACTGCAACCAACGGCAGAAATATTTGAACCAGGTATACGCGAACAACAAAGGATGTACAACAAGGCTAGTCAATGGACCACCACAGAACCTCCAGTCTTCCCAGATCCTATTCCGGTGACTCAGACTCCGATAACCGAAGAAGGAACACAACAACAGGATTCCAATTCCGCAGCAAGCCCATCATTTTCAGCAGGCGCATCAACTTCAAAACCTGTGGAACATACAACCCAATCACAAAAGGCTTGGGAAATTTTATCAAAAGCATCCATCACTCTTCCTCTGGGCCAACTACTTGCATTAGTACCGAGAGTTCGGAAACAATTCCAACAGCAGTTCAACCCTGTGCCTTCTTGTATTCCAGCAACGGCAACAGTACAACCGGAACCTGATTCTACGGTCGATCGTTCAGTTCCTTTAATTACGGTATGGTATAAAAAATCATAAAATCACACAGGTACTAATTGATGGAGGATCTGGTGTCAACATTGCTACTGCTGCACTGTGTAAAAAGTTAGGGTGGACCAACATTGAACCAGTTTAGCTTTTTGTCAGAATGGCCGACCAGTCAAGGGTCCATCCCGTAGGACTTGTACGAAATGTACCAATTACTTTACAAGGTACCACATTTAAGATGACCTTTGTCATACTAGAATTACCGGAATCCACCCTTGATTATAATCTCCTTTTCGGCCGACCTTGGCTGAAGCACGCTAAGGTGATACAAGATTGGTCTGCACAAGAACTCACTTTCAAGGACAACAATCGTAAATATGTTGTAAAATTAGATGCTATACAGCCTTGCAAATTACATGCTAGACCGAATTTTGCAGAACCAGCTCATATGTTAGATGGTCTGTCAGATGATGAAGAAGAAAAGTTTTTAAGGAATAATATTGATTTGATCTCCTTAGGAACCATTGATCTACAATCTATTGTAGATAATTGGAACCCCGCAGTTTGTACGATGATGACTGTAACAAAAGAAGATAAGAATGAAGATACTGCCGCTATAGATGACGCTCAACTGCAACAACTTTTTAAGCCAGCTGACGATACAGAGAAGCCCCGACAATTTTATGTTCCAGAGGATCAGTTGATCACTTATAATTTAGGAGATGAAGAGCATCCGCATCCTGTCAAGATAAAAGAAAACTTACCGAAAACATTTCAAGCAGGCCTAATCCAGCTACTCCGAGAATTCTCCGACGTCTTTGCATGGGATTACAAAGATATGAAAGGATTGGACCCCCGCATTTATCAGCAAAGGGTCATGCTGAAGCCGGAAGCAAAACCGAACAAACAACCCAGCTACCGGATGAATCCAAACTATGCATCACAGGTAAAGGCAGAACTTGATAGGCTACTTAAAGTCGGATTTATTGTACCAATAGAACATGCTGAATGGATCTCACCAATTGTTATTGTCCCGAAAAAGAATAAGCAGTTACGAATATGTGTAGATTACCAGAAACTGAATGCAGCTACAATGCCTGATCCATTTCCGCTCCCTTTTCTTGACACAATGCTTGATAGAGTAGCAGGACATGAAATGTATTCATTCTTAGATGGGTACAGTGGATATAATCAAGTTAGAATGGTTGAACAGGATATACCGAAGACTGCCTTCATTACCAACTGGGGTGTGTTTGCTTGTACTGTTATGTGGTTTGGAATAAGAAATGCCCCAAGTACGTTCCAAAGGTATATGCAGGAAATATTTTCTCCTTACCTTACCTCTTTTATGCAAGTATATCTTGACGACTTTTCAATTTTCGGTAAGATGATAGCACACCTGTTCCATTTACGGTGCTGCTTTGAAAAGTGCAGAGAATACAGACTCTGCTTGAACCCAAACAAATCTGTGTTTGCGGTTTCATGTGGCAAGCTACTTGGCTACATTGTATCTGCACAAGGTATACAGGTGGATCCAGATAAAATTTCAGCTGTGTTAGAAGCTCCGGTGCCCACTACACCGAAGGAAGTAATGCGCTTCATGGGCCAAGTAAGGTGGCATGGTCGACACTTATGGTGGCTTGCTCACTTGGCAATACCACTGAACAAATTAATCACCAAGACTCCTCGACAGTTTGAGTGGACTCAGGAATGTCAGATAGCATTTGATCGCTTAAAATGTTTATTAACACAGGTTCCAATCTTACAGCCTCCTGACTGGGATTGCCCATTTCATGTCTTCGTAGACGCATCAGATATTGCCATTGGCAGTGTTCTGATGCAACAAACCGATAAGTGGTTCCGACCTGTTTAGTACGCTAGTAGAAGACTTGCTCCTGTAGAAAAGAATTACTCTGTAACAGAAAGAGAATGTCTATGCTTAGTATATTCTGTCAAGAAATTCAGGCATTATTTGCTGGGCCGTAAATGTACCTTTCATGTAGATCATGCTGCACTTGTCTATCTAGTTCGGCAACAGCATCTAGGAGGTCGATTAGCGCGATGGGTTTTGCTTTTACAAGAATTTGAATACGATGTTATTCATCGGCCAGGCAATTCACATGCGTTAGCAGATTTTCTTTCTCGCTTAGATTCCGGTGAACCTCCGGCCGGTGTAGATGACTCGACACCAGCAATTTATGTTTCTGAACCAACCCATGATGAAATTACAGACCCACCTCTGCCATCTACATACTATGATCAGATATTGACCTTTCTCACTGACGGATGCCTTCCATCTCAGACTTCTACGACAATACACAAGAAAATTGCAGTTTTTAGCCGCCGATTTCGGTTGATTGCTGGGGAATTATACTATGTGGATCATACTAGAATTTTACTTCGTTGTGTTCCACCACATGAAGTTAACTCAGTTATTACTCTGGCTCACTCAATTCCTTTCGGTGGCCATTTGCTGCAGACTTAACACACCAGAAAATTCTGCAAAGTGGTCTCTGGTGGCCTACTATGTATAGAGATGTGTCACAGTTTGTCAAACAATGTGATAATTGTCAGAGATCTGGACAGCCCCTGTAACGTCATCTTTTCCCTCTGCAACCTGTCTTACCATTAGAACCTTTTCAGAAGTGGGGTCTAGATTTTATCAGACCAATTACACCGCCAGCAATCATCAGTAATAATCATTATATTTTGACATGTACAGATTATGCTACCAGATGGGCAGAAGCCTGGGCTTTACGATCTGCTACAGCTGTTGCGGTAGCAAAGTGCCTGCTAACCGATGTCTTTCCACGTTTTGGTTTACCACTGGAACTTGTTACAGATCAAGGCACTCATTTTGTAAACAATTTAATGAAAGCACTCACACATTCGTTCCAGGTCACGCATAAGTTTAGTTCTCCTTATTATCCTCGTGCTAATGGTTTGGCTGAAAGTACAAACAAAACTTTTTGAATATGCTTAGAAAATTGATTATGGAAGCACCGGAAAGATGGGATCAACTGTTGCCTGCATTATTATGGGCATACCGAACTACATACAAGATAGCAACAAGATTAACCCCGTTCAAGCTAGCTTATGGAGTTGAAGCCATAACACCAATGGAGATCATTGTGCCTAGTTTACGAGTAGCCATCAATCAGAAACTGCTATCGAAAGACTCACTGTCATTTCGGTTGGATACACTCAGAGGATTAGACAAGCATCACTGGCACAACTTTTTAACTATGCAGGAAGTACAACTAAGACAAGCTCGGATGCATGATCGACATTTGAAAACTCCAGTTTTTATGGTGGGACAACTTGTCCTTTTTTACAATGCAAAGTCGAATCGGTCTGCTGGTAAATTCAAATTACGATGGTTTGGTCCCTACCGGATTGTTGAACAAGTGGGCCCAGCAACTTTTCGGTTGACTATGTTGATCGGAAACCCTCTTCCGAAAGTCATCAACGACTCGAAGCTGCGGCAGTATCAACACACAACGAACCCACACTGAACCATTTTGCGGTTGGCCGCGTTTTTTGGCGTTCACTTTTCTTTTCTTTTCTCTTTCTTTTATTTTTTGCGTGCTTAATAATAAAAGTATGTAAATATCCGCGTTTTGAAACCTATTTATGTCCACAGCCGCCCTGACCCTGCCAGTTACTCACGCATGCACACTGAAGTTAAAGAACTATCATTTCAATACCGCACAATGATTAATCATCCGTCATTGCTCTCCCCGGCAAAGTATCTACTTAACCTTTTCGTTTTCGCCAAAAATCGCTATTGTGTTTGCGTGCTTTGTATGATTGTGCTTACCCTGTGCTCTGCGTGCTTGTGCTTACTATTTTCGTGTGCGCCATGGAAACTTTGGCTAATTACGCCGCCTTCTGTGATGGACTCCCTGCAGACGTAGGAGAGTACCTGCGCATCCGTGGGCTTTCCAACTTCGCTGAATTGCCTTGGCATTCAATAGAGTCCCACCCATTCTTCGCTCACATCATTTCCGCCATCACCAATACACCTGCCACCGAGCAGAGTTTGCCGATCACCTCCCTCCCATCCCGTACTCTCATCACATTCCAAGCCTTTGCAGAAGCTTATAGACTCCCTTCGCAAGGCCGGGAAAATGGCCCAAGTCTGACAGTTGCCAAGATGGTAGAATTATTTCCTAGGCATTCATCCAACGAGTATGCGATTCTCTGCCGACCCGAACCGGAAAGATCAGCCCTCCAGTTTTTAGTAGCCATACTCAACCTCCAAAAACGCACATACGGAATATCCCGCCCCTTCTATTCCGCCATAGAATTAGCTGCACAGGAACCAATAAACTTCACATCCTTCTTCTTCCACCGCATTCACCGGGAATGCGTGTCCATTATGAAACAGGTAAACAAAGGAGGCATGCCGAGATCCAGACTTCCACATATACTTTCATTTCTCTTTCCGGCAATACTCGCAGCACAACCACCACCCAGAGGGCCTATTTTGCGACATGAAGAATCAGTATAGCTGTGGGATGACAAAGAAGAAGACGAAGAGGAGTTAAACCAGCTCTTCCGCTGAAAAAGAATCAGAATTAGCTCTTCTGAAAGTGAAGCACAAGGATCTGCCGGAGGAAACAAGGATGGCGACAGAGAAGAAGATAAACAGGACAAAGAAACATTCCACGACACCACAATCTCCATGCAGAATGAATCCTCTGCGCAATCTTCCCAGGAGCAACAAGAAGAAACTCGTACCGAAGCTGAAACAACATCGATCGAAGAAACATCAAAGCAGCAGTCTGAAGGAGAACAACAAACAGATAAAGAACAGGCTGCTAAAGAAGCACTTGACAGACTACTTAAGGCAGTGGAGTCCACAATTGCAGACCAGGACAAATAAACCATAGATCAAGTAATATCTCAAACCGTCCTTCCCACTCCCCCACCGGAACCACCCATCATCCCCATCCAGCCCATTCACCCTGCCGAACCCACCGATTCCTCATCCTCCTCCCTCAACTACTCGCCACCGAACTCCCAACAGCTTCTCACCGCCTCCTCATCCCAACCACGACCCCAGCTGCCCCTCCCTTCCATTCCAATACTTTCTGAATTGGCCAATATGGGTCAAGTACTCATTAACTTATCACAACAACTGCCAATCCAAATGAAAGAAGCCACAGACAATATCCGGATTGAACTACAACATAAAGTGGATATTCTAGAAGCAGATATCACGCCACTGCAAGAAGAGATAGACGCAATTAAGGCCGAAAACCATCAGCTCAACTCATAGATTGCAGAGCTCCAAGCACAAATTGCCGAACAACAGATGATTATCAATCAGAGAGATGCGGTCGTGGCAGAACTCACAAAGAAAGAAGAACTATTGCAAACTGCAAATGAGGAAATCAACAAAATGAAGCAAGACATACAGGACAAAGAAGATGCCAGAATCGCATTGGGGAATTTGCTCGAAGAAACCAGAAATCAGTTACAAGAACTAGTGCAACAGAGTCAAGAACAACAGATGCAACATAAAAGAACAAAAGAAGAATTGCAGAGAACAAATGATAACTTAACAGACGTTAACAATATGCTCAAGCACTACCTAACAAAGGAAAAGCAGACACAGAAACTCATTGCCGATCTCAGACACGAAAAGGATTCATATATAAGGACTGTAAATTTTCAAGTTCAGGAGATCGAGCGACGCGAAACCCAACTGGCCAACCAAAAAGAACGAGTACAGAAGATGGAGCAGCAGCTGGACGATATGAAGATTTCCAGAGACGTAGCGCTGGCCAACGACTTTTACCTGCAAGAGGCTTTTTTGCAGAATCAAGCCAAAATTTTGCTAACCGAAGCCATAGCCATGAGTTCTGTTAGAGTAGATGCGCAGTTACTAGAACCAGATACATTAAAACAATTATTAGAAACCCTTAAGAAAAAGATTGCCCGTACATTTAGATTAGCCCGAAACATGTACTTAGAAGGAATAGTCGATGAACAATAGTTTTGCAACATGCAGGTTCGAGTCCACCGTGCGTGCCAGTGTTAGTCGGCCGCCGGATTGGGACAGGTATAACGAAAATCTTTGCAAAACACGCGCGAAAGGTTGTTACGTGCATATTTGTAATTTCTATATAAAGCAATGAAAAGGAATGCTCGAGAGAGACGATTCAGACTATTTTCTTGGTATCACCAGACTGTTCGTCTGGGTGACTGTCTGAATGTGTTGCAATGTGGTTTTGTCTAATTTCTGAGTACTC
The DNA here is from genome assembly GCA_020310875.1 of Ceratopteris richardii. Taxonomy (NCBI): domain Eukaryota; kingdom Viridiplantae; phylum Streptophyta; class Polypodiopsida; order Polypodiales; family Pteridaceae; genus Ceratopteris; species Ceratopteris richardii. The sequence goes on along the minus strand of CM035433.1, from coordinate 100,248,789 downwards.
TGGTGTGTTGTGTGTATCTGTGTTGTTCTCTATTGATCTCGGTTACGCTGTGAGCTTTAATTACATCCAGTAAGTCGTCGGATTGTTGTCTGAGAGAGTTAGCTGTGGATCCTTGTGACGATTGTTCTGTTAAGTGCGTATAACGTGGTGCTCTTCTTCTTGGTTGATCTGCTAAGTACTGATGAAGTATGTGTGACTGTGGTAGCCTTTTTCTAAGAAACGCTGTGCAGGAGTTGTGTTGTTCTCGATCTGTACTTGTACGGTGAGAATTGCCTATAGTTAAGGTTAATTCCAGTGTGTGTTAGTCGTCAGTACTGTAGGTTTGGAACTGTAGGGACCTTCTGTGATCCAGTTTGCCTGATTGTGAGCGATGTTTGGTGAAGGTTGGGCTACTGCTAAATGTTACAGTAGCGTGTTGTTCTGAATTAACTCGGTACCAAGATACTGAAAAGTCTGGTACAGTGTAGTCGGAACATGTGGTTGAGCTAAGATTGTGATGGCATTGCCTAAGGACAGTATGTTCCGATAGAGCTCTTAGTATCTGTATAGTACTGAAGTAGTTATTTTGGGAACTAAGTACAGGGCCTCTGTCTAACAGACCCCTACCACTCCCAAGAACCCAAGGTTCGTTTAAACACGTTCTGACAGTAGAACAGTGAAGCGTTTAACACTGGTACGCGTTTTAACAGTTTCATCAAAATCAATGCCTCTTTCCTATGCATAACCCTTTGCAACAAGCCTAGCCTTATACCTTTCAACTGTTCCATCAGGTTTATGCTTCAACTTGTATACCCACTTAGTGTCAATGGCCTTCTTGCCAGGAGGCAAGTCACATAAAGACCAGGTACCATTTTTCATGATAGCATCATATTCAGATTGCATTACAACCATCCAATGTTCAAAATTTTGTGCTTCATCAAACGAAATAGGTTCAGTCTCATCATAGAGACTAGAGGTAGCCATAGCATAGCAATCTGATGCAAAAGAGGCACTATGAGAGCCTTACCGAGTATGATATGACATAGGTGCATCTAATTTGTTGTCGCACAAAGTCAGCACTAGCCATTTTGGCATAGTTTTTGCCTGCTCAATATCAGCTCTCTCATCAACAAGTGCATCATGTAAATCTGCATCAGAAATGGAATCATCTGCATCATCACATGAAACCTGCAAAGGCTGAGAAGTTGCCTCATTAGAACTAGCACTAGACTGTCCACTTGTCAAAGGAGGCAACAAAGTATCATACATGTCTTTGGAGCTAACAAATGTCTCTTTATGACAATGATTTCCCACAATTTGTCTTCTACAAAAGGTTCCTTGCATAGCATAATCTCAAGTTATCATGCTATTCAACGTATAAGATATGTATACTACCATGCTATTGTGTTGAATCTGTGATATATATATATATATATATATATATATATATATATATATATATATATATATATATATATATATATATATATATATATATATATATATATATATATACACACACACACACTACCATGCTATTGTGTTGAATCTGTGATATATATATATGATTTTGGAAAGCCATATATGATATACCTCTCGCTCTCTCCCTCTCACTTTGTGCACATCCATTCCGAACCGTACTTCTTTTTTTGAAATATAGTGTTCTCTAAATCTAGAAAGGTCACAAGTGATTGTTTCTCTACCATTATGTATGCATAAGAGGTTACACATTATGATGTATAGGATGATTGTGGGTAGGATGTTTGCATAACAGTTATAAATTTCATGGATGTAGGCCATCACCGAGCACCAAAGATATCGTTCCCAGTGCATAAGCCACAAGACATTTTGCCTTACATTTGGTCAAATATGTAATATAGCAATTCAGAATCCCCCACATGTATGTATACACTTGTAATATATTTTAAGGTGAAGATTATCTTTTAATCTAAACATAATCCATTCTTTACTATCGCTATTATACTTCCACCTCTACTTGTGCATGGCATAATGCTATGGTATCAAACTAGTTCTCGTTATCTCCATTCACTCTCCATCACTACCCCATTTCATGAGCTACTATGACTATTCATTTATGCGAGTTCTATTTATTAGATCCTCCTACCCATATATGCAACTAGGTATCACCTATAACTTGGCATCATACATCACATATTCTTATAACACATTGAGATTCCAAGGAGCAGTCTGTTGGAGTTAGACGTCTGCGGAAGCACGCAAACAACACAAGGAAGAAGAAGAAGCTTGGAGCACAACACACAAGACTGAATGTATTACTAGAGAATGTACAAAGATAAGTAGCCCATTAGGGCAATAGGCGTATATACAAGCCGGGGGAAAAAAACCTTCTAAAGAGGGAAAAAAGTGCCCCGGCGGTCCTAGAGTGTTCACACACATCACTACCTAAATATATCAACAAATCCCCCCTGGGAGTGATACGGTGAACAAGGAGCTGGCACTCATGTATAAGGAAGTGCCAAGCTATGTGGAAATCACTCCACAAAAGGAAGTAAGCCCAAAGCTTTGCGGAAAGCTTCAAACTTCTCCCTAGGCAGAGCCTTCGTGAAAAGGTCTGCAATGTTCTCCTGCGTGGGCACATATGCCAAGCTGATCTCCCCAGCAGAGAACCTCTCCCTGACATAGTGATAATGCACCTCAATGTGCTTAGTGTGAGCATGGAACACAGGGTTCCTCGCAACTGCCAATGCACTCTGACTGTCAGTGAAGATGGTGGTGGCAGAAGACTGGCCAACACCCAAATCAGCCATAAGGCGTCTGAGCCACACACACTCAACAGTCGCTGTGAAAGCTGCCCTATACTCAGCCTCACAACTGGAAGTGGCCACAGTAGGCTGTTTCTTGCTCAACCAAGATATACATGAGCTACCAAGCATGAAGGAAAACCACTGGTGGACACACGAGTGTCATAGCAACCAGCCCAATCTGAGTCAGAAAAAGCATGCAAATCTGGCGGTAGTGATCCCCCTTGGGATAAAACAACCCAAGTAGCCGAGTACCACTCAAGTAGCAAAAGATGCGCTTAACTGCCTTCCAATGCGTGACTCCTGGGCAATGCATAAACCTGCTCATCTGTGAGACAGTAAACTGAATATCTAGCCGAGTAATGCATAAGTAAATCAAGCATCCAACAGCCTGCTGATAGAGAACAACATCAAATGCATCTCCAGCATCATGAAGACTCAATCGTAAACATGTCTCCATAGGAGTGGCAATAGGCTTACAGTCTTCAAGGCCAAAACGCTGCAATAATGTGTCAATATATTTTGTTTGACACAAAGCCATTCCACCATCAACTTGCATAAACTGAATGCCCAAATAGTGATGCAAATGCCCCAAATCAGACATCTCAAATGAGGCATGCAAATCAGCCTTAAAATCAGCAATATGCTTCTCAAGAGGACCAGTGAGCAGCATGTCGTCTACATAGACCACAATGATCAGAAGCACATCATTAGCACGCTTAACATATAAGGTGCTTTCAGTTGGACTGTTCTCAAAACCATGTGCAATCAGATAGGCATGTATCTTTTCATACCAAGCACGTGGTGCTTGCTTTAAACCATATAACGCCTTCTTTAACCTGCACACCTGGTTTTCATGCCCTTTCTGCACAAAGCCACGGGGCTGAAAAACATACACTTCTTCATGCAAGTCACCATTCAGAAATGTTGTTTTAATGTCCAACTGATGTACATTCCAACCATGATGGGCTGCAAGTGCACAAATGCTCCGAACAGTAGTCATACGGCATTTAGGTGCAAAGGTCTCATCAAAATGAATGCCTCTTTCCTGCGCATAACCCTTTGCAACAAGCCTAGCCTTATACCTGTCAACTGTACCATCAGGTTTACGCTTCAGCTTGTATACCCACTTAGTGCCAATGGCCTTCTTGCCAGGAGGCAAGTCACATAAAGACCATGTACCATTCTTCATTATAGCATCATATTCAGATTGCATAGCAGCCATCCAATTTTCTGAATTCTGTGCTTCATCAAAAGAAACAGGCTCATTCTCATCACAGAGACTAGATGCAGCCATAGCATAGCAATCTGATGCAAAGGAGGCACTATGAGAGCCTGAACGAGTACGATATGACAAAGGTGCATCTAATTTGCTGTCACGCAAAGTCTGCACCAGCCATTTTGGCATAGTTTTTGCCTGCTCAATATCAGCTCTCTCATCAGCAAGTGCATCATGTAAATCTGCATTAGAAATGGAATGATCTGCATCATCATATGAAACCTGCAAAGGCTGAGAAGTTGCCTCATTAGGACCAGCACTAGACTCTCCACCTGTAAAAAGAGGCATCAAAGTATCATACATGTCTTTGGAGCTAACAGATGTCTCCTTAGTACATGAAAGCAATGGCTGAATAGCATCTTCCACAAATACAACATCACGGCTAACCAGAATGCGTTTAGTCTGTGGATGATACAGGCAATAGCCTTTACTTTTAGAACTGTATCCAACAAAAATACATTTAACTGCTTTATCATCCAATTTTCTGCGATGTTGTTCAGGCACTAATGCATATGCCAAAGAAAAAAAAACATGCAGATGAGCAACAGATGGCTTGCGGTCATGCCAAGCCTCATATGGAGTGATAGACTGCAGTGCTTTAGTGGGACACCTGTTCAGTACATATGTTGCACACATGACAGCCTCAAGCCAGAAACTATGAGGTAAAGCCTAACTCTTGACCATACAACTCGCCATCTCCATGAGAGACCTGTTCTTCCGTTCAGCAACTCCATTTTGTTGATGTGTATACGGCACTGTACACTGGTGTTTTATCCCACGTTCAGCCAGAAATGCATTAAAATTTGAAGACATATATTCCCCCCCTCGATCAGAACGGAGGGTGCCCATTTTACATGCTGACAGATTTTCAGCCAAAACCAAAAACTGTTTGAAACACATGAACACTTCGGACTTTGCTTTGAGTGGATATACCCATGCATGCCTGGAAAAATCATCAATGAAAGTCACGAAGTAAAGGTAATTTCCAAAAGAGGGTGTCTGCATAGGACCACGGACATCACTATGTACAAGCTGCAATTTCTGCGTAGCCCGAACTGAACCATCTTTTGGAAAGGAAGAACGCTGCATTTTGCCCAAAGTACAGCCTTCACAAACATGTTTTCCAGGTGCCTCAAGTTTGGGCAAAGAGGACACCATTTCAGATTTCTGCAGGCGTAGCAAACTAGCAAAATTCAGATGACCAAAGCGTGCATGCCAAAGCTTTGCATCTGACATAGCCTGAGAATCTTGAACTGCACATGCCGAATCATTCATAGATCTTTCATAGTCTATGAGCTTATACAGCCCACGACATAAAATGCCAGAAGCAATAATCACATCGCCATTTGAGAGATCATGAATTGTACACCTGTCATCAACAAATTTCACAACCAAGCCAATCTTGGCTAATGCAGAAACTGATAACAAATTCTTTTTGATCCTTGGCACAAATAAAGCATCTGACAAAGTGAAAGAACTACCATCAGCAGTAGTCAAAATGATTATTACCAAGTCCCATAACAGGATAAGAGGAGTTGTTGGCGCATGTAACAGTATTCCCTATAGGGGCAGGCTCGAGTGAAGAGAAGAAACTACGCTGCGAGGTAATATGTTTGGTCGCCCCACTGATCATCAGAAGATGGGTCAAAACTGCAGACAGTAGTAAACGCCCATTCTTCTTCCTGCACAAGATTTGCAGACTCTGTTTTTGGTGTAGAGGCCTCTGCAACAACCATTCCAGCCTCTTTCTTCTTTGCCTCTTTAGCAGCCAGTTTTGGACAGTTCTTTATGATATGATCATTGCCTTTACAGTACTTACAAAACAATTTCTGCTTTTCTGATTTTTTCTCATCTTTGTCTTGGTTCTTTGAATGTGCAGCATTTGCATATTTCTGCTTACTAGTAGAAGAGCTCCATTTTCCTTTGCCCTTCTGACTAGCCAGGAAAGCTTGATCTGCAACTCGCATAATGGACCTGTTCTGCCTGGACTGATCTTCCTGCAACAGAACAGAGATTAACTCCTCAAATGATAAGGCATTCGGATTGCCTTTCATCATCAATCGAAGAGTAGAAGCAAAACTCTGATATGAGTCAGGAAGACCATTCAGAATGGTCTGCACAAGTGAGCTATCTGGTATAACCTCATCAGCAGAAATCAACTGTTCCTTCAAATCTTTGATCTTCGTTAGGAAACTGTCCATAGAATCGCCTTCATTCATGTGCTCACTCTCCAACTGTTTTCGGAGATAAGCAACACGAGCCTCATTCCTGGCTTGGTACAATGTGGTAAGTGTATCCCAAGCATCCCTAGCTGTTCTGCAAGAGCGTATGTGAGGAATAATGGCACGTTTGACAGACAAAGCTATCAATGCATGTGCCTGGGCATCTCTGGCATCCCAACGAATCTGCTCTGCAGTAGGTGCAACAGAAACAGCAGCACAAATAGGAATCTGCACAATATCATCTTCGACACCATCTTCATCAGCTCCAGCATCTCCAGCACCTGTATTTGTAATACCTGTAGTCGCAGGTGTAACAGACGTCTTTCAACACCCTGCACAATGTTCCATAGTCCTTTTGCAACCAATACATGTCGCATCATATAAGCCCATAATGGGTAGTTGGTACCATCCAACTTATCCTCAACAGCCAACATACAGAATACATGACTGCTTTCAGCCATGGCCGGTGACTAAAATACCTTGATGCAGAAAATTGACTGTATCTCAAAAAGTTGAACGGAACTACCTAGACGAGTTTTGCTAGACTTGTAGCAGACTTTGAGACGCTTAAATTGGCGAACAAAAACTGGTATATACCTTTGGCACAAAAGGACAAAATAGCCTGCACAAGCACTACGATAATGCGTTCGGAGGCCAAAACGAGCTCAGATCGCGATTTTGGCACCACATAGCAAAGCTGTTTTGATCTTGGAAACACCCTGAGTATGCTCACCAAATTTCATGGGAATCTGAGACTGCAAACGGAGGAGTGTCGACGGTGCCCTAGATGAAGCGACGACCTGCTCTGATACCAATTGTTGGAGTTAGACGTCTGCGGAAGCATGCAAACAGCACAAGGAAGAAGAAGAAGCTTGGAGCACAACACACAAGTCTGAATGTATTACTAGAGAATGTACAAAGATAAGTAGCCCATTAGGGCAATAGGCGTATATACAAGCCGGGGGAAAAAAACCTCCTAAAGAGGGAAAAAAGTGCCCCAGCGGTCCTAGAGTGTTCACACACATCACTACCTAAATATAACACACTCAGGAGGTACAACGAATTGTAACACCAAGTATCACAACCAATAGTGATAAATCAATTCCAAAAGGTGTAAAAATGGAACTTATTTCAAGTTTTCAAACACATAAGGTGTTGTAGGAAGATCCATGTTGTATCTCATTGTAGAATTAGGTGACATGATACATGAGCAATGAGGTTTGAACCGATAAAGCGCACTGTACAATAGTACCTTGTAATGGTTTAATAGGATGAAGGAACATGATTTCAAATGCTAGATGCAAAAGAGATATAAATAGAGCTTCTAATCAAGAACGGTGTAAAGAAGGTAGGTCACATCATATCTTAAGGAAATGTAACAATAGTATACAAATAAAGGGGAGCTGACGCAATCGATGGGCGAGTAGCAAACGTCATTGCCATGGGAAGAAGTTGAATATCCCATATGCAATTGAAACATAGCATGGTAAAGGCATCATAATGAAGAAATACAATTAGTTTCATTCTTTAAGCATTAAGAGAGCAAGAATTCACATTGAACCCCTCTCAAATCATCTCACTAGCACATGGGAAACGTTCTCTAGATCATCACGCTTTGTGGTTGGCATGCCATTAACTCTTGGCTCATTGGTGACAAGGGACCTATCTAGACATGCTCAAGGGAATCTAGAATGATGATATGTAGCCTTTGGAAGAAAAAAATCTTTTTCTATTTTCAATATAAGAAAAGGTAAACTAGGTGCTCACACAATTTATACAAAAAAATGACTCCGTTGCTTTCGCTGATATATTTTGCTAGTGATATGTGAACACATTTAGGACCATCGGGGCACTTTTTCCCCCTCTTTAGGAGGTTTCTTCCCCAGGTTGTATATACATGCATAACCCTAATGGGCCACTTATCTTTGTACATTCACTTGGTAACACATTCAATATTGTGTTGTTCTCCAAACTTCTTCTTCTTCCTTGTGTTGTTTTTGTGCTTTCCTAGACCTCAAAATCCAACGATTGGCATTAGAGAAGGTTGTGGCTTTCTCTAGTGCACCATCAACACCGCTTTGATCTCAATCTCAAAACCACATGAAAATTGGTGAGCATACTTGAGGCCACAAAAGTCCCTTTAGATATATTGTTCAGCCATAATTTTCCATATGCTGAAGTTCATGCAAGAAGAACAGGAAGCGCCTCTGCCTCTGAATTCACTATCATAGTGATTGTGCAAATAATTTTGTCCTTTTGTGCCAAACATGTATAGAGTTTTTGGTTTGCTAGTACAAGCATCTCGAATTTTCCTACATATCTAGTAGATCTTGATTGGGTACTTCTATCCAACTTTTTGAGTTATAGTCATTTTTTTGCATTGTGGTATTTCATTAGTGGTATTGGCTGAAAGCACTGATGTATTCCATATGTTGGTATTGAGGATAAATTGGATCGTACTAGTTACACATTGTGGTGATACATCATGCATAATGTATTGGTAGCAAAAGCCTATGTAATATTATGTAGAGTGTTGAAAAATGATGTACTACACCTACAACTAAAATGATTGAAGGTGATGTAGATGGTGTTTAAGATGTCACCTTCAATATCCTAGTTGTGTTGCAGTTCCTATTGCACCTAGTGTAGAGAAGCTTCATTGGGATGGTAGAGGTTCACAAGCATATGCATTGATAGCTTTGTCTATCAAACATGCCATTATCCCTCACATTCACTCTTGAAAGCTAGGAAAAGATGCTTGGATACTCTTACAACATTATGCAAGGCAAGAAATGAGGATCATGTTGCATATCTTCAAAAAAACCTAGAGAGTGCACATATGAATGAAAGAGAGTTAATGGAAAGTTTTTTGACAAAGATCAAAGATTTGAAAAATAGTTGATTTTCGTTGATGAAATCTTGTCGAAAAGTTCACTTTTGTAGACTGTTCTTAATGGGCTTCTAGATTCTTATCAGAGTTTGCTTCTACGCTCCGATTGATGGTGAAAGGTGATCCAAATGCCTTAACCTTTTAGTTAGTCTCTATTTTGTTGCATGGAGATCACTGTATGCAAAACAAGGTAATTATGTGTGTTGCAGATCAAGCCTGCTTAGTTAGCGAGAAGGGCAAAAGTAAATGGAGCTCATCTACTAGTAAGAAAAAAATTTGCTAATGTTGCACATCCAAAAAAAGGAAGATAAAGATGATAAGAAAACAAAAATGCAGGAACAATTTTCCAAATACTATAAGGAAAATGATAATGTGATAAAGGGCTATCCTAAATTGGTTGCAATTAAAGAAGAAGAGTTTGGAATGGTTGTTGCCAAGGCCTCTACACCTAAAAGAGAGTCTGATTATCTTGTTCAAAATGAAGAATGGGAGTTTACTGCTCATTACAATTATGAGCCATCTTCTCATGAGCATTATATGTCTACAATAGACTTGGATATTTGATACTTTGATAGTGGTGCAACCAAACATATTACCTTGCAGCATAGTTTCTTCATTCACTTGAGCTTGCTCTTATAGGGAATAATATAACATGGACTCCTCTTATCCTATCATGGCATTTGGAAAGATCATTCTGATCAATGTTGATGGTAGTTCTTTCACATTGTCAGACTTCTACATGTGCCACAAGAAAAATATGTTATTAGTTTCATCACTAGAGAATATGTGAAAGATGCATTGTCCATGATCTCTTGAATGCTTATGTTATCATCACTTTTAGCATTTTATGTTATGACCTATATAAGATCATATATTATGCAAAATCTAAGAAAGATCTAGCATGTGCAGTTCATGACTCTCAAGCTATTTTAGATGCAAAGCTTTGGCATGCATGCTTTGGTCATCTGATTTTTGCTAGTTTGCCTCACTTGCAGAAATATGAAATCGTGTCCTCTCTGCCCAAACTTGAGGCACCCTTTATCCATTTTGATGAAGGCTATATTTTGGGTAAAATGCAATGTGCTTCCTTTACAAAATATGGTTCAATTAGAGTTTCACATAAATTGTAGCTTATTCATAGTGATGTATGTGGTCCTATGCAGACACCTTCATTTGGGAACTACATATACTTTGTGACTTTCATTCGTGACTTTTCCAAGGATGCATGTGTTTACCCATTGAAAGGGAATTCGGAATGTTTATGTGCTTTAAACAATTCCTACCTATGGTTGAAAATATGTTAGCCTATAAATGGGAACCCTCCATTCTGATCGAGGGGGAAAGTATATGTCTTCTAAATTGAATGCATTTTCGGTTGAGTCTATGATAAAACATCAATGTATAATGTCCTATACACCTCAATAAAATGGATTTTCTAAGAGGAAGAACCAATCTCTCATGGAAATGGTGAGGTTTATGGTCAAAAGCAAGGGCTTACCACATAGCTTCTAGCTTGAGGATGTTATGTGTGCAATATATTTACTTTATAGGTGTCCCACCAAAGCATTATAGTCTATCACTCCATATTAGGCTTGGCATTAGAAGCTATCTTTTGTTCATCAATGTGTTTTTTTGTCTTGCATATGCATTAGCATTTGAAAAACAACTAAAAAAATTGGATGATAAGGTAGTGAAATGTACTTTTGTTGAGTACAATTTTGAAAGCAAAGGCTATTGTCTATATCATCCACATAATATATGCATTTTGATTAGCTTAGTTTTTTTTGGTGGAAAATGCAATTTAGCCCTTAGTTTCATGTACCAAGTAAACATCAATTAGCTCAAGCAGTGTGTATGACACTTTGTTGTCTCCTTTTATAGGTGGAAAATCAAGTACTAGTTCTAGTGAGGCAATTTCTTAGCCTTTACATGTTTCATATGATGATGGAGATCATTCTACAATAAAAATTTATGTGATGTACTGATTGATGAGGGGGATAACATAGAAGAGGAAAAAACTATGCCTAAATGGCCGATGCAAACTTTGAGAGAAAGCAAATTAGATGTACCTTTATATCCTACATGTTCAGGATATCATAGTGCTTCATTTGCATCAGATTGCTATGAAATGGATATCTCTAGTCTTTGTGATGAGAATTAGGTTGTTTCTTTTGATGATGCACAAAATTTAGAAAATTGGATGGCTACTATGTACTCAGAATATGATCTTATTATGATGAATCGTACTTGATCTTTGTGTGATTTGCCTCCAAGAAAAACAAGACATTAGCAATAAATAGATGTACAATTTGAAATGTAAACCCTATGCAAAAATTGATAGGTATAAGGCTAAGCTTGTTGCCAAAGGTTATGTTGAAGAAAATGGCATTGATTTTGATGAGACTCTTGCTCCCACATGCCGAATGAACATTTTTTGTAGCATCTAAGTAGTGCAAGAAAGGCATTGTATGATTGAAAAAAAAGTGTGCAAGTTGAAAAAGGCATTGTATGATTGAAGCAAGTACCATGTGCTTGATATGAAAAGATGCATGCCTACTTGCTAGCACATGGTTTTGAGAACAATCCCACTGAGAGAACCTTACATGTTAAGCATGTAGATGATGTAGATATGATCATTGGTTGTATATATTGATGATATGCTGCTCATTGGTCGTAATGAGAAGCATATTGCTGAATTAAGGAAGATTTGGATGCATCTTTTGAGATGTTGAATTGGGGCGTTTGCATCATTATTTGGGCATTCAATTTATGCAAGTTGATGGGGAATAGCCTTGTGTAAAAAAAAAAAGGTTGACATAATATTGAAACATTTTGGCCTTGAAGGTTGCAAACCTATTATCACTCCCATGGACATAGTTTTATGGTTGAGTCTAGATGATGCTTGAGATGCATTTGATGTTGTTCTCTATCAGCAAGTTGTTGGATATTGGATTTAGTTATGAATAACTCAACATGATATTCAATTTTCCATCTCACATATGAGTAGATATATGCATTTCCCAGGTGTCAAGCATTGGCAAACAGTTAAGTCCATCTTTCACTACTTAATGATACCTAGCTATTTGCATTGTTTTGTCATAAGGGGTATCATTATCACCAGATTTACATGTTGTTTTTTACTCGTATTGGGTTCATCACTATGACACTTGTGTGTTCACTAGTGGTTTTTGCTTCATGCTTGGTAGCTGATGGATATCTTGGTTAAGCAAGAAGCAACCTACTATGGCCACTTCTAGTTGTGAGGCTGCATATAAGGAAATTTTCATAGAAACTCTTGTGTGTATCTAAGATGCCTTTGGCCATTATGGGTGTTGGTCACTCTTCTACCACCACCATCTTTATTGACAGATATGACACATTGGCAATTGCAAAGGACCTTGTGTTCCATGCTCACACAAAGCATATTGGGATGCACTATCATTATGTTCATGAGAGACTCTCTATTAGAGGGATCAATTTTTCTTATGTGCCTGTTAGATATGCTCAATAATCCACCCTCATGTGACCACAAATGATCCATGGTGCTCTAAGTTGTAAGGCCCCCATTATGAGGAGAAGCTATTATGAGAGCTTGGACATTTGTGGAACCCTAACTTCTAAGTTAGATGGGTTCTTTTTGTGATCGTTGATGGTTATAGATGATCTTTGTGAACCTAGCCATTGGGTTAGGTAGGGCATAAACTTCCGGGCAATTGGGTTCCCATTCAAGGTGAAAATATAGGCCTTGTCGTGTCGCACATTTTCCCCATAGAACCTTAATGGGGGGAGTGTAGAGGGGGGCTTGCCCCTTCTGCGGGGTCGGGGGGGCCTATCCCCCTAGCACGTAGGGCCGAGACAATAGGACTTCTCGTTGTGTAGATATTGTCGGATTGTATATTTTGCTGACTTGTGTGTATCTCACCACTGTGTTTATCTATACCGACTCCCCTTCTAAAAGCTATATAAGCATGGCCCAGGTTGAGCTTTACACAACATTTCACACTAGTAAGCCCTTCATCTAGAGTCTGTCTAGATCTCCATCTAAGCTCCACATTGGGAGTGTACGGGTGGACAACACCATTGTTGTAATTGCATTATGCTCGAAAATATGAGATTTTGAGTTCTCTATCTCTTAGTCTGCATCTATCTTTGTCTTCGTTTTTCTCTCAACTTTGTCTATTGGTTTATTCCACTGTGCTGTTATTTTCTTAGATGGTATCAGATCACAGGAGGCTCTGAGTGGTGCAGAAGGCAAAAACATAGAGGTCGCAACGACAAAAGAGAGAGAAGATGTCAAGTGGTACGTCATCATCTACAAGTAGGAATCAAGGCGGTTTGTCAACAAGAGTAGGTGTAGCACAGATAGGAGTAGCAATGATGCCGGTCATCCCAACATTGTGGATATGACCATGAGCCTTCATGAAAGGTAAACTTGATGGTATGAACTACACCCTGTGGAAGTTTAAAATCACTTCTATCCTTGATTCATATTAGCTTTTGGAGACTGTTCCTGGGACTGATCATGAGCCCCAAGAAAGACCTAATCCAAATAATCTTGGTCGAATGATTCCTCTTGATTCTAATCTTCTATGTGCTTGGAACGTAGAAATGTAGATGCACTCTATGCTCTAGTTACAAGAACTTTTGATAGTGTTCTGATTCTCATTGAGCATACTACCAAGGCATGTGAAGCATGGAACATATTGAGAAATCAATATGAAACTCATAATCAAGCACGAATTCAGAACTTGGAGAATTAGCTAGTAGCAGAAAGGTTTACTGATGGGGAGACTGCAGAGGTGTTTATCACTCGCATAAAGAATCTACGAGATCAAATGGAAGGTGTAGGTGTTCAAAAGTCAAGTGAGGAGCTAGCTCGACGTAGTCTTCGAATTTGTCCACCTAAGTTTGATGGTTTGGTAACTGCTCTTAATACTCAAATCAGACCTCAACCACTAACTTTTGAAGAATTTAGTGCCTTACTCATGGAGGAGGAGTTGCAACTCAAGGCAAGAAGTGGTGGCAGCAAAGGAGATGCTGCTTTCACAACAGATGCAAAAAGAGGCAAAGCGGACTCTTCAAAAGATGGAGACAAAAAGAAGAACGACAAGAAGAAGTTCAAGGGAGAATGTTTCCACTGAAAGAAGAAAGGACACAAAATCCAAGACTGTCGCATCAAGAAGGCAGAAGAGAAGAGTGGCTCTTCAAAAGGTGGCAAGGGTAAGGAGTCTGCCAACACAACAAAAACAAGGCTTGAGTTATTTGTTATGATAGAGGAGGTGTGATCCTCAACTGAAGATTCAAGAATGGATGACTAATGGGTGTTGGATAGTGGTGCATCTTGTCACATGATGAGCAAAAAAGACCTTTACAATTCCTTATAACCTCTAAAGGAACCCATCCCAGTAAAGGTAGGGAACAATGCAAGATGTCTTACAGAGGGCGAAGGTACAATTTCTTTCATTAACTCTAATGGTGATGTCAAAAAGCTTTCAAATGTGTTGTATGTTCCACAAATTAAACGAAATCTACTTTCAATAGCTTCTATAACTAATCAATGTCATCAAGTATCTTTTAGTAAGACAGGAGCTAAGATTATGGACAATAACAACAACAGTGTTGGGACAGGCATAAGGAGGAACAACCTATATGAGTTGTGTGCTCTTACAGCCACTACTAATGTGGGCACAAGTAAGCTATGGCATGAGAGATTCGGTCACAGTGGATACCCTGTATTGAAGGAGATGGATCACAGGGGTATGGTTGCACACCTATCATCGATTGCAAAAATGAAGGAACCATGTGAAGCTTGCATGATGGGCAAGCAATAGAGGAAGACATTCCCACAAGAAAGCAAGAATAGAGCAAGCTATCCTCTAGAGTTGGTGCACGTTGACTTGTGCGAAAAAATGCCTACATAGGCCTTGGGCGGATCTTCCTACTTCATGTTACTTGTCGATGACTATAGTAGGAAGATGTGGGTGTACTTCCTTCGCGATAAGGCTCAAGCTTTTGGTAAGTTTAAAGAATGGCTTCAGCTTGTTGAAATTGAAATAGGGAGGAAGATGAAGAAATTCAGGACAACGATGGTGGTGAGTTCACATCAACAGAGTTTGAAGATTTCTGCAAGACCAAAGGAATCAAGCATCAACTCATAGTGGCACATAGTCCTCAATAGAACGGTGTTGCCAAACGTTGGAATCAAACCATCATGGAGATGGCAAGGTGCATGTTGAAGCGAAAGGGTTTGCCTAATCAATTTTGGGTAGAGGTTGTCAACACTGTTGTCTACAACTTGAACCGAAGCTACACCAAGCTACACCGAAGCTACCCCTAGAGCATGGTACCAATGGATAGATAAGTATCTCTTGGATCTAGGTTTCGAAAGATGTGCTTCTGATGCTAACTTGTATGTTCTAAAGAAATGAGGGAAGACAATTGTGCTTGTACTCTATGTAGATGACATTGTGATTACAGGAAATGATGATTCTCTTCTTCAACAAACAAAAGATGCCCTGAGTTGATAATTTGAAATGAGAGACTTGGGCTAATGCATTATTGCTTAGGTCTTGAAGTTTGGTAGGAACCAGGGAAGATTTTCATCTCTTAATAAAAGTATGAAAGACAGATATTGAAGGCAATCGACATGGAGGATTGCAAGGAAATTTCTACACCTATGGAGGTGAACACAAAATTATCTATTGCAGATACTTCACCTCCAGTGGATATGGGAAGATACAGTAAATTAGTCAGAAGTCTCATATACTTGTGCAATAGCAGACTACATATCTCTTATGTTGTTGGAGTAGTAAGCAGGTTCTCTAATCAGCCTTGCCAAACTCATTGGAAGGCAAGAATGCGGATACTCAAGTATGTGAAAGGAACTACTGATTATGGTATTCTTTATGAAGAAGAATCACCTCTGGTCAGATACTATGACTTAAATTGGGTAGGAGATATTGATACCAGAAAATCAGTTTCTAGATATTGTTCTTCTCTAGGATTAGGGATTTTCTCTTGGATTAGTAAGAAACAACCAACTGTAGAATTATCGTCTACTGAAGCTGAGTACAAAGCTGCATGTGTTGTAGCATGTGAAGCAGTATGGTTGAGGAGGATCCTATGGCACATAGGAATACAAGGATAGGAGGCTACAGAGTTGAAGTGTGACATTGTGAACCTAGCCATTAGGTTAGGTAGGGCATAATGTTCTGGGCAATTGGGTTGCCATTCAAGGTGAAAATAAAGGAGGCAATACATGCTTTGCTTCAACAATAGAGATGATAAGTGATACATTAATTTATTTCAGACAAGGTAATTGAACTATTTCTAGATGAATTTCTATGATTAATAAGAAATCAACCTCTTATCACCAAGAAGCCAATCACACTAGGGTAGACTTCAATCATTGCTCTTCCATGTTTTTTTAAAGTGTGTCTTAGATTTTTGTATGCACATTCACACCTCCATATCATGATGGGCACTTTGTTTTCCTTTTGATTGTAATGATCATTGGATTTTGGTGGTAATGGACCTCAAGGAAGTGAGTTTGTCAGTCTACAACTTGGTATATGGGTCACATGAGAATTTTTCATTGTAAGTCATGTTCAAATGCCATTTTGAACTCTTCTAGGAGTGTTTTACTTTAAATTTTCCATCTCACATATGAGTAGATATATGCATTTCCTAGGTGTCAAGCATTGGCAAACAGTTAAGTCCATCTTTCACTACTTAATGATACCTAGCTATTTGCATTGTTTTGTCCCAAGGGGTACCATTATCACCAGATTTACATGTTGTTTTTTACTCATATTGGGTTCATCACTATGACACATGTGACCTAGTGGTTTTTGCTTCATGCTTGGTAGCTGATGGATATCTTGGTTAAGCAAGAAGCAACCTACTATGGCCACTTCTAGTTGTGAGGCTTCATATAAGGAAATTTTCATAGAAACTCTCTTGTGTATCTAAGATGCCTTTGGCCATTATGGGTGTTGATCACTCTTCTACCACCACCATCTTTATTGATAGATATGACACATTGGAAATTGCAAAGGACCTTGTCTTCCATGCTCACACAAAGCACATTGGGATGCGCTATCATTATGTTCGGGAGAGACCACAAATGATCAAAATCCACCCTCACGTGACCACAAATGATCCATGGTGCTCTAAGTTGTAAGGCCCCCATTATGAGGAGAAGCCATTATCAGAGCTCGGACATTTGTGGAACCCTAACTTGTAAGTTAGATGAGGTCTTTGTGCGACCGTTGATGGCTATAGATGATCTTTGTGAACCTAGCCATTAGGTTAGGTAGGGCATAAACTTCCGGGCAATTGGGTTGCCATTCAAGGTGAAAATAAAGGCCCTATGGTGTCACACGGTTTCCCCATAGAACCTTAATGGGGGGAGTGAAGAAGGGGGCTTGCCCCTTCTGCGGGGTCGGGGGGCCTATCCCCCCAACCCGTAGGGCCGAGACAATAGGACTTCTGGTCATGGAGATATTGTCGGATTGTGTATTTTGCTGACTATTGTGTATCTCACCACTATGTTTATCTATACTGACTCCCCTTCTAAATGCTATATAAGCATGGCCCAGGTTGAGCTTTACACAACATTGCACACTAGTAAGCCCTTCACCTAGAGTCTGTCTAGATCTCCATCTAAGCTCCACATTGGGAGCGCACGGGTGGACAAAACCATCGTTGTAATTGCATTACGCTTGACAATATGAGATTTTGAGTTCTCTATCTCTTAGTCTGCATCTATCTTTGTCTACGTTCTTCTCTCATCTGTCTATTGATCTATTCCACTGTGCTATTATTTTCTTAGATGGTATCAGAGCATAGGAGGGTCTGAGTGGTGCAAAAGCAAAAACATAGAGGTTGCAGAGATCATAATGACAAAAGAGAGAGAAGATGTCAAGTGGTACGTCATCACCTACAAGTAGGAATGAAGGCGGTTTGTCAAGAGGATAAAATTCAGTTCTTGTCGACAATTAGCTGAAAAAATAGATCAACGAAGATCTCGCGCTGGATAACAAAAGGAGTGTCACGTATGAAATGTAGATATGTAGATGGAAATCAAAGGTGAGGGCATATCAAATATTAGATATGTAGATGGAAATCAAAGGTGGGGCATGCCTCTACATAGAATGTAACCTATTCAATTTTTTTGTTAAGTTGAGGTTCTAGATCATGTAGTTGAGATTCTAGATCATGTAGCGTTGAAGATGCATTTGCTCCTTAATTTCTCGATTTACTCATAAGCCTAATGCGTGAAGTTTTGGAAGTAACAATTTTGTATGCAACGTTCAATTCTTGATATTTTTAAATGGATTATAACAAAAGTGATATTTGAATTATCTTGACCAAGTTAATGTCATCATATGTTTGCACACACATGCTGCACCATGTGTGTATGAACGGACACAAAGCAGACAACATGTGCTATGATGCATGTAGCTTGCCATGTAATTGTGTGCATGTCTTTTTATGTTTATCTCTTTGGGCACTTGAGATTTGACGATCTAATTTTCATCATGTGCACCTAAATCCGATGACTCAAAGTTCATTTTCTCGATCATTCAAAATCCGGCCATGAGACTCTCATGTGCACTTAAATCCAATGACCTAAAATCCATCTCTGGTCACTCAAAATCCGGCCATCAGACATTCATGTGCTCTTGGGATACTTTTCGGGTGACCCAAAAAATGAACTTCGGTAATCTGAAAATATGTTCATGTGCTACCCCTATGAGCTCTCTCGATTTGTTAGGAACGGCCGGATTAATGATCTAAAAGGGAATCGTCCTTTTATCAAGGAGCCAGGAATACAGCGAGGGAAGTTCCTTCGTTTATGGATGATTGAGGCTAGGTTCACACAGCCCGGCGGCAGGCTTTGTTTCTCCAAATGTCAACAGTTTATTCGATTAAAAAAACAGCAGGAATTCCGGATCCACCATTTTGTGAGACGGGCTGCCCCCCTCGGAACAACATTGTACCGTTCTGACACAGTTTTTCATTGTCTATCTCCATTATTCAACCAATATTCTTGCACATATATTCTTTTCTGGACGTGCTTCTGCCGCTCTATGTGAATTAGAGACGGCGGCACTCATTCCTGATGGCAGAAAGTGTGCCGCCTTATCTGAACGCAGCCTGAGTTACGAGTAGAGTGAGCTCAATAGAGGGGCGGCAGCCAAGGGCATAGCAAGATATATCGAGAAGTAGAAGGATGGTGAGGGGAACAGAGGGAGGATGCATGCAAAGGAGAAGGAGGAACCTGGCTACTTGCTATTGATTTTGCATAGGGAAACAACAGAAGAATCAGCATGCTCTAACGAGGGGGAGATTTTGTTTGATGAGGCAGGGCACGAGAGATGAAGGCATGGGGACATGCATCATGAGGGGAAAAAGGCGACAAGCTTTGCTTCCCAGGAAATAATAAGAAAAGGAAACATAGCAGCTAGAGAAGGAAGTCTGCGCTGTTATTTGGTGGGGGCATTTTGATCTAGGAAGAAGAATAAGGCAGGGGAAACTACTCATTTGGATGTAGAGGTGAACGGTGCAACAATACTTTTTTTTTTTTTGGTTGTTGATAAGAAGCAGGCAAGCCGTCGTGTGGAGGAAGTTTTGAAGGGATTCTCACGTAATGGAAAGGGGCAGATGGCTGTAATCGAGATGGGGGAAAACAGATGTGCTCTTCATTTTGTGCTCTCTGTTTTTAGCAAGGAAGGGAAAGTTCTCTAAGGAAAAGAAGGTTATAACCAACAGAGAGATGCCTTAATGATAAGGGCGCAGAAGAAACTATGCATACAGAACCTAAGAGAAATTGGCATTGAGTCACAATGATCGGGATGCTGCTAGGACATTTTGTCTAAACAAACATGAAATGATAGGAATTATAAATCGATGAGCTTGTTGCTGAAGATCTTTTCACTGTTGATAGGATACATAGAGCATATCAATGCCTTTTTGCCAAAGATCAATTACGAATTCACTTTGATAAAGGCATGCATGTCAATTCAGAGGTCAACATTTTGCAATCGTGTTTATGATTGCAATTATTGTCATCTTGGGTTCACAAATCATGAAAACACCTCAGCTGCATCTGAAGTTCTTATTGCCACTCAGTCGGTCTTTGGCAGATTGTGGACCCCAGCTTTGTGATCATTTTTGGATGTGTGAAGCTCAAGAGCATTCAACAATTCCTTTCTGAACT
Organism: Ceratopteris richardii; assembly: GCA_020310875.1. Classification (NCBI taxonomy): domain Eukaryota; kingdom Viridiplantae; phylum Streptophyta; class Polypodiopsida; order Polypodiales; family Pteridaceae; genus Ceratopteris; species Ceratopteris richardii. The sequence goes on along the minus strand of CM035433.1, from coordinate 100,228,412 downwards.
CTTTCACCCAGTTCCACTATGAATAAACTCTTTAACATCCATAGAAGTGGCAAGAAAAAAGCGCAGTAGGGAGGAGATGATGGCTCTTCACTTAGCAGAGCTAACTAAAGAAAGGAAGGAGCTCACTAAACAAAGGGAAGTGGGGGGGAATAGAGCTCACCAAAGAAAACTGATTCAGGAAATGAGGGATTTTGTACAGGGTACAGATGTGAGGAATGGAGAGAACTCCAAAAAGAGGGTGTGTGCATCGATATACAGAGGAAGACAATTAATGTGCAAACAGAAGACTGTCTTGTCCAAGAATGACTAGGGAACAGTAAGAAAGGAAAGACTGTCTCAGATGGCTCTTTGTGGGAAGTTTGACAATTTCACACAGCTAGTTTTTCCCTTGACAGATACTAACTTTTACTTAAGAAGTAGCTTTGAACTCAGAGTCAAGGAAAGGCAAGATAGCAAAGAGAACTAGCTGCTCTTGTACCATATAAAGCTAAAAGCAATCCATTCTCATTGGCAAAATGGCACTTATGACACTCCATTGCATTTCTTTCAACAGTTCAGGCTCCATGGGATTGAAAATGCTAAAGGTTTCGGTGGAGGAGCTCTATTGCCGTGGAAGATCACTTGACAAAAGCAAATGAAACACTCGTCAGGAATCTGAAAGAAAGGAAAGACTGGTTTATCATAAGGTTTTCATTTCTCTGAGGCAATATGGCTTTTCCATGAGAGGGTGTCTCCAATGAGGTTCTTGCTGATGTTTTCTAATGAGGAAATAACCAGGTGCTCTTGACTCATGTTAGCCAATTCTTTGTAAAGGTGTTTGCTTCTATTTCATTGCTTGCTTCGATGACAAGCACATACAAAGACTTATGACTTGTATTTAAGAATCATCATGTTATGCACTTAATCCTTCCCTTCTGATTATTTTAACTTATGGATGCCAGCGTCCTTCAGTGCATCATGAATATCTTTTTCTTGATAAATGTCATAGTGTGAAAGCTATCTACTGCCAACGTTTTGTGTTCCATGAGCATGTAATTCTGTTTTACACACTTGTTCATGCCATGCGCTAAGGTTGCTTCTGTGAACTATACTTTTATATCAAGTTAAAGAAATTGCAAGTATTGTTTTGTAATCATAGACTTAAGCAATGATAAAAATATATATATGAATTTTAATAAAGAAAACAGAGAGCGAGGAAGTCCACTCTCAGTGAGAATAATGAAGCTCCCTTTGAATGAACGTTTTTTATGTGATCAATGTAAAAAAGCTTGCCTTAGCAGTAGGTGCTATCAACCTTATTTTATCTCTCTTAGAAAAGGTCTTAGAGCACTTATTTGCAAAAGTTCCTAGTGCTCTTCAAACAGCCTGCCCATAATACCTTCAACTTCAAAGTGGGTGGCCATATGATCTAAGCCAAAGTAACATTTGAAAGCTATTTAGATGTGCTAAAACTCATTCTCCTTTCAATCTCAAATGCTTCTTAAGACTCTCAATGCCATGATCTTACTTTCCCCTCCTTTCTAAGAACAGTCCAACAATGTGACCGCTCCAAGCAAGCTCCATGATTTCATTGCAAAAAGATCCTTTGCGGCTCTTGCTTATCAATGGTAGTGATAATCATACTACATTTTACAATGCAAATAGGTGAAAAAACATTGAGAGTTAGGTAAATATTGCTTTTGAAAGCACATTATTGCATGACTTCTCAGAATCATATGTATCCGGCCACTTTATGATATATATCGTAGATTCAACACAAAAGCATGGTAGTATACAAGTATAAATCAGATTGGTTATATGGAAATTGTAAGCGTACTTGGGTGCATATATATTTCCAATGCCTTATCCATTGAATAGCGGGATAACTTGAGATTATGTTATGCGAGGAGCCTTATGTAGAAGACAGACTTTCGAAAATCATTGTCATTAAGATTTGAAATATGATGGATATCGTACTTTATTCCTCCTCGAGGATAAAGAAATAATATTTCATTCTTGCAATTTGACTCAAATACTATCTTTTATTACTAGGCTAAAGATGAGATAGTATGTTTTATTGATGTAATTGGTAGGATATATTATATTTTATTACTATATCTCGAATCAAATATAATATTTTATGCCACATACCTTGCAAGAAAACAATATCCATTCGATTCTCCAATGTTTTACTTTTACCAACAATGGTGGGGGATGTAACATTGGCCCTATCTTGATTGGACGAGCGACTACTTTTCACCTATTTGTTAGAGGCTTAAAAGGCCTGGCAAAGAGCTTTAAAATTCCCTAATAGGACCTTGTAAGCTCTTATACCCAAATTTAGATAAGCTTGTAGGTAGACTCTAGACTCTTGGAGAGGGTATTCCCTACCCACATAGCATAGTTGACCAACAATATTAGTTTTTAACAACTAATCCAATCATCATAGCAGTATAAAAGTGAATTTGGGATAATTTCTTTCCATATTTCAAATGTAAACTGGCATCCATTGACCACAAATCAATCTTGCAATCAACTAACATAATTAAAAGTAAGTCAATTTAATATAAACTTCTCTGAACTCCATGATCCTTTTAGTAAAGAGAAAGTAAATCAAGTCTATATAAGATCACAACTAGCATACTATAGAGTACTTTCTGCTATTGTAGCTTGTAAATGAGAGTACTTTCTACTAAAACACCTAGTATCAATGCACCTATAGAGTAGTTTTTGCTAAAATAACCCATCATCAATGTCCATATAGCAAAGATTTTTAGAACGAACATATAACTTGAACGAGAATCCTTAGTCCATGAACCTCTAATGCATACATGCAACATGCATAGTTCACCTGCTAAAATAACCCATCATCAATGTCCCTATAGCAAAGATTTTTAGAACGAACATATAACTTGAACGAGAATCCTTAGTCCATGAACCTCTAATGCATACATGAAGCATGCATAGTTCACCTTCTATTCAATGCATGATAAATGTAGAGCTTACTATCCCAAGGTACCAATAAAAGAAACCCAACCAACTATATCCTTCCCTAATACATCCAATAAGCTTATTCCTAGACGTCAAAAGTATATTGATAAATGATATTCAATAGAATAACCAATCAACCAAGTAATATATCATTAGCATGAATTTGTCAATTTTCTCCTCCACCTAAGTGTTATAGTAGGAGTATCTAGAAAAAACACTAATTTATCTAAGATTCTAGAAATCCATTGGCCAAGAGTCATAAAATATTATTTTTTTAATGACCTTTTCAAAATCAACAATTCATCATTACTCAACTAGGAAACCATGAAATAGGTGTTTTGTATGCAAATATCTTCCTAGTACTCATAGTCAAATAGATCATGTCATTTCCAAAGTATAATACTTATCTCACTAAGCATATACCAAATCACCAACCAAGAAGAAAAACATGGCTACAAATGATGCATAAATAAAAACCCTAATTATCATCATACAATTTATGTATGATTCATGAAAAGGAACAAGAATGAACACTCATTACAGTTATCTATCATACTTTCTATAAGACTCTAGTATTATCTGTCACGAGGAAGGAGATAAGGAAGAGAGCTCACACACACACTCTCACTCTCAAGGAGAAGCACACACAAAGATTGAGGCAAGGAAGATGACCTTCTTCTTCTTCTTCTATTACATAAAAAGGAATGTACAAGAATGACCTAAAAACAAGAATACAACAAGTGCAATATATAAAGATCAGTACATAAGGAAAAACCTAATGTCCGCGAATGAGTGAGCTGGCAAGGAACAAATGTGCCATCACTCTCGGTATATAAATCTAATAAAGCTCAATGAAGTATCCCTGACATATACCGGCGTGACCACTATACATGTCAGAGAAACGAAAAACTGGTACGTGTCATCTTGGATCATCACATGTTGAGCTTGATATCTCAACACTCCCCCTCAAGCTCAACGCCATATCCTGTAATCCAAGCATCTGCCAAAACTTCTTCAGCTTCTAAACTCCAAATGCTTTGGTGAAAATATCAGCAACCTGCTCATCTGTTCTCACATAAACAAGATCAATATCACCTGCTAATACCTTCTCTCTAATGAAGTGATAATGTACCTCGATATGCTTTGTTTTAGCATGGAAAACAGGATTCCGTGCTAACTGTATGCTGCTAACATTATCACAATAAATAGTGATAGGCTTTCCCACTTCCACACCTAAATCTGCAAGTAGCATTTCTAGCCATGATGCCTCACATGCTGCCATTGCAGCACCTCTATAATCAGCTTCTGTGCTCGACAAAGCAATAGTGGGTTGCTTCTTGCTGCTCCATGTAACAACTACACTCCCAAGTGAGAATAGAAAACCACTAGTTGATCATCTATCTAGAATGCCACCAGCCCACTCTGCATCTGTGTATCAATAAACCTGCAAATGTACACCAGCCTCATAAAACAATGCATAATCCAAAGTAGCACTCACATAACGTAGAGTGCGCCTCAGAGCATCCAAATGTGGCTTCTTGGGAAGTTGCATAAATTGACTTTCAAGTCCAACAGTATAGCTTAGATCAGGCCTTGTAATTGTGAGATATATAAGACTCCCCACAATTTTCCTATACATAGTAGCATTTTCCAATGCTTCACTTGATGTAGCATCCAACTTCAAATTCTAATCTAATGGCATAGAAATTGGCTTACAATCAGCCATACCATACTTTTGCAGCATATTCAAGGCATATTGCCTTTGCGACATCCATATACCTGTTTCTGTATGTATAAACTCAATGCCCAAGAAATAGCGCAACACACCAAGATCTTTCATTTGAAATTCCTACATAAGAAGTTGCTTTAGCTCTTTGATGCTTCCTTCATTATCACCACCTACAATCAGGTCATCAACATAAATATCCACAATAGTGATGCCATCATCAGCCTTCCTTGCATATAGTGAGTGATCTGCATCACACATAGAAAACCCAATGCTAGTTAAGTAGTCAGCAATCCTTGCATGCCATGCACGAGGGGCTTGCTTCAGCCCATACAAAGCCTTTTGCAACCTGCAAACATATTTTGGATGCTTTGAATCTTCATATCCTTGTGGCTGGTCCATATATACTTATTCTTGTAACTCACCATGTAGGAAAACATTCTTCACGTCCATCTGATGCAAAGTCCATCCTTTTGCTGTAGCTAATGCAACAAGTGTTCTGGCAGTAGACATTTTAGCTATAGGGCTGAATGTTTCCTCACAATCAATACCATATGTCTGTGCATATCCTTTTGCTACCAATCGTGCTTTGTACATGCTTATGCTACCATCAACATTGTGTTTTACCTTGTAAACCCACTTGCAGCCTATGGGTTTCTTTCCTTGTGGCAATGGAACCAGCTTCCATGTATCATTTCCAGAAAGTGAAGCCATCTCCTCATCCATAGCTTTTTCCCAAATTACCAATTGCATCTTCAAAACAAGAAGGTTCAACATCTTGTATTACCTTTGTCATGTAGGCACAATGGCGAGCCATGTAACTATCATATGTCAATCGTTGCACTGAATTACACATCCTCCCAGATCTTCTTGGTCCTGGGTCACTTCTCCTTGTATCATCTACATGTGCCCTTCTTACTCTTGGAGTCTTCACATAGGGCAATCCAAGTTCCTCATCAAGACTCTTTTCTGAACCACTTGAATCTCCATCAATGTCTTTAAAACTTGCACATGTTTTACTACCAGTAGAAAGCTTTTCTTTACCTTTCTTGGATGTATTTGATGAATTTGCTGGATTGAAATTTCCACGCAATCTTCCACTCCATGGATTTGAGTTGGAACTATTGCTTGGTGATGCATCCGGTCCACTCAAAACTTGAGATTCTACACTTGATTTTTCAGCATTTTCTTTGTCATTTGGTTCAAGATTCAGTCCTTCTTTGGCATCTGCATAGAAGCTTGACATTTCATCAAATACCACATCTTTGCTCACCTTCACCTGTCGTGTGAGTGGGTTAAAACATTTGTACCCTTTTTGCTCAAGGGAGTATCCAATGAAGACACATTTTTCTGCTTTCGGATCAAGCTTCATCCTCAACTCATCTGGAACATGTACATAGGCAATACAGCCAAAAACTTTCAAATGTGATAAGTTTGGCTTTTTACCTGTAAACTTTTCTTCAGGTGTAACTTGATGTACAACAGCAGTCGGAGTTCTGTTCATGATGTATACAACAGTATGCACAGATTCTGCCTAATAACAATGAGGCATATTCTTCTCAGCCATCAAGGCTCTTGCTATTTTTGCAATATATCTATTTTTGCGTTCAGCAATGCCATTGTGCTGTGGTGTGTACCTGCATGAAAACTGATGCCGAATTCCATGATTTTTTAGAAAATTGTTGAACTCATTTGACATGTATTTACCTCCTCCATCAGATCTTAATGTCTGAATGTACTTCCCTGTTGGCATACAAAGCAATAAAGGAGTCATGCACAATACGGCAACAAGGCCAGATCATTTTTTCCCCATAGATTATGTACAACCCAAGTGATTTTAATCACTACACAAACATTGTAAATTAGACTCCATTTTGTGCAAGCCGAGGAGTCCTCGAGCTTGAGGAGTATTAGAAGTACCATCGTACCAAATTTCATAATTTTTAGACTTCGTTTGAGCCCTCAAATAAGCCCTGGAACCTAATTTTTAACTAGGCCGGACACTAGGTCTGGACAGGGCCAAAAGCTAGTCAAAAACTATAAAAAGAGCTAGAGAGCTCATTTTTGAGGTTAGATTGTAATTGAAATGAACTTGTAAGAGCTTTTTGAAAGTATTCTAAGAACTCCATTGATCCTCACTCTTTGTCTTACTGTATGTATGCGTGTGTGTGTATGTGTGTGCATGTTAGCGTGCTTCTCACTCACGCACTTGTGTCACCACTTGCTCGAGGTCTCCATACCATCCTCACGTCTTCCCGGATTGACATTAAAGGAGGTGCTACTCATCACTGAGCTACACCAAATTTTGGCGCCGTTGCCGGGGATCGAGCTTTGAGGACGAGCGTGTGATGGTAAGACGTAGAGTTGACGCGTTGGAGTTGTAGGTATTTTCTTCACTCTCATCGTTTTTCTTTTACTTTCTTCACCATCATCATCATCACCATCTCCCACGTCCATCTCCATCATCGCGAAAATTTCAGTTTTTTGACTATATCCCCACCTCTACCTCATTCCCCTCATTTCACTTGTGAGAGAGAGCGAGAGAGCGAACTTGCATGTGCTGTTTTTGCATGTTTTCTGAGCTATTTTGCAGGTTTTTTGCTGTACCATCATCCCCAGCAGTGTGCGCAGGTACGACAGGCTCTGCACAGGTCCCGGGACGACAGCCTCTGTCTATCGCGACAGACAGAAAATCTTAACATTTTGTGAATGCATGTTTATCATTGTAACCTACACCTTGAGGGCACTCTAGATCACTAGAAGTTTTTCAAAAATTTGCGTTTTTTCAGTCTATCGCGACAGACACCGTCTATCGCGACAGACACTGTCTATCGCGACAGACACCGTCTATCGCGACAGACACTGTCTATCGCGACAGACACCGTCTATCGCGACAGACAGAAACCCACGACAGACAGCGTCTATCGCGACAGACACCGTCTATCGCGACAGACAGAAATCCGCGACAGATACCGTCTATCGCGACAGACACCGTCTATCGCGACAGATCGAATTTCACGACAGACAGCGTCTATCGCGACAGACACCGTCTATCGCGACAGACAGAAATCCGCGACAGATACCGTCTATCGCGACAGACACCGTCTATCGCGACAGACCGAATTTCACGACAGACAGCGTCTATCGCGACAGACACCGTCTATCGCGACAGACAGAAATCCGCGACAGATACCGTCTATCGCGACAGACACCGTCTATCGCGACAGACAGAATTTCACGATAGACACCGTCTATCGCGACAGACACCGTCTATCGCGACAGACAGCCCCCACGATAGATTGTGTCTATCGCGACAGACACCGTCTATCGCGATAGACAGGCATTTTCGGCAAAAAATTAAGGAGTGAATTTTTGGAAATTTAGGCTAAATTTTGGGCATATTTGCACTTTCATGTACTCATCTACTTACGAAGGCCTTAGAAAATGCATTAAAACCCCCGAAAGGTTCTGTTTGTCTAGTTAACCCCCTAAACCCTGAACGGTCATAACTTTTTCATACGAAATCCATTTTCTGAGCTCTAGGGCTTGTCGGAAAGCTCGTGACATATACTACACGCCCTCAACTGTTTTTTATAAGAATAACGCGTTGATTTTTAGATAGGATATTTGGAAGTTGACACACTGAGGGGTAGGAACACCAAGGGAGCTCTAGAGTAAATTTCTAACAATGCAAAAGGGGGAACAAGGGTCATTAACAAAGTGTCTGAAATAAATTGTCTGTCAATTGAAAGGTCTACTTGGAGCTAATCTTGGGATTTATGCAGGCCTATTGAGAAGCAACTGAGAGTATCCAAGCAAGGGTGTGGCGCACGCTTGAGAATCAACTTCTCGAGCACTAAAGAGCAAGGTTCGGCAAGAAAGGTCGGAATATTCTCAACTCCTCTTCGTCAATTCCTAGCTTAGGCTAAGAACGATTAGAAGTAGGAGTAAGTCAGGGCGACGATAGGCCACTATCAAGTGGAAGACTACCTAAAAACTCAAGTTCAAGCTAAAAACTTTATCTCTGTACTGTCGACAACATAAAGGAAAGAACCTAACGTGGAACGATCAATCTGAAAGTACGAAGAACATTCAAGTATTCCTGACGACGCAATAGCAGACAAGACTTTAAACACGAGGAATAACTAAAAGGAATCAAGTGACTGGTACCAATTGATCGGCAACGAGGTTGTACTCTGGGCAAAGAATTGGGCTACTTAGATAGGCATATGAACCTCAGATCAGGACGACACCTAGTAAGAGAAAGACAAAGCCTTAGGTCTTCAGAGGCTAGTGTCAATCATACTGCAAGGTCTTGGGCCCAGCAGTTGAGTCACCACTCTCACTACCCTAGCTCGGACACCAGTGAATCAGGGATGTCTCAAGGCATGGACAGACCTACGGGAAGTTCAGGTGTGTCTTACCTGTACAGGGTAGAAGGCCCTTACAAAACGCAGCTAGAGTACCTTAGGACCAACCGATTAGGTGCTAGCATCTATGAAGACGGCCTAGGAAGATCTGTGGTCCAGATTAAAAACCCTGATCAATCCATTGGACTAGAACACCCAGCTGTCAAGTTTGAAAATGGTGCATACCTGGACAAGGAAGGAACTATATATGTAGTCACTAGTCACCCGGATAGGACAGATGACTTTGGGAATGTAATCGCAGAAGCGGACTTAGGTGACCTGGAACAAGGGAACATGGGTGCGGAACCTAGAACCCCTCGAGGTAAATCAGTTCTCACTAGGATTATCACGCCTGAATGGGTCCCCCAAGACAACAAGAGCATAGAGTTGCTCCTCAAACGAGAAACTGATGAAGCCTTTTGGAGGTATAAGCCTAATCAGCCAACAGACATAGGAAATATCATGATCTATGAGTTTAAGGATCCGGATAGCCCAGGCAGTGTGACCTACTTAGATCATGCTTCAGAACGGATCTTTGTGGTGACAGAAAATGATAAGCATGCTTACACTTGGAAGGGTGAATTTATTTTTCCCCAACCTAGACCAAATGTATCCTATGGTCATCCTGGGGCTGGAACTTCCCAAGCTCATGGTACGCAAAGAGACAGAAGCAGAGATAGACCAGAAGTAAGTTTTGCCAACCCAGTAGGCAGAGAAAGAACGAGAACAGAGACGAATAGGGTAGAACTTGAGATGCATAGAGCCCACAGGAACCAAAGAAATGTAGATGGATTCCCTCTGCCAAGGCCTAGAGAGCACACAAGAACTTTGAGACCCACCCAGCTAGTTAAGTCCATGAAGAATTACTTTGACGGCACAGGAGATCCCTATGATCATGTGGCGGAATTCAAGCAAGTCTTGAGAGCTGAACAAGTGGAAGATCTGTTCACGCAGTACAACGCCTTCGGTCTAACCCTTAGGAACACAGCACTTACATGGTTTCAACCATTAGACGAGCGTCAGTTCAGGAGCATAGACCAACTCCTAGAGGCATTTATCGTAGAGTTCTCTAAGAGCGGCATAAGACACAATACCTCCTCATTGATTCACAGCTTCAAACAGACCCCCCAAGAGACTGTCAGATTGGCCGGAAGAAGATTTAGACAATATCTTGAAAGGTGCCCTATTTCGGAACTACCCACATCTGCTAAACAAGTAGCCTTATTCCTTGATGGATTGCTGAGTACGAAATTGAGATCCTATGTGTATCTGAAGGACCCTAGGACCATAGAAGAATGTGTACGCATGTGCATTGACATTGAAGATAACCTAGGGGAAGAACTAGAGCTTTCCAAAATCTACAAAGATTCAGATAGTGCTTCTAGTCACTCTTCCACGCAATCCACATCAATTGAGGAACTCGCAGAGAAAGTGGCACAAAAACTAGGTGTAACTAGCAAACAAATCCCAAGGTTTGCCCCTGTGAAAAGATGCTATACATGCGGTGGTGACCACATGGCGAATGTCTGCCCTATTATGGCTCAACCCCAAGTAAACCCTAATAGCCAGTACTGCACCATAGAACGGAGATATACCAACCACACCGCACAAGATTGCCCATACAACAAGCAGGCGGTTAGACAACCCTACCCTCAGCCCTACCAACAAGGCAGATACCAGAACCAGTACCCTCCACAACCGTATGGCAGGCCACAACAAAATTTCCAACCTCAATATCAAAACCAACAAAGGCCTCAGCCTGTGCTAGCACAACAACCCCCAGCCCCAGCTAATGTGATTCCGGTAAAGTATACTACTGCAGAAGAGAACCTGAATAGAGCTATAGTCCCTGTAACATCCTTGCTTTCTGAAAGTGACCCGAGTGACCATAGCTTTGATTCTACACAAGTTGATAGCCCCCAGGCCTACTACATGCAGTCTCCTGAGCATGGTGAGTCCTATTATAGCGAAGAGACAAACGAACCTAGTTGGGAGTCAGATTACACGAACGTCATGTATGCAAACCCCAACCCTAGGCCTCAACCTAGGCAGGTACGACCACCAATTCCTAGAGGACCATGCTACCGATGTCAGGGGGATCACTTCATTCGTGATTGTCCCTTACCTCCGCCCACACAACCTCAGTCCGTGACTATCCCAGGCTTTTGCCAAGACTGCGGAAAAGAGCATCTCTTACGAGATTGCCCAAAGAACCCCAATAGCATGCCAAAAATTACCCCTATCAACGTTGTTGGATTAGTGATAGACTCCTCAGGAAGTGTCACTTCCACTGCACCAGTACAGGTAGTCACTCGAGCCCAAGCACTGCAGCAAAACCAAGGGGTAGGCTAGGAAAAGAGCCTAGACGCTAGCGATACTGAGAGCCAAAATAAAAAGAGAACAAGAGCTTGGAGAGATAGCCGCGAACGCATGAAAAGGCAATGGGCAAAGAAGATGAGTGAACTTGAGGAAAGTCTACGAGAAACCAAGGCTAAAATCATAGAGATCACATCTCAACCGCACTCTCACACATTCCCACCGCTACCATCTCCATCACCCTCCATCCCTCCACCCTCTAAGACACCCCACGTAACCCACCCACCACCCCAAACAGGATCAGTATTAGCTGATCCCACTCCTGAAGACATAGACATGATGCTTAAAGCATATCAGGCCAGAATCCAAGAAGGGCCAAACGTCACGGATCATGACAAGTGCTATCCTAGAGCTGACCTAGAGATAGAAAGAACCAAACTGTGCGCGAAAATGGTCGCATTGGCTCAGACTATGTTTGAAGCCAGTCGCCTGTTCAATTACTCGGGCTCAGCCAAAACGCAATTACACTTGGATGGATTCCTAGAGAAGTTAGAGGGAATAATTGCAAGATCTGCCAAGGAAGAAAAAAATCAAGAAAAAGATATAGCAAGCAAAAACATGAACCATCCCCCATCGGAAGTTTATGTGGCCAATTCCATTAAACCAGACAACTTCCCCTCCTTAGAAAGAATAGAGAGGCTAATTGCACACTCAGAAAAGGAACCTGCCCCTCAAAGAAAGGAAAGGGCAAGAGCGGGTAAGCCAGCCTCTTCAGGAAGCCCGTGGGCCTCCTCAAGAAACTTATCTTCCCCCCCAAAAGGCAGATGAGCCTACCGCGAAAGCTCATGCACCTCCACAGGTTGCCTACATTCCTTCTCAGGGAGCGTGTGAGCCTGTTCGGAAAAGTAATAGAATAAGTAATCCTCCCCAAGAAGCTTGTGCTCCAGCCATTTGCGAGAACGAGGAGAGAGTCAACAATAGAATCAGCCCTCCTTCACAGGTTGCTTATGCGCCCAATTCTACGGAGCCAGACACTTCTTCGTCTATGAATCGGTTTGCACCAGACTTCCTACGAGAGATTCAAGAAGACAAATGGGATAACGAAAGCGAGGTCGCCCCTCCTTTTGAACTTGTGACGATGCACACGACCAATTCCCACAAGACATCCCATCTATTTACGGGGAGCATGAGAGTGTTCAGTCTCACGAGAGATTAGACTTTGAGTCTAATTCCATACAAGAGCTACCCCACTTCACAGGCCCATGGGAAGCAAAGTCCACATGTATGAGAGCACCCACAGTCATGGTAAGGAACGACGACTCAGTCATACCTAGGAACACAGAGGTAGTGAAGAACACTAACGTGCAATGTAATCTCAAGTTAGAAGAGCTACTCAAGGTTAGACCTGAATTATGGAAACATGTAGCCAAACAAGTACCAGAGATAGCAAAACCTCGTTCCCGGGTAGGATCCCATAGGACAGTGCCAGAAATTCCCTTGGATAAGATAGGAGATATGTGTGAAGGTGAAGAAGGGAACACCTATCTTCCCATCACCTACCAGGAATACACCACCAAGGCGATTTTGGACTCAGGTGCAGGAGTTGCAATTGCCACCACCTCCTTATGGAAGCGTTGGGGCAAGCCAGCACTCAGGCCAACGAGGATGAAATTGCAAATGGCCGATGGTCACATAGAGAGACCCTTAGGATTGCTAGAAGGAATAACTCTCACCACTTGTGGTGTCGAGTTTGAACATAGTTTTGCTATATGTGACTTCAGCAAAAATCATGCCTATGAGATGATTTTGGGAAGACCATTCATGCGACAGTTGCAAGTGGTACAGGATTGGGGAACCAATTCTTTGTACCTGCAGCACTTGGGTGTTACAACCAAAGTCAATCTCAAGGATTATTCTCATAGAGATGTCCCTCCGATCCAATGGAATCCCATCCATAGAGCCAAAGATGATACGGAATCTGTGCATTCCATAGAATCTGGATCCTCATGGATGCATGAAGACACTCACTTATGGATGTGCAAGGTAGCAGTAGAAGAAGAGAAGAGAGAGAAAGCCAGAGAGGTAGGTGCGAAAGAAACCCATAGATCAATCCAAGACCCAGCCTATGCACCTGTAGTTTTTCCAGACGAAGAATTTGAACCTCACGGTTGGGCAGAAATCTTAGCAACAATGGACGTAGCCATCAACGAAGAACAATGGACACCTCACTGTGATGAGGATGGCTATGATATTTCAGTCTTCTCCATAGAGCCAATCATGGGAGAGGCAGTTCTAGAAGAATGCGAACCTAGCCCTGATGCATTTGAGGATGCAAGTGACTCCGATCTAGAGTCAATCATTATGGACCCACCATTTGCATCAGATGAAGAATACTTCCATGAAGTAGAATTTCAACCCCAGAGGCATGGAGAGGTTACAAATGATGTAAGATTAGCAACGCATATGACCCCTAAGGGAGAAGGAAAGAAACGAAAGAAGAGAGAAGCCTCACCAGAAGAGGAAGAATCTTTGTTTGAGGTCCCCGAAAATTTTAAGAAGTATGAGATAGATGACAGGAGGGTCATGATAAGAATGCCTAAACGGGAGGCACAATCAGGAGAGGCCTATGATAACAAAGAAACCACCAAGAAAATAGTAGTGGCCATAGAAGAAGGAGAGGAGAGATGTACGTATATAGGCCATGACTTGACAGAAGAAGAAGAGCATGAATTGATTGCCTTGCTAAGAGAATACAGAGATGTATTCGCTTGGAGTTACAAGGACCTGAAAGGTGTTGACCCTGACATATGCGCACACACCATTCCTATGACTTCAGACGCTAAATCCTCTAAGCAAAAGCCTTATACATATAACGATAATTATGCTGCTAAGATCAAGGAGGAGATAGATAGACTGGTCGAAGCTGGATTTATCTATGAAATTGAGCACACTGAATGGGTATCCCCCATCGTAGTGGTGCCCAAGAAGAATGGCAAACTGCGTGTGTGCATTAACTTGAAAAAGGTTAATGCCGCCACGATTCGAGATAACTATCCGCTTCCCATCACAGAACATCTCTTAGAAAGAGTGGCAGGCAAGGAAGTGTACAACTTCCTTGATGGATTTTCTGGCTACAATCAAGTAGCCATAGCTCCAGAGGATCAGCATAAGACAGCCTTTGCCACAGAATGGGGCATTTTTGCTTTTAGAGTAATGCCATTTGGGCTTACCAACGCACCAGCTACCTTCCAGAGACTGATGTGCCATGTGTTTAAGGAGTTCCTAAGGAAGAGTTTAGAAGTATATGTTGATGATCTTTGTGCTCATTCCAACGTTAGGCAAACCCATATTCCTGAACTCAGACAAATCTTTGACAAATGTAGAGAATATCAAGTCTGCCTAAACCCAGAAAAGTGCGTTTTTATGGTCAGGCAAGGCAAGATTCTAGGACACATAGTGTCAAAGAATGGCATATCTACAGACGAAGAAAAAGTGAGAGCCATAGCAGAGCTACCGAGGCCAAAGAATGTCAAGGAAGTACAAGCTTTCATGGGGCACTGTGGTTATTACCGACGATTTATACACATGTATGCTGTCATTGCAAAGCCCATGTACGGACTTCTGACAAACTTTGAGTGGACGGATGAATGTGAGAATTCCTTCCAAGAGCTTAAACGAAGATTATGTTCAGCACCAATCTTGACCACACCAGATTGGAATAAGCCATTCCATGTTCATGTTGATGCATCCAATTACGCTATTGGATGTGTGCTTGCACAACCTACTGGTGAAGGTAATATGGATCTTCCAATTGCCTATGCCAGTAGACAATTGAATGCGGCTGAACGGAATTACACCACTACAGAGAGAGAAGGCTTAGGCATGGTATATGCAGTTAAGAAATTTAGACACTATTTGCTTGCAAATAAGTTTAAATTTTTTACTGATCATCAGGCATTATTATATCTTGTAAACAAGCCATGCAATACAGGAAGATTAGTGAGATGGTTTCTCTTGCTAATGGAATATGACTTTGAGGTTGTGGTAAGAAAAGGTAGGACTCATTTGAGAGCTGATCATCTCTCTAGGCTCACATCGGGAGAGGCCCCACAAGGAGTATCCGATGACCTTCCTGATGCTTACTTGTTTAATTTGGAAGTGGTGCCGCAGTGGGCTAAGCCATTGGTACAAGTATTGACATACGGGCCTAACCATCCTGTGGTAAACACACGAAATAGAGAGGTTGTAAAAGCCCAAAAGTACCACATCATGGCAGAAAGCATGTACAAGCACACAGATCAAGGGATCTTGGCCTGTTGCGTAGAAGAGGATGAGCACGCTAAATGGTTGCAATTAGCACATGTGGGTGCACTAGAGCAACACCATTCAAAGCAACGAACTTTACAGACTCTAAAGAGATTCGGAGTGCATTGGCCAACCATGGAAGCGGATGTCCAAAAGTTGTGCAAGGAATGCCCAATCTGTTGCACTAAACCACCAGTGGAACACGCCACTCTTTATCAAGTATCCATTGTGCCAGATTGGAGCGAACCACTAGTATCATTCCTGAGGACAAACACATTCCCTCCAGACATGACTCTGGCTAGGAAAAGGAGTTTAGAACAAGAAGCCCTGGATTACTCACTCATTGGTGATAATCTATACAAGCGTGGTAAAGATGGTTACCTGAGGCTATGTGTCCATGAAAGTGAATATCTCAAGATCTTGGAAACTGCTCACCAAGGGGTAGCAGGAGGACACTTTGGACCAGATCGGGTGATCAAGGCAATAATGTTTGCGGGCTTCTGGTGGCCTACCCTTCACATGGATGCACATACCTATGTGAAACGGTGTGATGTCTGTCAGAGGACCCAGTATCCTATACGCAAAGATGAGATGCCACTGAAACCTATGATGGGTGGACGTGCATTCTCTAAGTGGGGAATAGACTTCGTAGGTCCTATTAATCCCCCAGCTAAGGGTTCTCATGCGGAATACATCATTGTGGCAACAGATTATCTCACCAAGTGGGTAGAGGTAAAAGCTACAACCAAGAACGATGCTCAAACAACTGCCAAATTCTTGTTTGAGAATGTATTCACGAGATATGGACTACCTATAGAGCTTGTAAGTGATAGAGGCACTCATTTCTTGAATGAAGTTATTGAAAATCTACTCCAAGAATTCTTGGTAATACACAAGAAGTCTGCCCCTTATCACCCTCAAGCTAATGGGCAAGCTGAGAGCACTAATAAGATCTTATGCAATGTACTGACGAAATTAGTGAACACTAAACGCTCTGATTGGGACAAACAGCTACACCATGCTGTTTGGGCATACCGAGTTGCCTACAAAACGGTACTCCAAGCCACCCCCTTTCAGATGGTATTTGGCCAAAACGCTGTGCTACCCTTGGACTTCTTAATACCTACGTTGAAAGTAGCACAAGAACACGAATGGACAGGTCACGAGCTCTCCTCTAGGATCTTTGACCTTGAACGATTAGGAGAAACAAGACTGAGAGCCGCGGCAGGGATATATGTAGCCAAGAAGAGACAGAAGGCATACTTTGATGCCCATGTGAAGGATAAAGGCTTGAAAGCAGGAGATCTAGTCTTAGTCTATACACTGAAACAACACGCAAGGAAACTAGAAAAGAGAGGCTACGGACCTATGATCATCAATAGGATCTCCACGAGTGGAGCAGTACAACTGGCCACGTTAGAGGGTGATGTTCTCCCTAACTATATTAGCGGTTGCAGAGTCAAGTTGTATCAAGAACCCCTCACAGGGGAAATGCTTAGCCGACTCAACACTGCTAAGAAACGCAAAGAGGAAGAGAAGCGAATTCGAGAAGAAGCTCAAGCAGAAGCTTTAGAACGCATCAGAAGGATGAAGTTACGAAGGCAAGGCCGAGATCAGACTAGAACAGATGACGATGCTGATCAAAGATATCCTATGGACATGTGTGAAGTCGCAGGGACAAGCTCGCATAGGATAATTGATCGACGTCCTTTCATAACCCTAGATATAGGACAAGGAAAGAGTGCAAGGACCGTAAGAGCCTTGATTGACTCAGGTGCAGCCACTAGTGCTGTTAAGTTGTCTTACTGTCAAGAGTTGCAGTTACTTGTCAATCCTGTGGAAGCATATCTCATAGGATTGGGAGGCGTGGAAACCCCTTGCATGGGCGAGGTGGAACTTCCCCTCTACATTCATGATGAGGAAATGACTGTTAAAGTACTGGTGTGTCAAGATGAGGATCTTACTGAACCTCTCGTCTTGGGTCAAGATTGGATCTATGACCAAGCAGTCAATCTAAACCTAAGAAGTGGACTTCTCCAGGTTTGGGTCAAGCATAGTCGAGTTACAGTAGAATTAAACAATGGAGCACTCAAGGAACTAGGAAAGGCACAGACTCCTGGTCCTTCCAGGGGTACACATGATGATGACCATGCTGTTCTTGTTCAAAACCCTGTGTTGCAGAGGAATGATATTTGCAAAAAAGGAGTCAGGGATGCAACGGAGCTCCCTTCTTTTCCAAAGGCCAGAAGGAGGCAGCGACCAAAGGTGGATCACAGGCAGAAGAAGCAGAGTACTACCTATGTCCGAGATCAACAGTACCTGCGCAGCAGAATGTCCCAGAAAATAAACCAGGTGTGGGTGCGGAAAGGCGAACGACCGGTTGCACCACCGTCAACTACACGGGCAAAGCCTCTTATTAGTAACCAACGACACGACGCTAATAAGAAGTCTTTCAGAAATTCTTCTGCTAAAGTAAAATCTATTTGGGTGCCCAAGAAGTCGATGAAGGCAAGCCCACAATCAAGACAAATTTGGGTGCTGTTGGCATACAAAGCAATAAAGGAGTCATGCACAATACGGCAACAAGGCCAGATCATTTTTTCCCATAGATTATGTACAACCCAAGTGATTTTAATCACTACACAAACATTGTAAATCCCGTTTTTGGTAGATTAGACTCCATTTTGTGCAAGCCGAGGAGTCCTCGAGCTTGAGGAGTATTAGAAGTACCATCGCACCATAGATTATGTACAACCCAAGTGATTTTAATCACTACACAAACATTGTAAATCCCGTTTTTGGTAGATTAGACTCCATTTTGTGCAAGCCGAGGAGTCCTCGAGCTTGAGGAGTATTAGAAGTACCATCGCACCAAATTTCATAATTTTTAGACTTCGTTTGAGCCCTCAAATAAGCCCTGGAACCTAATTTTTAACTAGGCCGGACACTAGGTCTGGACAGGGCCAAAAGCTAGTCAAAAACTATAAAAAGAGCTAGAGAGCTCATTTTTGAGGTTAGATTGTAATTGAAACGAACCTGTAAGAGCTATTGAAAGTAATCTAAAGAACTCCATTGATTCTCTCTCTTTGTCTTGCCGTGTGTGCGCGTGTGTGTGTATGTGTGTGCATGCTTGTGTGCTTCTCACTCACGCACTTGTGCCGCCACTTGCTCGAGGTCTTCATACCATCCTCACGTCTTCCCGGATTGACATTAAAGGAGGTGCTACTCATCATTGAGCTACACCAAATTTTGGCGCCGTTGCCGGGGATCGAGCTTTGAGGACGAGCGTGTGATGGTAAGACGTAGAGTTGACGCGTTGGAGTTGTAGGTATTTTCTTCACTCTCATCGATTTCCTTTTACTTTCTTCACCATCATCATCATCACCATCTCCCACGTCCATCTCCATCATCGCGAAAATTTCAGTTTTTTGACTATATCCCCACCTCCACCTCATTTCCCTCATTTCACTTGTGAGAGAGAGCGAGAGAGCGAACTTGCATGTGCTGTTTTTGCATGTTTTCTGAGCTATTTTGCAGGTTTTTTGTTGTACCATCATCCCCAGCAGTGTGCGCAGGTACGACAGGCTCTGCACAGATCCCGGGACGACAGTCTCTGTCTATCGCGACAGACAGAAAATCTTAACATTTTGTGAATGCATGATTACCACTGTAACCTACACCTTGTGGGCACTCTAGATCACTAGAAGTTTTTCAAAAATTTGCATTTTTTCAGTCTATCGCGACAGACACTGTCTATCGCGACAGACACCGTCTATCGCGACAGACAGAAATCCACGATAGACACCGTCTACCACGACAGACACCGTCTATCGCGACAGACAGAAATCCACGATAGACACCGTCTATCGCGACAGACACCGTCTATCGCGACAGACAGAAATCCACGACAGACACTGTCTATCGCGACAGACACCGTCTATCGCGACAGACACCGTCTATCGCGACAGACAGAAATCCACGATAGACACCGTCTATCGCGACAGACACCGTCTATCGCGACAGACAGCCCCCACGATAGACACCGTCTATCGCGACAGACAGAAATCCACGACAGACACTGTCTATCGCGACAGACACCGTCTATCGCGACAGACACCGTCTATCGCGACAGACAGAAATCCACGATAGACACCGTCTATCGCGACAGACACCGTCTATCGCGACAGACAGCCCCCACGATAGACACCGTCTATCGCGACAGACACCGTCTATCGCGACAGACAGAAATCCACGATAGACACCGTCTATCGCGACAGACACCGTCTATCGCGACAGACAGAAATCCACGACAGACACCGTCTATCGCGACAGACAGAAATCCACGATAGACACCGTCTATCGCGACAGACAGCCCCCACGATAGATTGTGTCTATCGCGACAGACACCGTCTATCGCGATAGACAGGCATTTTCGGCAAAAATTAAGGGTGAATTTTTGGTAAATTTAGGCTAAATTTTGGGCATATTTGCACTTTCATGTACTCATCTACTTACAAAGGCCTTAGAAAATGCATTAAAATCCCTGATAGTCTCTGTTTGTCTATTTAACCCCCTAAACCCTGAACGGTTTTCAGATAATGCGTTGATTTTTTATAAGAATAATGCGTTGATTTTCAGATAGGATATTTGGAAATTGACATACTGAGGGGTAGGAACACCAAGGGAGCTCTAGAGTAAATTTCTAACAATGCAAAAGGGGGAATAAGGGTCATTAAAAAAGTGTCTGAAATAAATTGTCTGTCAATTGAAAGGTCTACTTGGAGCTAATCTTGAGATTTATGCAGGCCTATTGAGAAGCAATTGAGAGTATCCAAGCAAGGGTGTGGCACACGCTTGAGAATCAACTTCTCGAGCACTAAAGAGCAAGGTTCGGCAAGAAAGGTCGGAATATTCTCAACTCCTCTTCGTCAATTCCTAGCCTAGGCTAAGAGCGATTAGAAGTAGGAGTAAGTCAAGGCGACGATAGGCCACTATCAAGTTGAAGACTACCTAAAAACTCAAGTTCAAGCTAAAAACTTAATCTCTGTACTGTCGACAACATAAAGGAAAGAACCTAACGTGGAACGATCAACCTGAGAGTACGAAGAACATTCAAGTATTCCTGACGACGTAATAGCAGACAAGATTTTAAACACGAGGAATAACTAAAAAGAATCAAGTGACTGGTACCAATTGATCGGCAACGAGGTTGTACTCTGAAAAAAAAAAAAAAAAAAAAAAAAAATTTGGGCTAATCAGTTAGGCATATGAACCTTAGATCAGGACGACACCTAGCAAGAGAAAGACAAAGCCTTAGGTCTTCAGAGGCTAGTGTCAACCACACTGCAAGGTCTTGGGCCCAGCAGTTGAGTCGCCACTCTCATTACCCTAGCTCTGATACCAGTGAGTCAGAGATGTCTCAAGGCATGGACAGACCTACGGGAAGTTCAGGTGTGCCTTATTTGTACAGGGTAGAAGGCCCTTACAAAACACAGTTGGAATACCTTAGGACCAACCGATTAGGTGCTAGCATCTATGAGGATGGCCTAGGAAGATCTGTGGTCCAGATTAAAAACCCTGACCAATCCATAGGACTAGAGCACCCAGCTGTCAAATTTGAAAACGGTGCATACCTGGACAAGGAAGGAACCATATACGTAGTCACCAGTCATCCAGATAGGACAGATGAATTTGGAAATGTAATTTCAGAAGCGGACTTAGGTGACTTGGAACAAGGAAACATGGGAGTGGAACCTAGAACCCCTCGAGGTAAATCAGTTCTCACTAGGATTATCACGCCTGAGTGGGTTCCCCAAGATAACAAGTGCATAGATTTGCTTCTCAATCGAGAAACGGACGAAGCCTTTTGGAGGTATAAACCGGATCACCCAATTGATATAGGAACAATCATGATCTATGAGTTTAAGGATCCGGATAGCCCAGGCAGAGTGACCTACCTAGATCATGCTTCAGAACGGATCTTTGTGGTGACAGAAAATGATAGGCATGCTTACACTTGGAAGGGTGAATTTATTTTCCCCCAACCAAGATCAAATGTATCCTATGGTCACCCCGGGGCTGGAACTTCCCAAGCTCATGGTACGCAAAGAGACAGAAGTAGAGATAGACCAGAAGTAAGTTTTGCCAACCCAGTGGGCAGAGAAAGAACGAGAACAGAGACGAATAGGGTAGAACCTGAGATGCATAGAGCCCACAGGAACCAAAGAAATGTAGATGGATTCCCTCTGCCGAGGCCTAGAGAGCACACAAGAACTTTGAGGCCCACCCAGCTAGTTAAGTCCATGAAGAATTACTTTGACGGCACGGGAGATCCCTATGATCATGTGGCAGAGTTCAAGCAAGTCTTGAGAGCTGAACAAGTGGAAGATCTGTTCACACAGTACAATGCCTTCGGTCTAACCCTTAGGAACACGGCACTTACATGGTTTCAGCCATTAGATGAGCGTCAGTTCAGGAGCATAGACCAACTCCTAGAGGCATTCATTGTAGAGTTCTCCAAGAGTGGCATAAGACACAACACCTCCTCACTGATTCACAGCTTCAAGCAAACCCCTCAAGAGACTGTGAGGCTTGCAGGAAGAAGATTTAGACAATATCTTGAAAGGTGCCCTATTTCGGAGCTACCCACATCTGCTAAACAAGTAGCCTTATTCCTTGATGGACTACTGAGTCCAAAATTGAGATCCTACGTGTATCTGAAAGACCCTAGGACCATAGAAGAGTGTGTACGTATATGCATTGACATTGAAGATAACCTAGGAGAAGAGCTAGAGCTGTCCAAAATTTACAAAGATTCAGACAGTGCATCTAGTCACTCTTCCTTGCAATCCACATCAATTGAGGAACTCGCAGAGAAAGTGGCCCAGAAATTAGGAGTAACTAGCAAACAAATCCCAAGGTTTGCCCCAGCGAAAAGATGCTATACATGCGGTGGTGACCACATGGCGAATGTCTGTCCCATTATGGCTCAACCCCAAGTGAATCCTAGTAGCCAGTACTGCACCATAGAACGGAGATACACCAACCACACCGCACAAGATTGCCCATACAACAAGCAGGCGGTTAGGCAACCCTACCCTCAGCCCTACCAACAAGGCAGATACCAGAACCAGTACCCTCCACAACCATATGGCAGGCCACAACAAAATTTCCAACCTCAATATCAAAACCAACAAAGGCCTCAGCCTGTGCTAGCACAACAACCCCCATCCCCAGCCAATGTGATCCCGGTAAAGTATACTGCTGCAGAAGAGAACCTGAATAGAGCTATAGTCCCAGTAACACCCTTGATCTCTGAAAATGACCCAAGTGATCATAGCTTTGATTCTACCCATGTTGATAGCCCCCAGGCCTACTACATGCAGTCTCCTGAGCATGGTGAGTCCTACTATGGTGAAGAGCCAAACGAACCTAGTTGGGAGTCAGATTACACGAACGTCATGTATGCAAACCCCAATTCTAGGCCTCAACCGAGACAGGTACGACCACCAATTCCTAGAGGACCATGCTACCGATGTCAGGGGGATCACTTCATTCGTGATTGTCCCTTGCCTCCGCCCACACAACCTCAGTCCGTGACTATCCAAGGCTTTTGCCAAGACTGCGGAAAAGAGCATCTCTTACGAGATTGCCCTAAGAACCCCAATAGCATGCCTAAAATCACCCCTATCAACGTTGTTGGGTTAGTGGTAGACTCCTCAGGAAGTGTCACTTCCACTGCACCAGTGCAGGTAGTCACTCGGGCTCAGGCATTGCAGCAAAACCAAGGGGTAGGCCAGGAAAAGAGCCTAGATGCTAGCGATACTGAGAGCCAAAATAAAAAGAGAACAAGAGCTTGGAAAGATAGCCGCGAACGCATGAAAAGGCAATGGGCAAAGAAGATGAGTGAACTTGAGGAAAGTCTACGAGAAACCAAGGCTAAAATCATAGAGATCACGTCTCAACCGCACTCTCACACATTCCCACCGCTACCATCCCCATCACCCTCCATCCCTTCACCCTCTAAGACAGCCCACGCAACCCACCCGCCACCCCAAACAGGATCAGTATTAGCTGATCCCACTCCCGAAGACATAGACATGATGCTTAAGGCATACCAGGCCAGAATCCAAGAAGGGCCAAACGTCACGGATCATGACAAGTGCTATCCTAGAGCTGACCTAGAGATAGAAAGAACAAAACTATGCGCGAAAATGGTCGCATTGGCTCAGACTATGTTTGAAGCCAGTCGCCTTTTCAACTACTCAGGCTCAGCCAAAACGCAATTACACTTGGATGGATTCCTAGAGAAGTTAGAGAGGATAATTGCAAGATCTGACAAGGAAGAAAAAAATCAAGACCAAGAAAAAGCAAGCAAAAACAGGAATCATTCCCAATCAGAAGTGTATGAGGCCAAGGCCCCTAAACCGGACAACTTCCCCTCCTTAGAAAGAATAGAGAGGCCAATAGCACAGCCAGAAAAGGAACCTACCCCTCAAAGAAAGGAAGGGGCAAGAGAATGGGTGAGCCAGCCTCTTCAGGAAGCCCGTGGGCCTCCTCAAGAAGCTTATCTTCCCCCCCAAAAGGCAGATGAGCCTCCCTCGAAAGCTCAAGTACCTCCTCAGGTTGCCTCCATTCCTTCTCAGGGGATGTGTGAGCCTGTTCGGAAAAGTAATAGAATAAGTAATCCTTCCCAAGAAGCTTGTGCTCCAGCCATTTGCGAGAACGAGGAGAGAATCAACAATAGAACCAGCCCTCCTTCACAGGTTGCTTATGCGCCCAATTCTACGGAGCCAGACACTTCTTCTTCTATGAATCGGTTTGCACCAGACTTCCTACGAGAGATTCAAGAAGACAAATGGGATAACGAAAGCGAGGTCGCCCCTCCTTTTGAACTTGTGGATGATGCACACGACCAATTCCCACAAGACATCCCATCTATTTACGGGGAGCATGAGAGTGTTCAGTCTCACGAGAGATTAGACTTTGAGTCGAATTCCATACAAGAGCTACCCCACTTCACAGGCCCTTGGGAAGCAAAGTCCACATGTATGAGAGCACCCACAGTCATGGTAAGGAACGACGACTCAGTCATACCTAGGAACACAGAGGTAGTGAAGAACACTAACGTGCAATGTAATCTCAAGTTAGAAGAGCTACTCAAGGTTAGACCTGAATTATGGAAACATGTAGCCAAACAAGTACCAGAGATAGCAAAACCTCGTTCCCAGGTAGGATCCCATAGGACAGTGCCAGAAATTCCCTTGGATAAGATAGGGGATATGTGTGAAGGCGAAGAAGGGAACACCTATCTTCCCATCACCTACCAAGAGTACACCACCAAGGCAATTTTAGACTCAGGTGCAGGAGTTGCAATTGCCACTACTTCCCTTTGGAAGCGTTGGGGCAAGCCGGCACTCAGGCCGACGAGAATGAAATTGCAAATGGCCGATGGTCACATAGAGAGACCCCTAGGATTGCTGGAAGGAATAACTCTCACCACTTGTGGTGTTGAGTTTGAGCATAGCTTTGCTATATGTGACTTCAGCAAAAATCATGCTTATGAGATGATTTTAGGAAGACCATTTATGCGACAGTTGCAAGTGGTACAGGATTGGGGAACCAACTCCTTGTATTTGCAACACTTGGGTGTTACGACCAAAGTCAATCTCAAGGATTATTCTCATAGAGATGTCCCTCCTATCCAGTGGAATCCCATCCATAGAGCTAAAGATGACACAGAATCTGTGCATTCCATAGAATCTGGATCCTCATGGATGCATGAAGACACCCACTTATGGATGTGCAAGGTAGCAGTAGAGGAAGAGAAGAGAGAAAAGGCCAGAGAGGTAGGTGCGAAAGAAACCCATAGATCAATCCAAGACCCAGCCTATGCACCTGTAGTTTTTCCAGACGAAGAATTTGAACCTCACGGTTGGGCAGAAATCTTAGCAACAATGGACGTAGCCATCAACGAAGAACAATGGACACCTCACTGTGATGAGGATGGCTATGATATTTCAGTCTTCTCCATAGAACCAATCATGGGAGAGGCAGTCCTAGAAGAATGCGAACCTAGCCCTGATGCATTTGAGGATGCAAGTGACTCCGATCTAGAGTCAATCATTATGGACCCACCATTTGCATCAGATGAAGAATATTTCCATAAAGTGGAATTTCAACCCCAGAGGCATGGAGAGGTTACAAATGATGTAAGATTAGCAACACATATGACCCCGAAGGAAGAAGGAAAGAAACGAAAGAAGAAAGAAGTCTCACCAGAAGAGGAAGAATCTTTGTTTGAGGTCCCCGAAAATTTTAAGAAGTATGAGATAGATGACAGGAGAGTCATGATAAGAATGCCTAAACGAGAGGCACAATCGGGAGAGGCCTATGATAACAAAGAAACTACCAAGAAAATCGTAGTGGCCCTAGAAGAAGGAGAGGAGAGATGCACGTATATAGGCCATGACCTGACAGAAGAAGAAGAGCACGAATTGATTGCCTTGCTAAGAGAATACAGAGATGTATTCGCTTGGAGTTACAAGGATTTGAAAGGGGTTGACCCAGACATATGCTCGCACACCATCCCCATGACTTCAGATGCTAAACCCTCTAAGCAAAAGCCTTATACATATAACGATAATTACGCAGCTAAGATCAAAGAAGAGATAGATAGATTGGTCGAAGCTGGATTTATCTATGAAATTGAGCACACTGAATGGGTATCCCCCATCGTAGTGGTGCCCAAGAAGAATGGCAAGCTGCGTGTGTGCATTAACTTGAAAAAGGTTAATGCCGCCACGATTCGAGATAACTATCCGCTTCCCATCACAGAACATCTCTTAGAAAGAGTGGCAGGCAAGGAAGTGTACAGCTTCCTTGATGGATTTTCGGGCTACAATCAAGTAGCCATAGCTCCAGAGGATCAGCATAAGACAGCCTTTGCCACAGAATGGGGCATTTTTGCTTTTAGAGTAATGCCATTTGGGCTTACCAATGCACCAGCTACCTTCCAGAGGTTGATGTGCCATGTGTTTAAGGAATTCCTGAGGAAGAGTTTAGAAGTCTATGTTGATGATCTTTGTGCTCATTCCAATGTTAGACAAACTCATATCCCGGAACTCAGACAGATCTTTGACAAATGTAGAGAATATCAAGTCTGCCTGAACCCAGAGAAGTGCGTTTTTATGGTCAGGCAAGGCAAGATTCTAGGACACATAGTGTCAAAGAATGGCATATCTACTGACGAGGAGAAAGTGAGAGCCATAGCAGAGCTACCTAGGCCAAAGAATGTCAAGGAAGTACAAGCTTTCATGGGGCATTGCGGTTATTATCGACGATTTATACACATGTATGCTGTCATTGCAAAGCCCATGTACGGACTTCTGACAAACTTTGAATGGACGGATGAATGCGAAAATTCCTTCCAAGAGCTTAAACGAAGATTGTGCTCAGCACCAATCTTGACCACACCAGATTGGAATAAGCCATTCCATGTTCATGTGGATGCATCCAATTATGCCATTGGATGTGTGCTCGCACAACCTACTGGTGAAGGTAACATGGATCTTCCAATTGCCTATGCCAGTAGACAATTGAATGCGGCTGAACGGAATTACACCACTACAGAGCGCGAAGGATTAGGTATGGTATATGCGGTTAAAAAGTTTAGACATTATTTGCTTGCAAATAAGTTTAAATTTTTTACGGACCATCAGGCATTGTTGTACTTAGTAAACAAGCCATGCAATACAGGAAGATTAGTAAGATGGTTTCTCTTGCTAATGGAATATGACTTTGAGGTGGTGGTAAGAAAAGGTAGAACCCACTTGAGAGCAGATCATCTCTCTAGGCTCACATCGGGAGAAGCCCCACAAGGAGTGTCAGATGACCTTCCTGATGCTTACTTGTTTAATTTGGAAGTGGTGCCGCAGTGGGCTAAGCCTTTGGTACCAGTCTTGACATACGGGCCTAACCATCCAGTGGTGAACACACGGAATAGAGAGGTGGTAAAAGCCCAAAAGTATCACATCATGGCCGGAAGCATGTACAAGCACACAGATCAAGGGATCTTGGCTTGTTGCGTAGAAGAGGATGAGTACGCTAAATGGTTGCAACTAGCACATGTAGGTGCATTAGAGCAACACCATTCAAAGCAAAGAACTTTGCAGACTCTAAAGAGATTCGGAGTGCATTGGCCAACTATGGAAGCTGATGTCCAAAAGTTGTGCAAGGAATGCCCAATCTGTTGCACTAAACCACCGGTGGAACATGCCACTCTTTATCAAGTATCCATTGTGCCAGATTGGAGCGAACCACTAGTATCATTCCTGAGGACAAACACTTTCCCCCCAGACATGACTCTGGCTAGGAAAAGGAGTTTAGAACAAGAAGCCTTGGATTACTCACTCATTGGTGATAATCTATACAAACGCGGTAAGGATGGTTACCTGAGACTGTGTGTCCATGAAAGTGAATATCTCAAGATCTTGGAAACTGCTCACCAAGGGGTAGCAGGAGGACACTTTGGACCAGATCGGGTGATCAAAGCGATACTATTTGCGGGCTTCTGGTGGCCTACCCTTCACATGGATGCACATACCTATGTGAAACGGTGTGATGTATGTCAGAGGACTCAGTATCCTATACGCAAAGATGAGATGCCACTGAAACCTATGATGGGCGGACGTGCATTCTCTAAGTGGGGAATAGACTTCGTAGGTCCTATTAATCCCCCAGCTAAAGGTTCTCATGCGGAATACATCATTGTTGCAACAGATTATCTCACCAAGTGGGTAGAGGTAAAGGCTACAACCAAGAACGATGCTCAAACAACTGCCAAATTCTTGTTTGAGAATGTATTCACGAGATATGGACTACCTATAGAGCTCGTAAGTGATAGAGGCACTCATTTCTTGAATGAAGTTATTGAAAATCTACTCCAAGAATTCTTGGTAATACACAAGAAGTCTGCCCCTTATCACCCTCAAGCTAATGGACAAGCTGAGAGCACTAATAAGATTTTGTGCAATGTACTGACAAAATTAGTGAACACTAAACGCTCTGATTGGGACAAACAGCTACACCATGCTGTTTGGGCATACCGAGTTGCCTACAAAACGGTACTCCAAGCCACCCCCTTTCAGATGGTATTTGGTCAAAACGCTGTATTACCCTTGGACTTCTTGATCCCTACATTGAGAGTAGCACGAGAGCACGAATGGACAGGTCATGAGCTCTCCTCTAGGATCTTTGACCTTGAACGATTAGGAGAAACAAGACTAAGAGCCGCTGCAGGAATATATGCCGCTAAGAAGAGACAGAAGGCATACTTTGATGCCCACGTAAAGGATAAAGGCTTGAAAACGGGAGATCTAGTCTTAGTCTATACACTGAAACAACACGCAAGGAAGCTAGAAAAGAGAGGCTACGGACCTATGATCATCAATAGGATCTCCACAAGTGGAGCAGTACAATTGGCCACATTAGAGGGTGATGTTCTCCCTAACTATATTAGCGGATGCAGAGTCAAGTTGTACCAGGAACCCCTCACGGAGGAAATGCTCAGCCGACTCAACACTGCTAAGAAACGCAAAGAGGAAGAAAAGAGAATTAGAGAAGAAGCTCAAGCAGAGGCTTTAGAACGCATCAGAAGGATGAAATTACGAAGGCAAGGTAGAGAGCAGCCTGGAGCGAATGACTATGCAGACCAAGGATTTCCCATAGCCATGTGTGAAGTTGCAGGAACAAGCTCGCATAGGATAATTGATAGACGTCCTTTCGTAACCTTAGATATAGGACAGGGAAAGAGTGCAAGGACCGTAAGAGCCTTGATTGACTCAGGGGCAGCCACCAGTGCTGTTAAATTGTCTTACTGCCAAGAATTACAATTGACTGTCAATCCTGTGGAAGCATATCTTATAGGATTGGGAGGAGTGGAAACCCCTTGCATGGGCGAGGCGGAACTTCCCCTTTACATTCATGATGAGGCAATGACAGTTAAAGTACTGGTGTGTCAAGATGAGGACCTCACTGAACCTCTTGTCTTGGGTCAGGACTGGATCTATGACCAAGCAGTCAATCTAAACCTAAGAAGTGGACTTCTCCAGGTTTGGGTCAATCATAGTCGAGTTACAGTAGAATTAGACAATGGAGCACTCAAGGAACTAGGAAAGGCACAGACTCCTGGTCCTTCCAGGGGTACACATGAAGATGACCATGCTGTTCTTGTTCAAAACCCTGTGTTGCAGAGGGATGACATTTGCAAAAAAGGAGTCAGGGATGCAACGGAACTCCCTTCTTTTCCAAAGGTCAGAAGGAGGCAGCAACCAAAGGTGGATCACAGGCAGAAGAAGCCGAGTACTACCTATGTGCGAGATCAAAAGTACCTGCGCAGCAGAATGCCCCAGAAACTCAACCAGATGTGGGTGCGGAAAGGCGAACGACCGGTTGCACCACCGTCAACCACACGGGCAAAGCCTCTTATTAGTAGCCAACAACACGACGCTAATAAGAAGTCTTTCAGAAATCCTTCTGCTAAAGTAAAATCTATTTGGGTGCCCAAGAAGTCGATGAAGGCAAGCCCACAATCTAGACAAATTTGGGTGCCTAAGGCTTGCTTGCGGGCACAAGTAGCTACACCAAGGCCACAACCTATGCAGCATAACCCATCTACGAGTACAACCAGTATTCCCTCGTGCTCAACACTTAGGAACACACCAAGACCCATGAGCATGCATGTAATCACTTATAAGTGGGTCCCTAAAAGGCCCCACTCCCAAACAGCGACACCGACACAGCTCTCTGGAGTCTCTACGAAACCGAAAGCAAAGCCCATCCACTGCATTTGGCAGTCTAAGATCTGTAATAAACCCCCCGACCCCGATTTGTAAATTCACCCCACTTACTAACGGCATTAGTCTCCTAGGAATACACAAACGTTAACTACACTCACTGTCTTCGTGCACTTACTAACCACTAACTCACCATCTACCTCATGTTAATGTTGTAACGGGGACAACAACGGATTTATTTTGTCCATTACGATGTTAACACATGATTCTATATTCTCACAGAATCAGAAAGCAAGAAGAAAATGGCAGAAGCGACAGGTTCGGGCTCACAAGTAGGGATACTCACTGCAGGGATTGATGTGGATAGCCTACCTGTGGATGTGCCCCCGACTGAACGACCAGTGGAGATGCAACACCTCCAGCAACTCCCGGTGCCAGATCCCCCTACAGGAATCACGGAAAGAGTTCATGCGAATTCTCATTGGTTCAATGGCATGCCCGGTCCATTAGGTGAGGCCAAGTATATCTGGGAGTCTAAATGCGAGTATGACAGATCATGGGTGCGATTCCAATTTTTCTCCAAAGAGTTCGAGACTTTACAGAACACAGAAGATCTACAGATCATATGGCAACGAGCAGGATTGGCGGAATATTTTGAAGCCCCACTACCTAAACCCGATCTCCTCCGATGTTACTATTTGGTCTCCACATTACAAGCTAATGAAGATAAGGACCAACCCGGATCATTTGTTCTCCCTTCATTGCTGGGCAACAACGAGTTGAAGAGGTTTGAGCTTACTGTGGAGTTGGTAAGTGATGCTTTAAATATGCATGGCACGCATGTACCCTCAGAAAAGGATGCTCTCGTTCCCACCAACATGAAGGACAGGAAAGTAGTGAAGCTGAAAGACATGGCAGCACTCACCCCAAATGTGTCCATCCCTCTCCGAATGTGCATGCAACACTTCGCCTTCCCCGGTCAAGACCGATTCACTCAACCACACAAGAAGATCTGGTTTGCTCTCTACTTGGCGGCAGCAGGTGCGTTACCTATTAAGCTACCAGTGTGGATTATAGATCAGTTGTATGAAGCAAACAAACGGGCATCTAGGAAATTAGTGGTGAACGGATGCTGCGCACTCACACGCATCATTTATCGATGCTTGGCATATGATGTCCCCATTGAGCGCGCCTTAACTTGTGCACAATTACAAATGTTTAAAAGGCTCAAGACATCCACACATCAGTCCAAGCGCATGAGGGGCGCGATCCCTTGTGTCCAAACAAGGGAAGTCCTGACTACTCCTGAGGCATCACCATTAAGAGAGGGCACTGTACCCCCCTTTTACCATTAGGATACCCAGGTCGGAATCTGACACTACGGCGCAACCTACCCCATCGGCTCCTCCTGTTACACCTGAATTCGAATTTGCTGCCACTGGAGAGGCTGAAGGACTGGACCCCCAGGATTTCGAAGCATTCCTACAAAGCACACAATTCTCTGATGTGGAGTTTTATTCAGAGGCAGAGGAGCAGGGCACATCCTCACGAAGAAGACGAAGGTCTACAGACGGTAGACATGTCCATTGGAGTGACGCTCAGCAAAGTCAACAACACGGACACCCGGAAGAAGAAGAAGCGTATGAAGAAGAGACCACTGAAGCCCCAGCATATACAGCAGAACTCCGAAGGCTGTATCAGATTATGGAAAGAGTACGATCGCAGCAATTACTCACTGAACAGAGCAGCAGAGTACTTATGACTCAGTTGTTGGAAGAAGCGGGAGTTGACTCAGAGTACAGGGAAGGTCTCTTATTAATGGCAGAAACATATGGAGTTGTAGAAGCTGTGCGCACTGCCATTCAGAGGCCTTCAGTTCAATATGACCCACGAAGGTTCCAGACACGACCTCGCCCAGGTAAAAATATACAAATTCCCGTTACAGTTGCAGAAGAGCCGACTACTACACCTGAAACTATCAGAACAACCTCCCAGACAGCTAGCCAACAGCACCCAGCCACCCATGAGGAGTCCACCGAACCACTACCACCTACTCCCCCGCCATCACCTCCTAGAGGAGAAACAGTAGAAACCACATCGACTAATCAACCCACCGACCCCACCTTCATCTTCCGTACTCCGATCTCCAGTGCCACCCTATTCTCTACCACTGATAATCCTATCTTCGAAGGCAACCCCAACACTACACAATCCGCCGAACCCCTCCTAGACCCTGCCCTAGGGCAACCATCCCCAACGCCCTCAGCCACGGGTCATCCTGACCCTAGATCCACATTCATGGGCTTCCCTGCTACCACGCAACCCTTTCAGCCCTCCTCAACTTTACGACCCCAACCCCCGATATCCCTCTCTCCATTTCTACAATCCCTCCAGGACATCTTTGCTAGGGCTTTTCAACCAGGCCCTCAACCATTCCCTGTCTTTTCAGCTCCTCATCCCACTTCACATCTATTCACCACTTCCACACACACACCACCTACCATACCAGTGTATATGGCAGGTCCCACTCTAACACCCACTCCTGAAGGAATGGACATTTCACCACCCACGGCACCCCCACCCACGGGTTCGCCTCCTCCCATTCCCCCTCCACCAATTACACCCACACACACAACTTTCGTAGACACATCATTCACTGTCTCCCTTCCCCAATTCCCTTCCCATGCATCTTCCACGGTAAACACCCCCCACTCATCTATAGGTAATGCATTGGACACCATGTTGGCTTGTATATCAAATTTAAGAACAGATTACATTCAGCTTCAGCAACAAAACGCACGCCTGCAAGAGCACTCAGCGACACTACAGCTCCGCCTTGCGGTACTAGAGGAGGAGAACACTCGCCTCCACACACAGTTCCACACCCTACAAGAAGCCCACAATATATTGGAAGTACAGCTACAGAACGTAGATCAGGAAGCAGTGCAGGTGGTAGAAGGTCACCTACGGACACAACTGGAACGCAACTCAAAACTTCAGCGCAATATGGCGCTACTTAAACGCCATCTTGCGGCTGCGCAGGAAGAGAATAGACGCCTGCAATTACAAAATCAAGAGAACCTGGAAGCAGCTATTGAGAGCACACCGGGGGCACCCATCAGCCCATCCAAGTTTCAAGCAGTGACCCCCGATAACATCAAGATTATATTGGAAGATTATGCCATGCTACTCGAAGCACATGATAAGCTATCGGAGGAGCTAGGACAACTGAAGCAGGAACACCAACAAGGCCCAACAGCTGCCCCTCCAACCACCCCCTCTGCAGCTTCGCTTCCCTCCGACGCAGAGGCCATAAAAGATCTCCAGCAACAGGTAACTGAATTGCAGACACGCCTACTACAATATGAGAGGCCACCTTCCCCTCCGGAGGCTCCCACGGACGAAGAAGTTGTGCAAATTCCTGTGGAACAAACGTTTGATGAAGAATATGATCCGCAACCATTCCCAGGAGGCCAACAAACAGAAGAAGCGCAGGACACGTTCGAGGCACCACGGCCGCCATGGTTACGACAAGTGGAGGAAATAGGGACCTCGCATGGAGAGCGCACTGTAGTGCAAAATCAGGCTATGAGGGTCATAGAGGAGACTGTTTTACAATCAGATTACTTCAAGAACTTGTCATCGAGACGCCTGATCCTCTCATCGGAACTCCAGTACAGGCCATATTACATTCTCCTGGCTGATTATAATGCTGAAATACAACGAGTCACGGGTCAGATTCCTACCTTTGCGACCCAATTTCAACCCGAAGACCTTCCTCCAGAGGTGCGAAAAGGCAAGATTCGTCAACCAACATGGCGGCAGAAACTTTTAGAGACTTATCCAGAAATGCTACGCACATGGAACAGCGCGCCGCTGCACCTCCTGTACAACCCATGCTACGGTCCAGTCCCCCGCCGCAGGTCGTGGAAGGCATTTAATATCAAGGTACAGAACAATGCGCAATGCAAGGAATGGCTGAACTACCCGTACATCGCGCCACCACAAGGACCACCATCGGTAGCATATATGATGGGGACCATTCGCCACTGGATGCCGCGCTTGAAGCCCATGCAAGATGTAGCAGCGCAAATGATGCTTAAAATCTTAGATATGATGCAAGTGGTGCTGAAGACCTTTAGAAATGCAGCCGCACCACAGGTACGCCTTCCGGGGTTTAGCAATGGAAATTACGACTTGGTGTATGACATGAGCACCACCCCCAGTATCCGTGTGGCTTACGCTTGGCATGCACGCATCAAATACCTCCCCGCCTGCTACAAACAGACCTTCGAAGAAATGTTCAGATCAGGGTTCTGGGAGTACCACTCGGAGATTTTCGCGCCAAAGCCGACACATCTGCTTCAACTGTTTGCTTGTGAACAAGCAATGTATTCAGAGTACTACACCACCCCGCAACCAGAGACCCCCGGTGCAATAAATTGGGAGGCATTGGAAGCCGATCTAGCAAGAGGCTTAAGGATAGGAGAACATGAACTGGCCACCAATGTCATCCAATACTACATCGACCACCCGAGGGAACAAAGGTCTGTCAGGGGCGACAGACGCTAGGAAGGGGGGAGTGTTGGCATACAAAGCAATAAAGGAGTCATGCACAATACGGCAACAAGGCCAGATCATTTTTTCCCATAGATTATGTACAACCCAAGTGATTTTAATCACTACACAAACATTGTAAATCCCGTTTTTGGTAGATTAGACTCCATTTTGTGCAAGCCGAGGAGTCCTCGAGCTTGAGGAGTATTAGAAGTACCATCGCACCATAGATTATGTACAACCCAAGTGATTTTAATCACTACACAAACATTGTAAATCCCGTTTTTGGTAGATTAGACTCCATTTTGTGCAAGCCGAGGAGTCCTCGAGCTTGAGGAGTATTAGAAGTACCATCGCACCAAATTTCATAATTTTTAGACTTCGTTTGAGCCCTCAAATAAGCCCTGGAACCTAATTTTTAACTAGGCCGGACACTAGGTCTGGACAGGGCCAAAAGCTAGTCAAAAACTATAAAAAGAGCTAGAGAGCTCATTTTTGAGGTTAGATTGTAATTGAAACGAACCTGTAAGAGCTATTGAAAGTAATCTAAAGAACTCCATTGATTCTCTCTCTTTGTCTTGCCGTGTGTGCGCGTGTGTGTGTATGTGTGTGCATGCTTGTGTGCTTCTCACTCACGCACTTGTGCCGCCACTTGCTCGAGGTCTTCATACCATCCTCACGTCTTCCCGGATTGACATTAAAGGAGGTGCTACTCATCATTGAGCTACAGGTGCCTAAGGCTTGCTTGAGGGCACAAGTAGCTACGCCAAGGCCACAACCTATGCAGCATAACCCAACTACGAGTACAACCAGTATTCACTTGTTCTCAACACTTAGGAACACACCAAGAACCAAGAGCACGCATGTAATCACTTATAAGTGGGTCCCTAAAAGGCCCCATTTCCAAACCGCGACATCGAGACAGCTCTCTAGAGTCTCTACGAAACCGAAAGCAAAGCCCATCCACTGCATTTGGCAGCCTAAGACCTGTAATAAACCCCCCGACCCCAATTTGTAAATTCACCCCCACTTACTAACGGCATTAGTCTCCTAGGAATACACAAACATTAACTACACACACTGTCTTCGTGCACTTACTAACCACTGACTCACCATCTACCTCATGTTAATGTTGTAACGGGGACACCAACGGATTTATTCTGTCCATTACGATGTTAACACATGATTCTATATTCTCACAGAATCAGAAGGCAAGAAGTAAAA
This sequence comes from Ceratopteris richardii, assembly GCA_020310875.1. NCBI lineage: Eukaryota > Viridiplantae > Streptophyta > Polypodiopsida > Polypodiales > Pteridaceae > Ceratopteris > Ceratopteris richardii. The sequence goes on along the minus strand of CM035433.1, from coordinate 100,192,110 downwards.
TGGCAGAAGCGACAGGTTCGGGCTCACAAGTAGGGATACTTACTGCCGGAATTGATGTGGATAGTCTACCTGTGGATGTGCCACCAACTGAACGACCAGCGGAGCTGCAGCACCTTCAGCAACTTCCGGTACCGGATCCACCTACAGGGATCACGGAAAGAGTCCATGCCAATTCTCATTGGTTCAATGGCATGCCAGGTCCATTAGGAGAGGCCAAGTATATCTGGGAGTCTAAGTGCGAGTATGACAGATCATGGGTGCGATTCCAATTTTTCTCCAAGGAGTTCGAGACTTTACAGAACACCGAGGATCTCCAGACCATATGGCAGCGAGCAGGGTTGGCAGAATATTTTGAAGCCCCACTACCTAAACCCGATCTCCTCCGATGTTACTATCTGGTCTCTACATTACAAGCTCATGAAGATAAGGACCAACCCGGATCATTTGTTCTCCCCTCATTGCTGGGCAACAACGAGTTGAAGAGGTTTGAACTTACTGTGGAGCTGGTAAGTGACGCTTTAAATATGCATGGCACGCATGTACCCTCAGAAAAGGATGCTCTCGTCCCCAACAACATGAAGGACAGGAAACTAGTGAAGCTGAAAGACATGGCAGCACTCACCCCAAATGTGTCCATCCCTCTCCGCATGTGCATGCAACATTTCGCCTTCCCCGGCCAAGACCGATTCACGCAACCACACAAGAAGATCTGGTTTGCTCTCTACTTGGCGGAAGCAGGTGCGTTACCTATTAAGCTACCAGTGTGGATTATAGATCAGCTGTATGAAGCAAACAAACGGGCTTCTAGGAAATTAGTGGTGAATGGATGCTGTGCAATCACACGCATCATTTACCGATGCTTGGCATATGATGTTCCCATTGAACGTGCCTTAACTTGGGCACAATTACAAATGTTTAAAAGGCTCAAGACGTCCACACATCAGTCCAAGCGCATGAGGGGCGCGATCCCTTGTGTCCAGACAAGGGAAGTCCTGACTACTCCTGAGGCATCACCATTAAGAGAGGGCACTGTACCTCCCTTTACCATTAGGATACCCAGGTCGGAATCTGACACTACGACACAACCTACCCCATCGGCTCCTCCTGTTACACCTGAATTCGAATTTGCTGCCACTGGAGAGGCTGAAGGACTGGACCCCCAGGATTTCGAAGCTTTCCTACAAAGCACACAATTCTCTGATGTGGAGTTTTATTCAGAGGCAGAGGAGCAGGGCACATCCTCACGAAGAAGAAGAAAGTCTACAGACGGTAGACATGTCCACTGGAGTGACACTCAGCAACGTCAACAACACGGACACCCGGAAGAAGAAGAAGCGTATGAAGAAGAGACCACTGAAGCCCCAGCATATACAGCAGAACTCCGAAGGCTGTATCAGATTATGGAAAGAGTGCGATCGCAGCAGTTACTCACTGAACAGAGCAGCAGAGTACTTATGACTCAGTTGTTGGAAGAAGCGGGAGTTGACTCAGAGTACAGGGAAGGTCTCTTATTGATGGCAGAAACATATGGAGTTGTAGAAGCTGTGCGCACTGCCATTCAGAGGCCTTCAGTTCAATATGACCCACGAAGGTTCCAGACACGACCTCGCTCAGGTAAAAATATCCAAATTCCCGTTACAGTTGCAGAAGAGCCAACTACTACACCAACCTCCCAAACAGCTAGTCAACAACACCCCGCCACCCATGAGGAGTCCACCGAACCACTACCATCCACTCCCCCACCATCACCTCCTAGAAGAGAAACAGTGGAAACCACATCGACTGCTCAACCCACCGACCCCACCTTCACCTTCCGTACTCCCATCTCCAGTGCCACCCTATTCTCTACCACTGAAAACCCGATCTTTGAAGCAAACCCCATCACTACACAACCCACCGAAACCCTTTCCGAGCCTGCCCTAGGACAACCATCCCCAATGCCTTCAGCCACGGGTCACCCTGACCCCAGATCCACATTCATGGGCTTCCCTACTACCACGCAACCCTTTCCACCCTTCTCAAATTTACGACCCCAACCCCCGATATCCCTTTCTCCATTTCTACAATCCCTCCAGGACATTTTTGCTAGAGCTTTTCAACCAGGCTCTCAACCATTCCCTGCCTCTTCAGCTCCCCACCCCACGTCACATCTATTCACCACTTCCACACACACACCACCTACCATACCAATGTATATGGCAGGCCCCACACTAACACCCACTCCTGAAGGTATGGACATTTCACCACCCACGGCACCTCCACCCACGGTTTCACCTCCCCCCATTCCCCCTCCACCAATTTCACCCACACACACAACTTTCGTAGACACATCATTCACTGTCTCCCTTCCCCAATTCCCTTCCCATGCATCTTCCACGGTAAACACCCCCCACTCATCTATAGGAAATGCATTGGACACCATGTTGGCTTGTATATCAAATTTAAGAACAGATTACATTCAGCTCCAGCAACAAAACGAACGCCTGCAAGAGCACTCAGCGACACTACAGCACCGCCTTGCGGCACTAGAAGAGGAGAACACTCGCCTCCACACACAGTTCCACACCCTCCAAGAAGCCCACAATATATTGGAGGTACAGCTACAGAACGTAGATCAGGAAGCAGTGCAGGTGGTAGAAGGTCACCTACGGACACAGCTGGAACGCAACTCAAAACTTCAGCGAAATATGGCGCTACTTAAATGCCATCTTGCGACTGCGCAGGAAGAGAACAGACGTCTGCAAATACAAAATCAAGAGAACCTGGAGGCAGCTATTGAGAGCACACCGGGGGCACCCATCAGCCCATCCAAGTTTCAAGCAGTGACCCCCGATAATATCAAGGTTATATTGGAAGATTATGCCATGCTGCTCGAAGCACATGATAAGCTATCGGAGGAGCTAGGACAACTGAAGCAAGAACACCAACACGGACCAACAGCTGCCCCTCCAACCACCCCCTCTGCGGCTTCGCTTCTCAACGCAGAGGCCATCAAAGATCTCCAGGAACAGGTAACTGAATTGCAAACACGCCTACTACAATATGAGAGACCATCTTCCCCTCCGGAGGCTCCCACGGACGAAGAAGTTGTGCAAATTCCTGTGGAACAAACGTTTGATGAAGAATATGATCCGCAACCATTCCCAGGAGGCCAACAAACAGAAGAAGCGCAGGACACGTTCGAGGCACCACGGCCGCCATGGTTACGACAAGTGGAGGAAATCGGGAGTTCGCACGAAGAGCGCACCGTAGTGCAAAATCAGGCCATGAGGGTCATAGAGGAGACTGTGTTACAATCAGCTTACTTTCAGAACCTATCATCGCGACGCCTGATTCTCTCATCGGAACTCTAGTACAGGCCATATTATATTCTCTTGGCTGATTATAATGCAGAAATACAAAGAGTCACGGGTCAGATTCCTACTTTTGCGACCCAATTTCAACCCGAAGACCTTCCTCCAGAGGTGCGAAAAGGCAAAATAGTGATGCAAATGCCCCAAATCAGACATCTCAAATGAGGCATGCAAATCAGCTTTAAAATCATCAATATGCATGTCATGAGGAACAGTGAGTAGCATATCATCAACATATACCACAATGACTAGAAGCACATCATTAGCACGCTTAACATATAAGGTGCTTTCGGTTGGACTGTTCTCAAAACCATGTGCAATCATATAGGCATGTATCTTTTCATACCAAGCACGTGGTGCTTGCTTTAAACCATATAATGCCTTCTTTAACCTGCACACATAGTTTTCATGCCCTTTCTGCACAAATCCACGGGGCTGAAAAACATACACTTTTTCATGCAAGTCACCATTCAAAAAAGTAGTTTTAATGCCCAACTGATGTACATTCCAATCATGATGAGTTGCAAGTGCACAGATGCTACCAACAGTAGTCATACGACATGTAGGTGCAAATGTCTCATCAAAATCAATGCCTCTTTCCTACGCATAACCCTTTGCAACAAGCCTGGCCTTATACCTATCAACTTTTCCATCAGGTTTATGCTTCAAATTGTACAACCACTTTGTGCCAATGACCTTCTTTCAAGGAGGCAAGTCACATAAGGACCAAGTACCATTCTTATTCTCATCACAGAGACTAGATGCAGCCATAGCATAGCAATCTAATGCAAAAGAGGCACTATGAGAGCTTGATTGAGTATGATATGACAGAGATGCATCTAATTTGCTATCATGCAAGGTCTACACTAGCCATTTTGGCATAGTTTTTGCTTGCTCAATATCAACTCTCTCATCAACAATTGCATCATGTAAATTTGCATCAGAAGTGGAATGATATGCATCATCACATGAAACCTGTAAAGGTTGAGAAGTTGCCTCATTAGGACCAACACTAGACTGTTCACTTGTAAAAAGAGGCAACAAAGTATCATACATGTCTTTGGAGCCAATAGATGTCTCCTTGGTACATGAAAGCAATGGCTGAATAGCATCTTCCACAAAAACAACATTATGGCTAACCAAAATGTGTTTATTTTGTGGATGATACAGACGATAGCCTTTACTTTCACAACTGTACCCAACAAAAATACATTTTACTGCTTTATCATCCATTTTTTTGCGATGTTTTTCAGGCACTAATGCATATGCAAGACAACCAAAAACATGCAGATGAGCGACAGATGGATTGTACTCCTGCCAAGCCTCATATGGAGTGATAGACTGTAGCACTTTAGTGGGACACCTGTTTAGTATATATGCTGCACACATAACAACCTCAAGTCAAAAACTATGTGGTAAAGCTTGACTCTTGACCATACACCTCGCCATCTCCATGAGTGACCTGTTCTTTCGTTCAGCAACTCCATTCCGTTGAGGTGTATATGGCACTATACACTGATGTTTTATCCCACGTTCAGCTAGAAATGCATTAAAGACAAAAGGCATATATTCCCCCCCTTGATCAGAACGGAGGTTGCCCATTTTATGTGTTGACAGATTTTTAGCCAAAACTAGAAATTGTTTGAAACACATAAACACTTCGGACTTTGCCTTCAATGGATATACCCATGCATGCCTGGAAAAATCATGGATGAAAGTCACGAAGTAAAGATAGTTCCCAAAAGAAGGCGTTTGCATAGGACCATAAACATCACTATGTATAAGCTATGATTACTGAGTAGCCCAAACTCAACCATCTTTTGGAAACAAAGAAAGTTGCATTTTGTCCAAAATACAACCTTCACATACATGTTTGCAGGGTGCCTCAAGTTGGGGCAAAGAGGACACCATTTCAGATTTCTGCAGGCGTAGCAAACTAGAGAAATTGAGATGACCAAAGCGTTCATGCCAAAGCTTTGCATCTAACATAGCATGAGAATCATGTACTGCACATGCCAAATCATTTACAGATCTTTCATAGTCTATGAGGTTATACAGCCCAAGACATAAAATGCCAGAAGCAATAATGATGTTGCCATTTGACCAGTCATGAACTATACATCTGTCATCAAGAAATTTCACAACGAAGCCAATCTTGGCTAATGCAAAAACTGATAACAGATTTTTCTTGATCCATGGCACAAACAAAGCATCTGACAAAGTGAAAGAACTACCATCAGCAGTAGGCAAAATGATCTTACCAACTCCCATAACAGGATAGGAGGAGTTGTTGGCGCATGTAATAGTATTCCCTGTAGGGCCAGGCTTGAGTGGAAGAAACTGTGTTGTGAGGTAATATGTTTGGTCGCCCCACTATCAAAGTACCAAACATCTGAGTCTACTACAGACATGCACTGCTCATGAGAAGATGGGTGAAAACTACAAACATTAGTAAACACCCATTCTTCTTCCTACACAAGATTAGTAGACTCTTGTTTTCAGTGTAGAGGCCTCTGCAACAACCATTCCGACCTCTTTCTTCTTTGCCTCTTTAGTAGCCAGTTTTGGATAGCTCTTGATGACATGATCATTTTCTTTACAATATTTGCAAACTGCTTTTCTAATTTCTTCTCATCTTTGTCTTCCTTCTTCAAATGTGCAGCATTTGCAAATTTTTGCTTACTAGTAGAAGAGCTCCATTTACCTTTGCCCTTCTGACTAGCCAGGAAAGCTTGATCTGCAACATGCGTAATAGACCTGTTCTGCCTAGACTGGTCTTCCTGCAACTGAACGGAGACTAACTCCTCAAATGACAAGGCATTTGGATTGCGTTTCATCATCAAACGAAGAGTAGAAGCAAAACTCTGATATGCATCAGGAAGACCATACAGAACGGTCTGCACAAGTGAGCTATCTAGTATAACTTCATCAACAGAAATTAACTATTCTTTCAAATCCTTTATCGTTGTGAGAAAACTGTCCATAGAATAACCTTCATTCATGTGCTCACTCTACAATTGTTTTTGGAGGTAAGCAACATGAGCCTCATTCCTAGCTTGGTACAATGAAGTAAGTGTATCCCAAGCATCCTTAGTTGTTCTGCAAGAGCGAATGTGAGGAATAATAGCACATTTGACAGACAAAGCTATCAATGCATGTTCCTGAGCATCTCTTCCATCCCAACAAATTTTCTCTATAGTATGTGCAACAGAAACAACAACACGAGCAAGAATCTGTAGAATATCATCATCTTCGACACCATCTCCATCAGCTCCAGCACCTGTATTTGCAGTATCTCTAGTCATAGGTGTAACAAGACGTCTTTCAACACCTTGCATAATATTCCACAGTCCTTTTGCAACCAATACATGTGGCATCATATAAGCCCATAACGGGTAGTTGGTACCAACTAACTTATCCTCAACAGCCAACATACGGAATACATCACTGCTTTCAGCCATGGCTAGTGACTAAAGTACCTTGATGTGGAAAATTGACTGTATCTCAAAAAGCTGAACTCTGGTCCCTCCAGAAACACACATGAAGATAACGATGCTATTCTTGTCCAAAGTTCTATGATGCACAAGATTGTCACCCTTGACAAAAGTGTAGAAGTCAAAGAGGAGTTCCCTTCTAAAGAGGATTCGAGGAAAGCAAGCAGGACAACATACTTCACAAAGAAGGCCGATAATGAAGAAGCATGAGCTACGACCAGTGCAATATAAAATACCTCTTGGCATGAAGCAGATATGGGTACGCAAGGGTGAACAACCCTCTACTTTGGAGATAGGATCCCAAAGATGCACTAAATGCACTACACCGTCTAGGATCACAAGGAAGGAGTATCCGAGGAATCAATCTAGACAAACCATTTCTATTTGGGTTCCAAAGCGATCAATGAAGGCTATCCCAAATGCTAGACAGATATGGGTGCCCAAGACCTGCTTATGAGCTCAAAGAGCTTCAACCCCATTCACAAGATTGAATCAACACTCACAAGCACCCTTGGCACAAATCCCAAGGCAAACATCTACATTTCGGTCCACACCACTACATTTCGGTCACACCTAGGAATGTCAAGAAATGGGTACCCAAAAAGTCCCAAATCCAACACAATCCAGTCCACAAACCTTTACGTGTCATCACCAATAAAAGCTACGATTCCACCATCAAAGTTTGGAGACTTAAACCCCGTATCAAACCCCCTGACCCAATTTTGTAAATCAGTCCCCTCGGATGTAGGTGCATTCTGAGTACATTGCACATCCAAAGTATGCATTTAGGATGCACACTAACCTACTAACTAACATTCTCACACATAAAAAACACTCCACCCACTAACCCCTAACCATTTGAATTGTCATGTTAGTATTGTGGAGGGAACACCAGAACGTTCTGTTTCCTATGCAATGCTACTGTGCCTCTCTTCTTCTAGCAGATAAGCATCAACATCTACATGTAATATCATGGCAGAAGTAGGAGGCTCAAGCTCACAGACAGGAGTAAGTACTACAGGGAATGATGTGGACAGTCTACCTATTGATGTGCCACCAACTGAATGACATGTAGAGCTGCAACACCTCCTGCAAATACCTATACCGGATCCTCCCACAGGAATCACAGAGAGAGTCCATGCAAATTCTCATTGGTTCAATGGCATGCCTGGACCCTTAGGAGAGGCCAAGTATATCTGGGAGTCCAAGTGTGAGTATGACAAGTCTTGGGTTAGATGCTAGTTCTTTTCCAAGGAGTTTGAAACTCTCTAGAACACACGAGATTTGCAGACCATATGGCAGCGTGCAGGGCTGGCTGAATACTTTGCAGCACCTTTACCCAAACTAGATCTCCTACGATGTTACTACCTGGTCTCAACATTACAGGTGCATGAAGAAAAAGATAAACCAGGATCATTTGTCCTTCCTTCCTTATTGGGCAACAATGAGCTGAAAAGGTTCAAACTCACTTTGGAATTGGTGAGCTCTACATTGAACATGCACGGCACGCATGTGCCCTCTGAGAAGGACCCTCTTATTCCCACTAATATGAAGAACCGGAAGCTACAAAAGTTGAAAGATATGGCGGCACTCACACCAAATGTGTCCATTCCTCTTTGTATGTGCATGCAACATTTTGCATTTCCCGATCAAGATCGATACACTCAACCCCACAAGCTGATTTGGTTCGCTCTTTACTTGGCAGAGACTAGTGCATTACCGATTAAGCTTCCTGTATGGATTATAGAGCAGCTGTATGAAGCAAATAAAAGGTCACATAGGAAGCTCTGAAACAAGTTGTTTTAGAGGCTCCTATACTCAAAATGGTAGATCCACAGAAACCCTTTGAGTTAGAGATAGATGCTAGTGGCATAGCCATAGGGGCAGTTTTGAGCCAAGATGAGAGGCCAATAGTTTTTGAAAGTGAGAAATTGACTAGTGCACAACGCACCTGGCGAGTGCATGAATAGGAGTTGTATGTAGTGGTGCATGCACTTAAAGTTTGGTGACACTATCTTTATGGTGCAAACTTTAAAGCATACATAGATCACCATACACTTAAGTATTTTTGTAGTCAACCAGATCTTTGAGGCACACAAGCTTGTTGGGCTGAGCTCATGTAGGAGTTTCACATGAAAATCCTATATAGAAGAGGCAAAGAGAATATAGTTGTTGATGCATTATCACAGATAATGTATCACATAAGCCTTACAGTTCTAGCAATCTCATTGTTTCAAGAGATAAATGAAGCATAGGTGGAAGATCCACATTTGTTACAAATTATTAATTCCATCAATGATGACTCTATTATAGGAGATGGGATAGTTCCAATTGTTTCCCCTTACCAGAGCAAACAATTCCATTCCATATTCCAATTTCTCATTGGAGAATGGAACAATTAAACAGAAAGAAAAGGTTTTCATACTAGATTCTCAAGATTTGAGATCAAAATTCATGCATGATAACCATGATGTGCCTTGAACAGGACATCCTGGTGTTGACAAGACAATACAACTTGTTAGAAGAACATTTTGGTGGCCTAGATTAGCTAGAGATGTCCACACTTATGTTCAAGAATGCTTTATGTATCAAGTCAACAAAGCAGAAGACACTAGGTCTTTTGCATCCTTTACAAATTCAAGATCATAACTAGGATAGTGTATCCATGGACTTCATATTCGGGTTACTACGGACCCAAAGAAAGTGGGATACTATCCTAGTTGTGGTAGACAGATTGAGCAAGATGGCTCACTTCATAACCACACAGGAGATGATAGAAGCTCCACCAGTAGCGGAGTTGTTTATCTAGCATGTCTTCAAATTGCATGTGTTATCAACATCCAAAGTTTCTGGTAGGGATGTTAGATTCACAGGACACTTTTGGAAGTTTGTATTTGACATTTTGAAAGTTTCATTAAAGACGAGTAGTGGTGATCATCCTCAGGCAGAAGTTCAGATCAAGAGGTTCAACCAGATTCTAGAGGACATGTTGAGGGCATATGTGTTTGAGAGACATACAAATTGGGATAGTTATTTGCCACTAGCTGAGTTTGCTTATAACAATAGGCCTCACAAGGTGACATGTGTGTCTCTTTTTAGATGAACTATGGCATGAATGCCAATGCTCCCAGTACCATAGGCATGCCAAAGAAATGTCCTAGTGCTTTGGAGTTCTTAGCGAACCTCCAAGCAAATTTAGAAGTAGCTAAAGCCATGATGCAACAAGCAGTTGATAGGGTTGAAGAGTATGTTGATAGGAAGAGATCTCCTAGATCCTTTGAGAAAGGAGATAGATTCTTTGTTCAAGTACCAGCTAGATCTACTTCACTGTCCACAGGGAAGTATAGTAAGCTTTCACCAAGGTATTGTGGACCTTGGGAGATAGTTAAAAAGCTAAGTGAAGTTGCATACCGATTAGAGCTCCCTTCAGATTGTCGAGTCCATCCAATGTTTAATATCAGTAAACTTTGAAAGTATATTTCTAGGGAGGATAATCTAATAGATGGTATTGTCTCTTTGTAGGAAAGTGATAGCACACATCATTCGCAAGATAGGATACTAGATTGGAGATAGTAGTGATTGAAGAATTGTTTCATCCAAGAGTATCTAGTAGCCTGGAGAGGATTACCACTTACTGACTCTACTTGGGAATCAGAAGATCTGGTTTGCAAGTACTTTTCCTCATTGATCATTGAGGACAATGAACTTTAGAAGGGGGAGAGAGTGTCAGATATTGATCCATAGGGATCATGACTTTGATCCATAGGGATTAGTCCATGTGTGTGAGGGACAAGGGCTAGCTAGCCAAGGTCCCAAGCTCAGGGGATACCCTAAGGTACTTAGTAGTAATAGGGATAAGTGTTGCATGGTGGCCACATGTTCACACTAGATTATTCCAGAACATTGCTATTTTTAGAGTACAAGAGGGTATATATGGATGGGAGGAGAGTCACACACACATCATTCAAGTCTTTTTTATGACATGTTTGTGTTATTCAAAAGTAGTGAGGCTAATGTTGCTAGGTCCACTACACCGAAGGAGAACATGAAGTTATGACATGCTAGATTTGGTCATATAAATTACACAGATCTCAAGCATATCAAAGATCAAGCTATGGTGGAGAGTTTTCCTACTTTTGCTTTATAGATGATGCAGAGTCATTTGAAGGATGTCTTGAAGAAAAGCTTCACAAATCGCGTTTCAAGAAGCATGGATACATCAAAGCCATAAGGAAGTTGCAAATCATACATTCATATGTGAATGGTTCGATGAGAAAATATTCTATTCAAGGTTTCAGGTACTTTGTTACTTTTATTGCTGATTTCTTATGACATTCCTAGATTTATGGTCTTAAAGTGAGGTCAAATGTTTTTCTTAATTTTAAGAAATTCTTAGCTATGATTGAAAATGAAAGTCAGTCAAAAAGACTGACTTTAAAGACTTTAAGCATTTTCTTGATGAAAAAGGTATCTCTCATCAACTCACTATTGCTTACACGACATAATATAATGATGTTTCGAAGAGAAATAATAGGATACTTATTGAGATGATGCATAGTATGATGTCATTCAAAATGTTTTCTCCCAAGTTTTGGTTTGATGCAGTACATAGAGCTAATGACATTTTAAAGGTTGTCACACCTTATGAAGCTTATTATGGGAAAAAACCCAATGTGAATTACTTCAAAACATTTGGTTCCCCAGCTTATGTTCACATTGAGAAGAAGGATCACTGTAAGCTTGATGTAAAAGCCATTAAAGTCATCTTTATTGGTTATGAAATTTAAAGAAAAGGATACAAATTTGATGTCCCAAATACAGTTGAGATGCTACTCTCATGTAATGCATGTATAGCAGAAAGTTAGTCTTATGATAAGAAGGAAGAGATTTCAGATTTCATAAAAGTAGATGACTATGCATTTTTTAGAAGGATTTTGAATTCTTACATTTAGCCATACAAGGTGAGTGATGAACCTTCTCAAACCCTAAGAGATGCACTTAAGAAAGGTGAAGAGGGAGTTTCATTACCTACATTAGTACCTAGTCCATCATCAGTACCTCTTGCAACTCAAGAACTTGGAGAAGGCTCTAGAGTTCCAGAAGAAAGAGATAGTAAAGAACTAGAAAGGATCCCATTACTTTTCAAGAATATGCCAAAGTGGTTATATCAAACCCGAAAGGATAGTGTTATAAAAAAATACATTGGAAGAACCAGAAGTCAAACAAGAAGATAACAAATAGACTTGGTAATTTATGCAGAACATTTTGAAACTCATAATATTTTAGCTTTTACTTCAGTTGAAATGAACAAGCTACTATTCAAGATGCACTATATAGTCTTGTATAGAAGAAAGCTATGCAAGAAGAGATTGATTCTATTCATAAGAATCAAACATGGGAGCTTTGTGAGTTACCAAAGGTAAGAAAGCTATTGGTGTTAAGTAAATCTTCAAAAGAAAAGGAAAACAAATGGTACTATAGACATGTACAAAGCAAGCTTAGTTGTCAAATGTTATGCACAAAAGAAAGGTATTGACTATGATGAGACCTTTGCTCTTACATGTAGAATGATAGTAGTCAGGACAATACTTTCTTTACTTGCATTCTTTGGTTGGAAAGTATACCACTTACATATCAAAATTGCATTTCTTAATGGTAATCTAAATGAAGATATTTATGTTCAGCAACCAGAAGGTTTTAAAGAGAAAGGTAAAGAGCATTTAGTATGCAAGGTTATCAAATCTTTGTATGGACTAAACCAAGCACCAAGAGCTTGGTATGAACAGATACATGTCTATATTCTATCTATTGGTTTTGAAAACTCAAATGTGGCTCCCACTCTTTATGTTAAACCTGAGAAATTTGATGTTTTGATTATTATTATCATATATGTTGATGATACGATAATGATATGCCCCAAGGATCCAACCCTTCAATATTTTAAAGCATAGCCTAAACATACATTTGATGTAAATGACTTAGGTATTTTGCTTTATTATCTTGACATTGAATTCATATACAAAGATGATTCTATCTAAATGATACAAGAGAAATACATTGAGAAATTATTAGAAAGGTTTGAGATGATAGATTCCAAGACTATGCAGACACCTATGGATTTCAATGTGTCATTATAGTCAGAAGTAGATTTAAATCCATTTGATGCTACATAATATAGTCAAGTAATTGGTTGCTTGATATATCTATGTAATACATGTTCGGACATTTAGTTTGTAGTTTCTCAAGTATCCAAGTTCATGCATAGTCTGCTTAAGATTCATTGAAAAACAATAAAGATAATTTTTAGATATTTGAAGGGAACTTCCAATTATGCTATGGTATTTTTGAAATTTTCACATTTCTTACTTAAAGGTTTTTCAAATTCTAATTGGATAGGTGATAAAGACTCAAGAAGAAGCACAAGTTGCTATTGTTTCTTTTTAGGAGATTTCCTTATCTCTTACTTATCCAAGAAACAACCTATAGTTGTCACATCTTCAAGTGAAGCAAAGTATATGGCTGCCTTTATAGCTACACTTGAATCAGTTTGGTTACAAAAGATTATGAGCTATCTTGATGTTCAAGTTCATCTTCAGATATTTTTAGGTAGTTAGAGTGCTATAGCTATTGCAAAGAACCCTCTTCATCTTGCTAGGACAAAACATATAGAGGTTCATTATGACTACATTTGGGAACATGTATCTAAGAAGAAAATTGAGCTAGTCCACATACCTACAAGTGAAAATGTTGCATTTATTTTTACCAAAACATTATCCAGAGAAACTCATAGAAAGTTTTGCAGGTTATTGAACCTTGTATCATTATGAAATTGAAGGGGGGATTGCTTGAAACAATGCCAAAATAGTCCAATATCCAAAACTAGCAACAATATTATGTCCAATATTTAGAAGATCTCACAACAAAAGGCACTGGAATAGTGGTCTAAGAGAGATGCTTCACAAGAAATCCACCTATGTTCAAACCTCGTCAATGGTAGCACAATTCCAAAAAGCACTTTTTATGGAAATAAAATCTCCATCACTATTTTTGGCGCCGATTTTTGTGAAGTATCATTTTTCTTTTTGGAGTGCGATCACATGTGCTTTTTCTCCTTGCACATGCTTTTGGGGAAAACACATCGTGGAGTATTGCTAAAGCTATAAATTTAAGGGTTGGGATCACTTGGATTATCATCATCACTCAAGAAGTTCAAGGCTCTAGTGTTGGTGATCAAGGAGGAGGTGCTCTACTTTGAAGAAGAGTTCTACACTCTTGGAAGAGGTGTGCCCTACATTTGGTAGTTACTTGGATGAGTTAGTTTCAACTAACCCTCAACATATCTTGCCGATATACTATGAGGAACAAGTCTATTTCAATCCTCACTTGTTCATCCACTAGTTTTGGATTCAGGGTTAATCAAAATTAGGGTTTTTTGTCAAACATTTCTAAACTCTTCATATTCTCCATATTCTCAAACACATACTCTTCATACCTCTTAAGAACTTTTCACATAATTTCTTGTATCTAGTTCCTATTTTTGCCTAGATTTAGTTTGTCAATTTGTATCATATTCACACATTGTAATTTGACATCGGAATATAAGATAGTGTAGGTGAGCATCCTAGCTTACCGTACACTTTGAAAGACCTTGTCTATTCTCTCTCTATCTCTCACTCATCTATTTTTTAATCTTAAGGTGTACATGCTAAGGTTCATATGTTGGAAGATCCTATAAACCTGTGCTTAATTGTTATTGAGGCCCACCCTACTTCCAAAAATCTATAGTCTTTCTAGATCATCATCTAAGCTCCAGATTGGGAGTGCATGGGTGGACAACACCATCATTGTAGCTGCATTACTCTTCAAAATTTGAGAATTTGAGTTCTCTATCTCTCAGTCTGCATCCATCTTTGTCTGCATTTTTCTCTCAACTTTGTGTACTGGTCTATTCCACTGTGCGCCTAAAATAGCCTTGAAAGCTATTTCCAAATGGTTTATTCTAAAGATGGAAGCAATACAAAAAGTGCTTAGACATTGCCAAAAGTTGGCAATGTTATTAGTATCATTATGCACCAAAGCATTTGTGTCATCAGCGAAGAGTCTCACTATCTCATACTCTTGCTATGGGGCAGCTATAGACCATGGATTTTCCCAAGATTGGCATGATGGTTAACCAAGCAACTAAGGCCATCAGTGGCAATAACAAAGAGCACTAGAGCCAGGGGGCATCCTTGTCTAATAGAGCGCTTTAATATGATTGCCTGATATAAATGACCATTGATATTAATATGACTCAAGGTGTTTCTCATAAGCATAGTGATCATCTTGATGAATTTAGAGCCACATCCCAAATCTTTCAGAGCATGGAGAATGAAATCCCACTCCAAGCGATTGTAAGCTTTTCCAAAATGGATCTTGATAAAGAGGATATTTTATGAAGACTCCTTAGCAAATTCAAGGCCTTCCCACAAATCAATAAAAGCCTCCATGATGGATGTACCTTCAATGAGCCCTTTTGTATCTTCATTGATCCATGAGTGAAGATGTAAGGTAATACAATTAGCAAGGACCGTTGCAAAGATCTTATATCTAGTTTGTGACATAGTAATTGGCCACCATTTTTCAATTTTGTTTTCTCTCTCTTTTTTTGTGAATCAAATTAAACATACATTCAATGTGAAAGTTAGGCAAAGCTCCGAAGTGCAGGGCTTTTTGCCAGAGTAGGTCTAGTGGGTTTTTTTTTTTTTTTTTTTAATGGAGGTTCGGCCTAGGCCTACTCCCCCGGACTTTAACTTTGAAATTGCAACTGTACAAGGAAGGGCATAGTACCCATGGGACCCTCGCCGTTTAACCCAGTCTTGTAAACCCCTGTTCAAGTCTAGTGGGTTTCACCAAAACACTGTTGAATGTCTTAAAGAATTCATGGTGAGGCCATCCATACCTGGGCTTTTACCATTGTGTAGAGAATCAATAGCTTTAACAATCTCACTATCATTTTCGGGGGCATCAAGAAGGCACACCATATTTTCCGAAATGTCTTTGGTTCTAACTCCAGAGATGACATCCATGTAATCACACCTTTCAGAAGAGATTGGAGTGGATACTCCAAGGAGTTGAGTGAAATGATTAGCAATTATTTCAATATTCTCTTCATGAGTAGTGCATTATGCCTTGCAATTGTCAATCATGTACGATATCTCTTCCTTGTGCTACTTCTTCTTTATGAGTTTACACATTTCTTTAGTTGGTTCATGAGATTTTTCTAGCCACCAAACTTTAAAATAAATGTGCATATTTTTCTTTAAATTTCCTCGTTGTATCTAAGTTTGTTGTCTACTTCTTTGGAGCCTAACTTGAAGGTGGAAATTTCCTTTGTTGACTTCAAACTCGAGAAGTCAGAGCCTACGATAAAGATTTTTCCTTCTTACATGTCAAATTCTTTGAATCTCCTTTTGGTTCTTGTTAAGGAGATATTGAGCTTGTTTGAGAGCAAACTTCCAACACCTTATTAGAGATGCATTGGTGTTGAATCCCTTGATCTAGGCCAATGAGATCATATATTGAAGAATCAACTAAAGCAAAGGAGCTTTCCTATGTCTCAATGGTGGCCTGAAGGTGAGAACTATTGGGTAGTGATCACATAAACAAGTCCATGCATTGAGAGAAGGATGGGGAACCAGCTTATCAATGATATTCTATGTAATATAGCTTTTGTTAAGTCTCGCTTTTTGAAAAATCAATCCCCGACTAGAGGTTTGACCAAGAGAAGCCATGAACATCTTTGACTTCCACGAGGTCATGGTGGAGCTTAACTTGGTCTCGAATGTCTTTGTCAAGACCGTCAATAACTCACCCCCTTTGGGCCCATCTATCATACTACACTTCCACCATATTAGATTTCCTACATAGGATGACCTCAAAGGGCAGGGAGTCTAAAGCATGCCATGTAGTCAGTCTTTCCATGTCTAGATTAGATGCAAACTCCAAAAAAATGGTGAACACAGGAGGTCCCTTAAAAGAGAGGCAACCAAGGTCTCTACCAAAAGAGTGTGCCAAGCTAGCCTGAAGTCTATAGTCGCACCACTTCTCCCCCACTAGTGTTGAGTGGTTAACCACAAGTGAGAAGTTGAAATACTTTGAAGTCTCTTTTGAAGTTCAAGATCATCCATTTTGATCTCTTAGAGATACGTGAAGTCTGGGCTGACACTTTTATCTCAAATCCATTGACCAAACATAGCTTCTCTTGAGGGTTCCGACAATCCCCAAACATTGTATGAAACAATAATCATTTATGAAGGGTGAGGTCTTTGTTGGCCAAGGAATTGTCCCTCTTTTTTTCTTTTTAATCTTCATCTCTTCTTCTTGAAGATGAGGTTTCATGGCACACTAGTCATCCTTTGATGGGACTCTTCCAAGGGAACCCAACTCTTTCTGAGAAACCACCATCACAAAAGATTATGAAACTTGATTAGGAATCATAGATCCAATAATTGAGCTTTCATTGTCACTGTTATCTTCTTTACAAAGCCCTTCTTAATTGTCTTGTTTGCTTGTGGAACGGTTCTCTAGAGTTTCCTCATCAAGTAAATGTTGATTCATTTCACTCGCATAGTCTAAGAGATTAAACTCCTTTTCTAGATTATGGAAGATATTTGTATCATAGACCAAGCAAGAGGGACTTGTCCCCAAATGACCTTTGGGGCTTCTTCTCCTTCTACACTTTACTTTCATGAAGGACCCATTGTTAAGTCCTTCAAGTTGCATTTCTTTAACTTTCTCTGATTCCAATGGAAGTTCTTCAGAGGCACATACCTCAACCCTCTAGGTCATAGCGACTTTGTTAACTTTAACATGCATTTTTTATTAATCTTTTATTGCCCTCAGAAATTTATGTCTTAGCAGGCATTCTTTGATTTTGTGGCCTTACGCCTCATATTTAATGCAAGCATTGGGCAAGTTTTTGTATATTATTTCATGTTTAAGAGGCTTTTCTCCACTGATGTCTATGTTGAATTCAGAGGGTAGATCCAAGTTTAGATCCACTTCAACATAGGTATGAGGATGCTATCTCATGTTAAACGAGTATGGGACACCTTCATATATGAAACCACCAACATCTTCCCTAGAGGCTAACAGTCGGCCAATGGGCAAAACGATCTCTCTAATAAATCCATAAAGGAAGTAGGGAATGTTAAGGAGTGCCATCTAGAGCGGATACCATGATTATTGGGAACAAAATCTGGGAACGACTTGAAGTGACATAAGGTTGTGTGCCAAACTTTCTAGGTGCCAACCTTGAAGGATTGGAAGGCCATTTCTTCATTTTAAAAAACCACAAGCATGTGATTTTCCAGAAGAAACTCACACTTGCTAACAACCAATCTATGCAAAAATCACTCCTTACAAAACCATTGTCGGAGAGATTTAGGAGTTGACTTAGGGCTTAACATCTGCCCAATAAGGTAGATCCTCTTTAGCTCTTCTTGCTTAGCCACAATGTTCTCCCTAGGAAGGGCAACAACAGGATGTTTAACTCCGAAGAGCTCCAGAGAATCACCTGAGGCCTTGTCCTCCAACGTTGGACTCAAGTTACTAACCAATAACGACTCGACAACCCCTACTATATGCCCTTGTGCACCCAAAGCTTTAAATTAACTTATCCTTCAAAGAAGGTCACAAGCCATGGTCATTAATTGTGCCCTTTGAAAAAGTGACCAAAAAGAACACCCTTGTGCACCCAAAGCTTTAAATTAACTTATCTTCAAAGGTCACAAGCCATGGTCATTAATTGTGCCCTTTGAAAAATTGACATAAAATTTGAGGATGCTTTGAGATTTTAACTATCACAAAGCATAGTTGGTCTTTTCTATATAGGAGCCATGCGTTCTTTTCAGTTTCCTTTATCTTTTTGTACGCGACCCGATCCCAAGAGAAAAAATAAAGTGACACTCTAGATAGCACACACATTAATAAAGTGTCTTCAAGAGCTTTATAGCCTAGTACAACTTCCTGGTCACGAAAGTGATGACTCTCACACATGGAATTTATATACAATGACAACTGTCCCATGGACAACCAAAGCAAATATAATAATTAGTTTTCATTTAAAGCAACGTAAATGATTAAAACCTTTTTTTCTTTAATTACATAGAGAAAGTCATAGAATCATCGCATTATTCAAGAGGAGTTCATTTTACAGGTGGCAAAAGTGAAGCCATGGACAAGAAAAAATAAAGAAAAATTATATTTTCATTTAAAGCATCCAAATGATTAAACCATTTTTCAAGAATTGTTCAAAGAAAGAAAGAAACCATGGCCCTGAAGCTCTCTGGTCTTCACTAGAGACTTAGAGATGAAGCTGTGTTCAATAGAATTACTTGTAAACAGAGAACCATTGCTAAATTCTGCATAATGTCCATCAAACATGTTAGTGAATAATTTGCTTTCTTTATATTTGCAGAAAAGGTGCTTCATATATCCTTCTCTGGATGATTCCATAACATGGATTGACTCATTACATCTTTTTAATGCTCTTGTACTTTGGAAAAAAAGTGTGATGAATGTCAGAACTGGCAAAACTATACATTGACAACTGTCTCTATATTAAAGAGGAGTTCTTTTTTACAGATCACAAAAGTGGAAACCTGGACAGGGAAAAGAAATAAAAAATACATTTTTTCAATTTAACAATGACAAGTGATTACAGTTTTTTTTTTAAGAATGAAGCAAAGAAAGTCACAGAGAATGCATCTGTGGTGAGCTTTTGTCACCTGCATAGACCTTTTGGAGTTGCTATTCTATAAAAAATGAGAAAGAGTTGTAATATACCATAAAAGGCCTAGGATTAGCTCGACCACAAGGCTAATGAGAAGCTCCTACACATGGGTGGTGAAGATCACATATTTCATTGGTTTTTGTATTTTTGTTCGTATTTTGTGCATTGACCATGTCATTGTTTTCTTCTTGTAAAGGAAGTCCGATCATTGAGATCTACTCTTCCGGATTATCTTGAATTAATTTGAAATTACAATGAAAGAGCATAGCACCCATGGGACTCCCCGAATCCCACAAAGTACGGGCTGAATGCCTAGCAATTACTATGATATAGAGCAAGAACCCCCGCTAAGGTAGACAATGAGAAGGGACAACCCTAAGGTCGAATAAGATAACTTATTTCAAACTAGGTAGCATAAAGGCCCAATAGTCATGTGAAGGGGTTAGCTTCAACATCTCACCACCAAGTGATGAAGGATGTCCAACCGCAACCCACAAGGGTTGAGCCCTCGCCCTTAGCCATGAGAGACGAAGGGCCCAACTATTTGAACTAACCGACATGGAGATGACATTGTATTTTTAATCTCCATAATCCAAAGAAATTGATTACTCTAGACATTGACTATCTATGTACTTCAAGTATTTTAGATGGAGTGTACAATCTCATTTTAAATATATTTCAGGCTCTGTTAATTCCTGCCATGTGGTGCTAGGCTTTCTACCCTTCCTTGTGTGAGATTCGAGGGTTCCATAGGTAGGATGCGTTTCATTATGCATTCGCTTTTCAGTTAATTGAAGCATTGGGGATGTAGATCATAAGATGAACTTCAATAAATAAATAAATAAATAAATAAATAAATAAATAAATAAATAAATAAATAAATAAATAAATAAATAAATAAATATATATAAATATATATATATATATATATATATATATATATATATATATATATATATATATATATATATATATATGTGTGTGTGTGTGTATGTGTGCGTGTATTCAATGTAAAACTATGTAGAATGAATAGATTTTTTGATCATCCGTAAAAGTTTGGAGACTGTATCATAAGATCAAGAGCATATAAAATCAAAGGAGAATGAACCTGAATGTAGATATAAATTTTTGTACTTTAGTGCATACTTAGTCTCTACATTTGATGGGTTTCTCTCTATATGAATAAATAGTTGACTTTCAGAATACTTAAATGAAGATAAAAAGAAAAAAAAATCTGCATATCTAAATAGTTCCAAAGACCAATGTGACGTAAAGATAATTAGCAGGTAAATTAAGTAGGGATGACGCTTTCATCGTAATTAAAGGCAATAAGATGCATATTATTATATAAAAACACGTCATAGAGGAATTAAACTTTGAGTATTATTAATAATACGATAATTAATACAAGTTTTTAGCATGAATTGTTTTTTTTTTTCATGCTTATATTGGCAAACCAAAACTTGTATATATCTTTGGCACAAAAAGACGAAATAGCCTACACAAGTGATAGGATAGTGCATTTAGAGGGGTGTCGAGGATTCTTAGATTGTGACCGGAGGGGTGTCGGATGATGCCATAAATGAAGTGGTGACCTTCTCTGATACCAATTGTTGGAGTTCGAGGTCTATAGAGGCAAGCAAACGACAAAAGGAAGAAGAAGAAGAAGAAGCTTGGAGCACAACACACAATACTGAATGTATTACCATTAGAATGTACAGAGATAAGTAACTCGTTAGGGCAATAGGTGTATATACAAGTTGGGGGAAAAAGACCTCCTAAAGAGTGAAAAAAGTGCCTCGGCAGTCGTAGTGTGTTCACACACATCACTCCCTAAATATATCAACAAATAAAAAAAATAAATATACTTGTAATCAATCTTGAGCAGCTTGGTTGTGGTCACTAATCATGTCTCTTGGAGATCTAGCTCTCCACTTATAAGTAATCACCTTCCCTCATGCTCAAATTGGTAAACATGTGAAGCAAATTCTATGATTTGTTGTCTCCTAGCATGCCAATGCTTACATAGGACTACATCAAAATAGGTCAATTGTGCTATCTCAAAATCCAATTTGTCCTCAGAAGATTTGATTTGGATGGTTTTACCAACTACTCATCGGTCCCATGTCTCAGTGCCCTTCTTGTTGGAGCAATTAGCAAACCTAAGAGCTTTGCCATGAGAATCACTCTCACCTTTCATCACATAACACATGAGAACTTATGCTTGCAAAAATTCAAAGGTTAATCGTTGGACTTACCTTAGTTAATTATAAAAGGATATGGAATCTTGTAATGATAGAAATCTAAGTCCACAACTTTTTTTAGTTGCAATCAAGGTTATATCATCCCAAAAATCTAGGATCACTTTTAGGTGAAGAATCAATCTCATTGAAATTCAAATTTATATATAAACACATCTTCTTCACGTCGTGCGATATATCGAGCTATTCTCAAAACTTTGGAATTAGAGTTTGAGCCTACATTGTACTCACTACAAGTGACAGTAGTTCTCCATATCTCCCATGTATCATATGTTCAATATCATACACATTTTGATTCATTTACCTTGAGTAGTCATTCTCTGTATGTTGCTACAATACCTTGAGGCACACAATGAGTTTCTCTGATCATTTTCTTTATGTATGATTACCCAATTAATTTTATTTTAGTTGGATTAGTTAGATAGAAGTTTCCCATACTTACACATCAAGTTTCATTTTCATTGGGTCACTCGATATCAAGATATGAATGTTTGAAGTTGTCTATGTCTACACCATCTTGCTCTTGAAAAGTCAGGGTCAACCTCTAGACTTGTTAGATTTATTTCTCCATGTATGATTCAACAATTTTATCAAATGACTTGCTTTAGTTAGCTATACACTTCACTTAGATGTGTGCAAAAGCTCTCTAGTCAATTCATACCAGGTTGTGATCTTTGAGCATTTTTTGTGACCTTCACTTCCAAAAATACAAGGTTTCTTCAACTCTTGCAAAGTGGAAGTCATTTGTTTTGATGCAATCATTTGAAAATGATGTTCCAAAGGACTTGGTGATTCTTTATGCATACTTAGCAAACTAAGAAAGTACATTAGGAAGCCCTGAAGTCACACTGGCTGGTGTAGAGCAGATTTGTTGCAACACCCACACATCTCTACACATATTCTATCACCTCTTCATAGTGGTATCATAGCAACTACGCATCATGGGTGATGGACTTCCCTCATATATTGAAAAATTAGATGAAGGTAATTGCTCAACAAGTACCGGCACACATGCAGATCTAGAACTGAGGCAACCCATCAATTTTTTTAATCCTTACATTATTTCAAAAGTGATTCTCATCACTGAAAACCATTGTAAATACTGTTTCACCTTTTGTAGCTCCATTTTGTGCAAGCCGAGGAGTCCTCGAGCTTGAGGAGCTTTAGTAGTATTTGCCTACCAAGTTTCATAATTTTCAGACATCATTTGAGCCTCCAAAATAGCTTAAGAACCTAATTTTTAACTAGGCCGGACACTAGGTCTGAACAAGACCAAAGCTAGTAAAAAACTATAAATAGAGCTAGAGAGCTCATTTTTGAGGTTAGCTTGTTGTAGTTTTGAACGTGTATGAGAACTTGGTTGCAATAGAAGTGATTCCATTGTCTTGCTCTCTTTGTTCTTGCCGTGTGTGCGCGTGTGTGTGTATGTGTGTGCATGTTGGTGTGCTTCTCACTCACACAATTGTGCCTTCACTTGCTCGAGGTCTTCATACCATCCTCATGTCTTCCCGGATTGACATTAAAGTAGGTGCTACTCATCATTGAGCTACACCAAATTTTGGCGTGGTTGCCGGGGATCGAGCTTTGAGGACGAGCGTGTGATGGTAAGATGTAGAGAGGACGCGTTGGAATGGTAAGTAGTAGGTAATTTTCTTGTTTTTTCTCCATCTCCATCTCCATCTCCATCTTCACCTCCATCTCCATCTCCTTCTCCTTCTCCACTTCATATTCTCTCTTCCATTATCACAACACTCTGACCTATCGCGACACGCCGAACTATCGCGACACCTCGACCTATCGCGACACATCCGTCTATCGCAACACCTCGACTTATCGCGACACACCCGTCTATCGCGACACCTCGACCTATCGTGACACACCCATCTATCGTGACACCTCGACCTATCGTGACACACCCATCTATCGCGACACCTCGAAAATTTTGGGAGTACAGTGAGCTACTTCAAGGGGGGATCATATTTGTTGATGTGTGTCCATCAATTCATTGTAATGTAAGGCAATATTAACTGGTGAACCCTTGCAGGAAGATTGTGTGCAATCAAGGCATTCCAGAGCAAGCTAGCAAGGGTGAGTACCAAGCTTGGGAGAAGGCTACCTGGGCTTGTGCAGCAGTCTGAGCAGCCAGAGAGTTGAGGTTGGAAGTTCTCTCAACCCTCATTCATCAATTCTAGCTTAGGCTAAGTACGACTTAGGTGTGGTGATTAATTATAGTGACACTAGGCATGAATCAAGTCCAAGAGAACTAATCAACTAAGTACAAGCATTAAGTAGATCTTAAGTGCGAAAATTCCAAGGAACAAAAGTAAACTTGAATCGGTCAAATATCAAGTGCGAAGTTCATTCAAGTAATCCTAATGATGTGATTCCAAACAAGGGCTTAACACAATATTCAACTAAAAGAACAAAGTTATTGGTACAAATTAACCTGCAACGAGAGTGTACTTAGGACCAAGGGGGTAGAGAAACCAGGCATATAAACCTTAGGTCAGGAAGGCACTTAGGCCGAGACAGACAAAGCCTCAGATCTTTTGAAGCTAGTATCAATCACACTGCTAGGTCTTGGGCCCAGTAGTTGAGTGATTACCCATACATTCCCAGATCAGAAACAAGTGATTTTGAGATGTCCTATAACATGGAGAGACCAGTAGGTAGTTTAGGGGTGGCATACTGTTGAGGGAGAATCAAGTAAAAAGAAGAAAAGAAGAAGACAACGAAAGAAGCTTCACTAGAATGGTAATATCTGAAGACATATCTCTGCAAGAAGCCCGACAGGGGCGCAACACCCATCTCTACATAGAGCCCCGCAGGGGCACACACACCAAGGAAAAGCACGCAGCCACACAAGGGTGCTTCAACCTCTTGATCTTTGGAAGGTCCAGATCGAAGACTGAAGCACCACATCCTCATACCTTCCACTGGTGGCGTGCGTGGCAACCCGACTTATTACGCAAGACAAATGTATCAGGCCCAGAGAATGTAAAACAAGAATTAAGAATAGGCCATCAAAACTGAACACCTGTTTAACAAACAGGTAAAATTGAGCAAGGGTTGCATGCAGGGAAAAGAAAATGAACAGGCTTAAATAATACAGCAGGATCCGATGTGTGCAACCAGGACAAATCAGAGGACCACTAAAACGTAATGCAAGACTGATGAAGAGGCAACACTGACCGAAAGATGCATGCGGACAACAAACTAAAGACAAGAAGTAAAGCCTGTCAAGGGACGATAGAGACGAAGAGGGGGAGAGTGTTGCAAAGCTAAAGAGAGCACAAGGTAGAGAAAAAGACGGGCCCCAAAATTTTTCCGATTTGGACACCATATTTTTTTCATAATCATTCTTGTAATATATTTTCCGTTGTAAATGCACTAGAGGAGTCCTCTAGATGCATCCCCACAGAAGATTAGAAACTTACCCATGTAAAATAGTAGGAAATCAGTCTTTAGTGAATAAAGTGCCGGTCTCTTGTGTGAAAGGACCATTTTTAGGGCACAAGTATATAAGTCAATTGGTGACTCTTTGTATAGACCTTTTGCCATTGTGAGAATCAAGAGCACAAAAATTCGAATTTGTGTCTTCTCCTCTCTGTATCTTCTTCTTTGTGAGCTTGTGTGCATGTGTGTTGCTTGGAAGGAGTGTTAGGAAGTGTTGTCTATCCATGAAAGTGTTTGTTTGCTGTTGTTAAGGTGTGTGTGAAGTGTAGGAAGTGCTGAAGTGTAGAAAGGTTTTCCCGCGACTCAGTATTTTGCTCATAACTTGAAGTAGGAGCATCAGAATTGAGTGAAACTACCGCCATTGGAAGTGTCTTCTCGAGAGCTTCGAAACGCATATGCTATTTCCTATATTTGGAGTTCGGAGCTGAGAGAAAAGATTGATTTACTGTTGGCTGCTGCACCAAGTATCGTGACACCATAACTGACAGTTGAAGCTTGTTTGGATTAGTCTTTGCCTTGTTTGCACTCTTTGAGTAGTTCATTTGCATTGATCATCATTTGAATGCATGTCCTCATACACTCGGCTAGGTTTGTATACTCATCGGATTGATAATTAAAGCGTGAATCCCCACTATATGCACTTGAGGGGGATTGAGGTATAGTCTCTTTCTCCACAAGTCCCTAAGTTGGTGCTTAGGTCAACACGTTTTTTGGCACCGTTGCCGGGGAGTGTCGAATCAAACCGAGGCATTCGTGTGATGGTAAGTAGCTTTTTGGCATTGAAGCGAGAGGGGAGTAATGATCTTCTCTTCTTTGGTAAGTTACTTTCAGCCGCACTTACTACTTCTCATTCTTGGAGTGTGTGTAGTGAGTTATTAGTCTAGGAAGTGTGTGGAATGAGTAGAATAGGAGCAGTAGGAAGTTAGGCTAGATTCCATTCTCTTTTCTCTATGTTCTTTCAGCCTTTTAACTAGGAAGAATTTTTCAAAAAGTATAAAAACCCAAAAACTTGCCTTTTGGACTTCACTTATTTGCAAAGCGAGTATCGTGAGAATTGGAGAGCAAATATCGCGATCGTGAGCAGGGTTGTGAAGCGACACGGATTTAGAAAGGGTTGTAGAGGAGGGAAGAGTAGCTTCCAAGGTAAGCAGACTCACCTCTTCCTCATAGATTCTCAGGAAATCAAGTTTTTCAGAACAAAACGATCTGCGTTAGGTATCGTGGAAGACTTACAGGGGGTAAAAAGTGTGTTTTGAGTGATGCAGGGAGTGAGGAAAGGGTAGCAGAGCATAGAAAACAATTGTCTTGAATCAAAATCTGAAAATCTAGCAAAAAATTTGAAAAAGGGTCAAGTATCGTGTTCTCCCGCGGTCGAGTATCGCGATACCTGACAAGTATCGTGATCTCCTGTGGTTGAGTATCGCGATATTTCCCTAGAAGATCGTGTATCGAGTATCGTGTTCTACCGATCGCGATACTTGCCAAAGATCGTGTATCAAGTATCGTGTTCTACCGATCGCGATACTTGCCAAAGATCGTGTATCGAGTATCGTGTTCTACCGATCGTGATACTGGCCAAAGATCGTGTATCGAGTATCGTTTCCACTCAGGTATCGAGTATCGTGAGAGTCGGATATCGTGTATCGTCTTTCTTGAAGTATCGTGTATCGTCTTTGGAAGTATCGAGTATCGTGATCATTCAAGTATCGTGTATCTTGCATTCACCGATCGCGATACTTGTTATAGATCATGTATCGTGGTTGTCCAAGTATCGTGTTTCTCCAAGTATCGTGTATCGTGTCCTGTTAAGTATCGAGTATCGTCTTTTTGGAGTATCGTGTATCGTTTTTGGCCAAAGGTCGTGTATCGTGAAATTTTGGAGTCAAGTATCGTGACCTGAAAGTTTCTTTTTCAGTTATTTTTCCAGCCAAATTCCTCTAGAATTCTGATCCATAGTAAGGAAATCTAGAAGATAGAGGTTAGCAAGGGCTGATCAGAGCTGTTAAGTGGATGAACCTGAGATCTGGAAGAACCCTAGGAAGTTGAAGAAGTGTAATCTCTTCTGTAGGTAGTGTAGCCGAGCCAAGTAGCCGTTCACATTACTCGGAGACCTCCAATGAGTCAGAGGAAGAAATTCCCATGGCTTCAGAGGATATGCAGAACACAGTACCAATGATTGGCATGATGTCAATTATTGAGGGAGAGTACCGGACCTCTTTAGAGTATGTGACCACCAACCAACATGAAATACCCATATACTTGGATGGTCTGAACATGTCAGTGGCCAGACTAAAGAAGGCTTCAGAGGCTTACATAGTGCCTAGACCAGCAGTCAAGTATGCAGGAGGATTTTACATGGACAAAAGAGATATCCAGTATGTTGTCACAGAACACCCTGAAAACATTAATGAACTTGGGGAAGAAAACAATGACTCAAACTTCAATGGAGAAGGGAATGAAGAGCAAGTAACTACTCCTAGAGGGAGATCTATGGTTGTTAGGGTTTGGAGAGGAGACTTGATTCCCCAAGATGACTCCATAATGGATGTATACTTGATTAATGGAATGGACCCTCTTCTTAGAGCACATTCTTCAATATGGGAAGCTGCCCCTAATCCTGTCACCATCTATGAGTTACAAGATCCTGATTTCCCCACCATCATCACATATTTGGATAAGAATCAGAGAAGATATTGGCCCTTAACGGAATTAGAAAGAGCCGAGTTGAAATATCAGAATATTCCAGTGTTTCCCCCTAGGGACCAAGCCACTACTTCACGAAACCCACTTGGAACGTCTCAGAATGATTCATATCAACAGTCGGGGCAAACACAACAAACACAACAAACACAACAAACACAAATCCCGGTCAGACCACATGTGTAGTTTGCAATGCTTGCAAATAACCCTAATTACCGAACTCAACCACCTGTTGACCCAAGACATGGGATTCCTGCCCCAGCCAGACCACGTGTACCAAGAGGACCAGGCATACCCGTAGGAAGACCAATTTTCCTCGTGATGCCTAGACCGCCCGAAGCAGGAAGGAGATTAAGGCCAATTCAAGTTGCCAAATGCATGAGAAACCACTACGATGGCTCTAGTTACCATGAACAGACCGCCTGTGCCCAGAGGACCATGCTACAGATGTGGAGGTGATCATTATATCAGAGAATGTACATTGCCAAACCCACCACCACCACAACGAGTCTGGGAAGGCTACTGTAGTGATTGTGGTAAGGAACACCTTTTCAGAGATTGCCCCAAGAACCCTAACAAGGTTACATCCAACGTGCAAATCAATGTGATAGAAGTAATCGAATCATCAGGGAGTGATAAGGAATACACTGTACCGTTGAAAGCAATAACTAGAGCCAAAGCTAGAGAGACCCCTCACAAAACTGAGGAAAACACTCAAAGCGATAGAGAAGTGAACACACCCACACCTCAGAGAGTTGAAGACTCGGAAGAACCTGAGAAAAGTGTTGTAAGTAAAAGAACACAAAGATGGAAGAACCGTAGAGATAGGATAAAAGAAAAGAATTTATTGCAGAAGAAGGAAAATGCGAAGAGTGAACAAAACCCAAAAGAGGAACAGAAATTTGAAGAAGAAAATAAAAATGGAAAGCATAAAAAAGAAGAGGTAGGATCAGTTTTAGCAGATCCCATGCCTGAAGAATTAGCCATGTGGATTCAGGCATACAAGGCACGAATAAGAGCAAGACCTACCATAGAACAACATGAAAGAGAATATCCTAGAGGTGACCTAGAGAAAGAAAGGTTGGAGATCTGCAAAAAATTAATAGAAGTTGCTCAACAGACCTTAGAAAGACCTGCATTGCCATTACCCAATACCCGAATTTTCGGAAGAGAATTCCAAGAGTGCGTCATCACTAATGATCATGAAAAACCCGAAGCAAGTAAGACACAAAATGGCAATTATTGTGAGAATAAAAGGGAAGGATCCGTTGTTCCCGAAGTAAAAGGGGAATGGCCTAAAGATTTGTGGGCAAGAGTCCAAGAAGACAGATGGAAGAAAGTGGAAGGAATTGAACCACCCTTTGAAGAACTAGAAGCAGAAGATGGAATAGAGGATTCAATACCTGAGTTGAATTCGAATGAGATATTACCAATTGATCCGAGTAACGAGGAAAATGATAGTGTGAAGGTTTTGCCAAATTACACAGGAGAGTACGAACATAATTCAGAATTGTATTGCATTCCCTCAATACGGAAAAAAGAACCGAACCCATCAGTTCAAACATCGGATATCATATAACACCTTAGAAAGGTCAAAATCCCTTGTACCCTAACATTAGAAGAACTGTTGAAGGTTAAACCACATTTGAAGGAGAAATTAACCAGTCAATTGGAGATCAAGACGGAAGAAAAAGAGATATCTGATGAAGTAAACACAGTAAAGATCCTAGTGGATAAGGTAGGAGATTTTAGTGAGGGAGATGAAGGAAACACTTGCCTTCCAATTACTTATAGAGGTTATACCACCAAAGCCATCTTGGATTCCGGAGCTGGTGTAGGCATTGCTACTAGAGAAATCTGGGAGAAATGGGGAAAACCAGCTTTGAGACCAACGCGCATGAAGATACAAATGGCAGAAGGACACACTGAAAGACCCTTGGGATTATTGGAACGAGTAGTTTTTACCACATGCGGAGTTGAATTTGAACACACCTTAGCAATATGTCAATTTGAAAGGGCAAGCAACTATGAAATGATACTTTGGAGACCTTTCATGAGACAACTAAAGGTTGTGCAAGATTGGGGAAAAGATGTTGTATACCTACAGCATGAAGGAACCACCACGAGAATAAATCTCCACACATATACATATCAAGACGTTCCCCCCTTACAATGGAATCAAATTCATAAGGAGGAAGACGATCAGTCAATTCACAGCATAGGTTCTAGTGACCAATCTTGGATGAACGAGGACACTCATCTATGGATATGCCAAACTGCCAAAAAGGAAGAGGATAGGAGAAAGGGATGGCAGCAAAGGCAAGGAGTAGCTAGGTCTGTACAAGATCCAGCTTACACGCCTCAAGTATGTTTGGATGAAGAGTTTAAACCTCACGGTTGGATGGAGATTTTAGCGACCCTCGATGTATGTGTGAACGAAGAAGTAATAACTATGAATGAATGTATTGATGAGGAAGGATATGACGTTAGTCTATATGTGGTAGTCCTTCAGGAGGCTGAAGAAGGAGAAGTGATAGAGAAAGAATGGAAGGACTATGAGAGCATTGAGATGGAGCAAGAACCAATGGAACCAGAGGATGAAAATCAAAAAATAGGTGTCACAGCTAACGAAAACAACCAGGAACCTACACAGGAAGAAGAGCTGGAGTTAGATAAAGAACCAGAAGGTGAAGAAAACAAGCCACAAGATCAATTTGAAGTGCCAGCCCACTTCAGAAAATATGAAGTAGAAGAGAGAAAAATTGTTATTCAAATGCCTAAAAGAGAAGCACAGTCGGGAATAGCATACGACAATAAAGAACAAACCAAGAAGATAGTAGTAACCTTAGAGGAAGGAGAAGAACGATGTACTTTCATAGGACAGGATGTCTCAATGGAGGAAGAACAAGAGTTAATACGCCTCATAAGGGAATATCGGGATGTTTTTGGCCTGGACCTATAAGGACTTGAAAGGAGTAGATCCATCTATATGTGCCCATAGAATCCCCATGACATCCGAAGCCAAACCTTCTAAACAAAGACCGTATACGTACAATGATGTGTATTCAGAAAAGATAAAGGAAGAGATAGATAAGTTGTTAGATGCTGGATTCATTTACGAGATTGAGCACACGGAATGGGTGTCACCTTTGGTGGTTGTACCGAAAAAGAATGGGAAGTTCAGAGTGTGCATCAATCTGAAGAAAGTAAATGCCGCGACCATAAGGGATAGTTACCCATTACCCATTACGGATCATCTGCTGGAAAGAGTGGCAGGGAAGGAAGTTTATAATTTTTTGGACGGTTTTTCAGGATATAATCAGGTAGCCATTGCTCCTGAGGACCAACACAAAACCGCTTTCGCAACTGAATGGGGAGTATACGCCTTTAGAGTCATGCCTTTTGGTCTAACGAATGCCCCAGCCACCTTCCAAAGATTGATGTTCCATGTATTCAAAGAGTTCCTGAGAAAGAGTATGGAGGTATACGTGGACGATCTATGTACTTATTCAGCTATACGATCAGAGCACATCCCTGAACTAGAAAAGATCTTTGCCAAATGCCGACAATATCGAGTATGCCTCAACCCAAAAAAATGTGTCTTCATGGTTCGACAAGGAAAAATATTAGGACATATTGTCTCTAAAAATGGAATTTCAACTGATGAAGACAAAATCAAAGTAATTCTGGATTTACCAAGACCAAAGATTGCTAAAGAAGTACAAGCATTTATGGGATACTATGGATACTACCGAAGATTTATACATATGTATGCCATAATTGCTAGACCTCTCTATGCACTCTTGACTCAATTTAATTGGACCGAAGAATGTGAGAAAGCCTTTAATGAGTTAAAGAATCGATTGAGGCCAGCACCAATCCTTCGAGTACCTAACTGGAATAAGCCATTTCACATTCATGTGGATGCTTCCAAGTTTGCCATTGGTTGCATCTTAGCTCAACCTGCAGATACAGGAAAGCTAGACCACCCTATAGCCTATGCCAGTAGACAATTAAATCAAGCAGAGCGCAATTATACCACAACTGAGAGAGAAGGCCTAGGGATGGTGTACGCAGTGAAAAAGTTCAGACATTACCTGTTGGCAAACAAATTCAAATTCTTCATTGATCATCAAGACCTACTGTACTTAGTCAATAAACCTTGCAATACAGGAAGACTAGTACAATGGTTTTTATTGCTAATGGAATTTGATTTTGAGGTAGTAGTCAAGAAAGGAAATACCCACATAAGAGCAGATCACTTATCAAGAATGACCCATGGGGAACCACCCATAGGAGTACCAGATGATCTGCTAGATACGTACCTATTTAACCTGGAAGTATGTCCCCAATGGGCAGAAAAGTTGATCCCTATACTCACGCATGGACCTAAAGATGGGATCACACCAAACTGAACCCAAGACCTATGGAAGACTAAAAACCTTCATATCATTGCTGGAAGTTTGTATCACCAAGATTCAAATGGATTACTCATGAGATGCATAGAAGAAGAGGAACAGGAAATGTGGCTTCAGACAGCACATGTAAATCAATGGAAAACTCATCTGAATGCAAATGGAACATGGCAAACCCTGAGGAGATTGGGCATATATTGGCCAACCATGTAGAGGGATGCACATAACTATGTATCAGCCTGCCAAACCTGTCAAGAACAAAATCCAGAAGAGAGCTCCACTCTATGCTACTCCACAGTAGCACCGAGATGGAGCATGCCTCTGGTAAAATTCTTAAAGACCCAAGAATACCCAGAAGGAGCCACTTCAGCAAGGAAACGTGCACTTGTAGAACAGAGCAAGGATTATGCCATTATAGGAAAACAACTTTTCAAGCGAGGAAGAGATAATCAATTACGATTGTGCATTCATGAAGATGAATATCTTGTTGTTTTAGAGATGGCACATACATGAGCTGTAGGAGGACACTTCTCTGCAGATAAAACAACAAAAATGATCCTCTTTGCTGGAATGTGGTGGCCAACTCTACATCAAGATGCCGTAACGTATGTGCAACGATGCGATACTTCTCAACGAACAAAATATCCAATTAGAAGAGATGAGATGCCACTGAGACCCATGATGAGTGCCAGAGCTTTCACTAAATGGTGGATAGACTTCATAGGACCTATTAGCCCAACAGCGAAAGGATCCCATGCTGACTATATAATTGTAGCCACAGACTATCTGACCAAATGGGTTGAAGCCAAAGCAACCAAGAAAAATGACGCAAGAACTATGGCAAAGTTTCTCTTTGAGAACGTCTTCACTAGATTTGGACTACCGATAGAAATTGTGAGTGATAGAGGTACGCACTTTGTGAATGAAGTTATAGAAGCCTTACTGAATGAATTCCTGATAATTCATAAGAAATCAGCTCCTTATCACCCACAAGCCAATGGACAAGCCGAAAGTTCGAATAAAATCTTGTGTACAGTTCTCACAAAAATTGTTAACAATGGTAGATCTGATTGGGATAAGCAATTACATCATGCTTTATGGGCATTTTGAGTAGCCTACAAAACCGCCATAGGCACTACTCCTTTTAACTTAGTGTATGGACAAAATGCTATTTTGCCAATTGATTTCCTAATTCCCACTCTCAGAGTAGCAACCACTTACGAGTGGATGGGACATGAACTATCAACTCTATTGGATCAAATAGAAAAGCTTCACGAAACCAGGTTACAAGCAGTAGCAGGCATTTATGCTGCTAAATGACGACAGAAAGCCTACTTTGATGCTCACATTAAAGACAAAAATTTGAAGGAAGGAGATTTAGTTTTGGTATATACCTTGAAATAACACGCTACGAAGGTGCAGAAAAGAGGATATGGCCCATTAATCATCAATCGTATATCGACAAGTGGAGCCATCAACTTAGCAACCCTAGATGGGGAAGTATTACCAAACTATATCAGTGGATGTCGAGTGAAAAAATATCTAGAACTGTTGTCCGAAGAAACAATGTCACGATTAATCAAGGGCAAGAATAGACGTATTGAGGAGGAAAGAATACGAGAAGAAGCGAGACAGGAAGCACTAGAACGAATTAAGAAACGGAAAGAGTGGATGAGAGAGAGAGATGAGAGATATCGACTAGGAGAAGAACTCATCCCAATGGCTAATTTTAGAGCCACTAAAAACCTAGGTCCACAGAGGACACAACCATATTTGAATCTGGGAGCGGGTAAAACGGAATACCACTTGGTGGATGCTCTCATTGACACAGGAGCCGCCATAAGTTGTATCAAACTTTCTTTGACTCAAAAACTCAAGGAGGAATTACGTCCATCAATGGCACAGTTGATAGGAATCGGAGGAACAATTACTCAATGTATAGGTGAAATCACCTTGCCTTTGCATCTTGGCAATAACACTATGGAACAGAAGCTATTAGTGTGTCAAGATCAGGATTTACTCAAAGATGTAGTGTTAGGTCAAGACTGGATATACGAATATGAGGTGACCATTCAATTGGCTTTAGGATACATCTCAGCCAAGATAGGACATCGTGAAGTATTCAGTTTGCTAGATGAACGACCAATCAAAGCTGCAAGCATAGAGCCAAAAATTCACTCTAATGAACACAGTCATGAATGTATGTTCACTAGCACTATATAAACACCTTCATCAAGTACTTCATGTGAGGACACACTGAATCTTGCTTGCATACCATCTTCTAATCTAGCAAGTGATGAGAGTGTCATTCTATCTGAAAACAGCCGTAGTGAAGAACCATGCACAAGAGAGATTAGTCCTCGGAGTAATCCAAAGTCTGTACCTATTAGAATATACCCTATTCCTTACACTAAACAAGCTTGGATAAGAAGGGATCAAAGGGATGCATATTTTCAACAACAGAAACAGTGTCGACATCAGAACAACCAATCAAACAAGAAGGCAAAATCATTTTGAACACCAAAGTCAACGACAAAGTACTAGGATATGGATTCCAACGAAAGCAGTAGCCGCCCAACCGGATCGAGTGCAAATACGGATTCCAAAATCATGTGCTCCAAAGACGCTAAACCGAAACGATGAACCACTGCATAAGGAGAAACAATATGGTCTACGGGCAAAACAACCAAAGAAGAA
This sequence comes from Ceratopteris richardii, assembly GCA_020310875.1. Taxonomy (NCBI): domain Eukaryota; kingdom Viridiplantae; phylum Streptophyta; class Polypodiopsida; order Polypodiales; family Pteridaceae; genus Ceratopteris; species Ceratopteris richardii. The sequence continues at coordinate 100,156,959 of CM035433.1, read as the reverse complement.
TAGCTACAGGAAAGAAAAGAAGTCTGCAGTTGCAACACAAGCCAGTCCGAGATTCAAAAAGCAGAGAGAGCAGACGAACAACATGAGAAACACCACATTCATCAGGAATGTTCGGGATACCATACGTCCCAAGAGAGTAAAGCAGATTTGGTTGCCAAAAGACAAGACAAACTGCATGCATCATCCAACTACTTCAAGTTGCACACAATTGGAGTTATCAGGACCCAAAGTATGCATAATAGGGCCACGTTACAAGGCCAAGCATTCGGCACATCTTTCTTCTATTTCAGGATAGTCGAGCACATTTTCCTCTTGGGAAATAGGAGAGCACTTGTACATTCATTAAGAAAATCACTCAAAAAGTAATAACCGCTTCGGCTATGACCTAACTTTTCTGTTTTTCTTTTCAGAAGAAAATATAAGAATACCTAAAATATGGGAAAATCCAGGTTTTACCTTTCTCACACCCACGAGGAAAGGGACGACACCATTCACGCGGAGAGTCGCCAATCTAATAAAGGATAACTGAAGGATGACTTCTAAATACTATTCGGTGACTAATTACTGCCCTCAATTGAGTGCAGATGGCATCTACTAATTCCGAAGCTACGCAAGAGGAAGAGGTCCAGCTTCTTCCATTGGAATCAATAACGAAAGCAAGAGGCCATTGGTTTCTGGATGACCAACCAGTGTCAGACCTCATTTTCATGGCCACAATCAAGATTATGGATAGGGATCACTATTTCCCTATTATGTCGCAAGACTTCAAAACTATAATACAAGGATTACCGCATATAGAGGATGTATGGACATAGGCAGGCATAGAGGCATTTCTCAAATTACCGATTTATCTACCAGATTTTCAAAGATGTACACAAGTGATGAATACACTGCAGCCTGCAGCGACGAAGATATCAGTTCCCGAAGCACGAGTATTGGACAAAGTAGGTACCTGGAAAACCATTCAATTCACTCATGAGTTAATCAACAAAGCCTTCGTGGAATCAAGAAGGGATCACTAATGTCAAAGAGGAATGTCATGATCCTAAAAAGAGGTCCTTTTTGGATATCAACAGGACTGATATTGAAGATGCTGTCCGCCTAGTGCACCAACATTTTTGTTTCCCAAGTATGCATAGATATACTGCACCACAAAAGATTGTTGTACAACTACTCTTGCATGCAATGAGACAAATTGGCAATAAAGTGAATATGACTGGCTATGTCCAAGAGAGATTATTTGAAGCCCAGAAGAAATGGGGTCAGAAGAAGTTTCTAAATGGGAGTTTGGCTTTGGCATTACTTATATATGAGGCTCTTGAGATGAAAAACTGCCTACGTGAGGTGCCAACCTCAGAGGGGTTAGCCAAATATGCCAAATCCGCTACGGTCCTCAAGAAAAAGAAAGCAGCTGTCGTTGTTGAAGAAGCAGGAACTAGTTCACAGAAACCCATGAGGGGTACAAAGCGCCTCAGAGAGGAGGAAGCCCAGGCTACACCCCAATCAAAACGGACACACATTTTACCAAAGATTCCGGTAGCCCAAATGCCAATTACCAAGAGAGATCTCTCTGCTGCCCTAGAAGAGACACAACAGTACACGCAAGGACAGGTAAATCTAAATGTTCAAGGTCATCATTATAGACAAGCAAGTCAAGAGAAACAACAACGAAATAAAGAAAAGACCCCAAAACAACCTGGGAGATACAAAGAACTGGGCTTAGATGATTCGAGTTCCGATGCAGAATCTAGTCACGAAAAAGACACCCTGGACACTGATATAAGGACAAAAACTCACGAGGAAGAATGGACCGAGATCAATCAAGTCGAAGTGACGCCAGACAACCACGAAGAAAAGGAAAAGAACATAGAAGATTCCAATAAACCTGAGCATGTCATTCAATTGAATGATACTACAAAAATCAGCATCAAAGAAGCTCCAACAACTGTTACGCATGCAAAACCACCTATCAAAGAGGAAATACAAACTCCAGTGAACACGGATTCAGAGCTATTGCAAAACAAAGAGCAGATTGTAATTGAGGTACCAGATGATACACCTCAAGGGCATATTGCACACATGGTGGCTGAGCCAAGGATCCAGCTTCAGATTAGGCAGCCCCATGACACTACGTTACATGTGGCACAGGGCAAAGACGTCACAACAGGCGAAGAACCTAGTATACCAACCACATGGCTCAATGTGGATGTCACTCAGCTGAAGCCTGTGGTCAAGCAAATGATTCAAACGGCTATGGATACACAACAACAGATGATGGAAATAGATGCAGATTATGATAAGGTCATGAGGGAAAGGAGTCAATTCCAAATAATGAGCGAACAATTGTCATCACAATCAATCCAGGCCCAAAAAGAGATAGCAGTCAAAAGCACGGAGTTGCTCGAAGTAAAAACGCAATATGATACATTAGTGACTCAGCATCACCATCTCCAGGCACAGCTCGCGGATTTACAAAGATTACATGATGCAAGCGAGGCTGGCAAAGAAAGAATGAAGGCTACAAGCACTTTACTTGAGACACAGTTAAAGTTGTACATGGAAGAGAATGACACTTTACCAAGCAGGAATAAGGAATTGATGAAATCTTTGCTATATGATCAGCCGGTAGACAAGCAGGAGACATCAGAAACTGCACAAAAGGAATTAAGCGATCAGATTGCAACATATGCAGATTTGCTAAAGCTAGAGTAGGCCCGAACAGAAGAATGGGAAAGAAAATACACCAATGAAAAAAATGAACTGAAAATGCAATTACAAAATGTGAATGCCAAACTGGTACGGAGTTACAGTGAAAACATGGACCATGTCGCTGAAATTGGTAATGAATTGCTTGCGGCAAAAGAAGCACTCAAACATGGACCATGTCGCTGAAATTGGTAATGAATTGCTTGCGGCAAAAGAAGCACTCAGAGCAGCCATACAAGAAAGTAAAGCGAAAACTGAATGTATAGAGCAATTAGAAATCCAAATCAACCAGAACGCAACGATCGGGACACCAGTAGTGCCAGCTAAGGAAAATCCTACTGACGAGGTAGAGGTACATCCTCTATCTCCCCCAATTTATAATTCTCCACTACACGAATAGATGGCGGATTTACATGATGATCATCCAATGCCATACACTTCAGAAATAAGTCAGAAGGAGCGGGCACTAGTGGTGTCCCGATTGACAGAAAGTTTTAAAAATGAAGCCATCAAAGTAATGAAAGAGGCAAAGATTAAAGGTAAAGACTTGGAGAAGATTATGAAGACTTTCAACATTCCATACGGATTATTGAAAGAGAAAACAAGACAATACATAAAGAAGATTACAAAGAAAAGTCCAGATGAGCAGCTAAACTTCATACATGACACATTCGCTTACACTCAAGAAGAATTTGAAGCTGCACAGCCGGTTTGGAGAAGGAAGTTTTTGGAGAAACATCCTACATTAAGGGTGCATTGGCAAACAACACCTTATTTCTTACAGGTAAACCCCTCCTTTTTTCCTATACCACGCCGAAGGGATACTAGAGAATTTTTGGACCTGCAAAGAAATGGTACCATAAATAAACAGTGGCTGAATTACCCTCTGCTTCCAAGCCCGCCACATAATTACTTGCCAACGGAAGATTATTTGGTGAAGACCATCGAATTTTGGCTACAGAATTATGCGACAGTACCCGCCTTAACTGTCAAAATGACAAATAAAATACTCAGTATGATACTTATAGTTTTGAAGGTCTTCAAGCATGCGGCCTACACATTTTTGAATTTCATGGGTATTAATCAAGGCACAGAGATCCTCATTTTTGACCTATTGCTTATGCCTAGCCGACCGGCAATAATGGCTTATTATTCCAGATTGATGTTTTTGCCAAGTATATATATGCAAACGTTTGAAGAAGCGTTCTTTACAAGATTTTTTGAAATTGATTCAGAAGTCTTTTTGAAGATGTCCTCTAATTTGAATGCCAGATTAGTGGCATACGAACTCAGCTTCTTCGCAGATCACAGACAGCCACCCAATGACGGTGTGAAGGCAGAACAATGGAAACAATTAATGATACGTGAAGCCAATTTGCTTAATGAAACAGAGCAAAAAATATATAGAACATATGCCCGGCGCTCGTCAAAGCCTGTGGGGGACGATAGAGTCCAGGAGGGGGGCAGTGTTGAGGGAGAATCAAATAAAAAGAAGAAAAGAAGAAGACAACGAAAGAAGCTTCACTAGAATGGTAATATCTGAAGAAATATCTCTGCAAGAAGCCCCGTAGGGGCGCAACACCCATCTCTGCACAGAGCCCCGTAGGGGCACACACACCAAGGAAAAGCACGCAGCCACACAAGGATGCTTTAACCTCTTGATCTTTGGAAGGTCCAGATCGAAGACTGAAGCACCACATCCTCATACCTTCCACTGGTGGCGTGCGTGGCAACCCGACTTATTAGGCAAGAAAAATGTATCAGGCCGAATATGCCATCAAAACTGAACACTTGTTTAACAAACAGGTAAAACTGAGCAAGGGTTGCGTGCGGGGAAAAGAAAATGAACAGGCTTAAATAATACAGCAGGGTCCGATGTGTGCAACCAGGACAAATCAGAGGACCACTAAAACGTAATGCAAGACTGATGAAGAGGCAGCACTGACCGAAAGATGCATGCAGACAACAAACTAAAGACAAGAAGTAAAGCCTGTCAAGGGACGACAGAGACGAAGAGGGGGAGAGTGTTGCAGAGCTAAAGAGAGCACAAGGCAGAGAAAAAGATGGGCCCCAAAATTTTTCCGATTTGGACACCATATTTTTTTCATAATCACTCTTGTAATATATTTTCTGTTGTAAATGCACTAGAGGAGTCCTCTAGATGCATCCCCACAGAAGATTAGAAACTTACCCATGTAAAATAGTAGGAAATCAGTCTTTAGTGAATAAAGTGCCTGTCTCTTGTGTGAAAGGACCATTTTTAGGGCACAAGTATATAAGTCAATTGGTGACTCTTTGTAAAGACTTTTTGCCATTGTGAGAATCAAGAGCACAAAAATTCAAATTTGTGTCTTCTCCTCTCTGTATCTTCTTCTTTGTGAGATTGTGTGCATGTGTGTTGCTTGGAAGGAGTGTTAGGAAGTGTTGTCTATCCATGAAAGTGTTTGTTTGCTGTTGTTAAGGTGTGTGCGAAGTGTAGGAAGTGCTGAAGTGTAGAAAGGTTTTCCCGTGACTCAGTATTTTGATCATAACTTGAAGTAGGAGCATCAGAATTGAGTGAAACCACTGTCATTGGAAGCGTCTTCTCGAGAGCTTCGAAACGCATATGCTATTCGCTATATTTGGAGTTCGAAACTGAGAAAAAAGCTTGATTTACTGTTGGCTGCTGCACCAAGTATCGTAACACCATAACTGACAGTTGAAGCTTGTTTGGATTAGTCTTTGCCTTGTTTGCACTCTTTGAGTAGTTCATTTGCATTGATCATCATTTGAATGCATGTCCTCATACACTCGGCTAGGTTTGTATACTCATCGGATTGATAATTAAAGCGTGAATCCCCACTATATGCACTTGAGGGGGATTGAGGTATAGTCTCTTTCTCCACAAGTCCCTAAGTTGGTGCTTAGGTCAACACATACCTAGAAAAGCCAGAAGGACCTTACAAGACTCAATTGGAATACATCAAGACTAATCATCTAGGTGCTCGCATCTACGAAGACGGCTTGAGACGATCTGTGGTCCAGATTAAGAACCCCGATCAACCCCATGGACTAGAACACCCGGTAGTCAAGTTCGAGAATGGAGCATACCTAGATAAAGAAGGGACTATTTATGTAGTCACCACCCTTCCAGATAGGAAAGATGAGTTTGACAATGTGATCGCAGAGACCGACATGGGTGATATAGAGCAAGGGAACTTAGGGAGAGAGCCGATGACTCCCCGTGGCAAATCAGTCCTGACTAGAATCATGACTCCAGAGTGGGTTACCCAGGATAATAAGAGTATAGATTTGCTTTTAAATCGAGAAACCAATGAGGCTTTTTGGAGGTATAAGCCTGCCCAACCTCATGAAGTAGGAGCTCTCACAATTTATGAGTTTAAAGAACCTGATAGCCCAGGCAAAGTAACCTACCTAGACAATACGTTAGAGCGGATCTTCATGGTCTCAGAGCATGGGAGACATGCCTACACTTGGAAGGGTGAATTTGTTTTTCCCCAACCTCGGTCCAATGTGTCCTACAGCCACCAAGGAGCTGGGACCTCCCAAGCCCATGGAGCTAAAAGGGATAGAAGTAGAGACAGACCTGAGGTAAGCTTTGCCAACCCCCTAGGAAGAGAAAGGATGAGAACAAAAACGGATAGAGAAGAAACCGAGAGACCTAGAGCCCCAAGGAACCAAAGAAATGCTGATGATTTCCCTTTGCCAAGGCTGAGAGAATACACTAGGACCCTGAGGCCAACCCAACTGGTGAAGTCCATGAAGAATTACTTTGATGGCACTGGAGACCCTTGCGACCATGTGGCAGAATTTAGGCAAGTCTTGAGAGCTGAACAGGTTGATGACCTATTCACACAATACAATGCTTTTGGCCTAACTCTTAGAAACACATCTCTTATGTGGTTTCAACCTCTACATGAGAGGCAGTTTAGGAGCATAGACCAACTTTTAGAAGCTTTTGTCACTGAGTTCTCTAAGAGTGGCATACAACATAATACCTCCTCCCTGATTCATAGCTTCAAGCAAACACCTCAAGAGACTGTTCGATTGGCAGGAAGACGGTTTAGGCAGTACCTAGAGAGGTGTCCGATGCTTGAGTTACTCACACCAGCCAAGCAAGTGGCTTTGTTTTTAGATGGATTGCTGAGTACGAAGCTCATATCATATGTGTATCTGAAAGACACCAGAACCATAGAAGAATGTGTACGCATGTGCATAGACATTATGGATAATCTAGGAGAGGAATTAGAACTTTCAAAAATCTACAAAGATTCAGATAGTTCTACTAGCCTCTCTTCCTCTCAATCCACATCTATTGAGGAACTCGCTGAGAAAGTAGCTCAGAAGCTAGGAGTCTCTAGTAAACAAATACCAAGATTTGCGCTAGGGGAACGATGCTATACTTGTGGAGGTGACCATATGGCGAGTGTGTGCCCCATTATGGCTCAACCCCAAGTGAATCTTAGTAGCCAGTACTGCACCATAGAGCGAAGGTACACCAACCACACCGCACAAGATTGTCCTTATAACAAGCAAACTGCCAGGCAAAACTACCCTCAGCCATATCCACAATAGGGTAGATTCCAGACTCAGTACCCACCACAACAATATGGTAGGCCCTAGCAATCCTACCAACCACCCTATCAAGGGAAGCCTAGACCTCAACCAGTCCTAGCTCAACAACCCCTTGCTCCAACTAATGTGATTCCAGTGAAATATGCATCTGCTGAAGAAAATCTGAATAGAGCCATAGTCCCAGTAACACCCTTGCTATCAAAAAGTGATCCAAGTGACCATAGTTTTGACTCCACACATATTGATAGCCCACAGGCTTACTACGTGCAGTCACCCGAGCATAATGAGTCATACTATTATGAAGAACCCAATGAACCTAGTTGGGAGCCAGATTATACTAATGTCATGTACGCAAACCCCAACTCTAGACCTCAGCTTAGGCAGATAAAACCTCCATTCCCCAGAGGTCCATGCTTTCGATCTCAGGGAGATCACCTCATCCGTGATTGCCCTCTACCAGCACCTACACAAACCCAATCTGTGACAATTCCAGGATTTTGTCCAGATTGTGGAAAGGAGCATTTGATACGAGAGTGTCCCAAGAACCCCATCAATATACCAAAAACCGCTCCTATCAACGTTATCGGGTTAGTAGTAGATTCTACAGGAAGTGTAATATCCACCACCCCCATGCATGTGGTCACTAGAGCTCAAGCCTTGCAACAAACTCAAGGATTATGGCAGGAAAAGAGTTCTTAGGTTAGTGAGACAGAGAGTATAACCAAGAAAAGGACAAGAGCATGGAGAGATAGCTGGGAGAGAATGAAAAGACAATGGTCACAGAAAATGACCGAACTTGAAGAAAGCTTGAGAGAAACCAAAGCAAAGATAAGTGAAATCGCATCTCAAAACCACGCTCACACTACCCCACCACCACCCTTTCCATCTCCCTCCAACCCATCACCTTCCATTCCCCAACTTTCTAATCCACCACACATAACCCACCACCACCCAGGGTAGGCTCAGTTCTAGCCGATCCCACTCCTGAGGATCTAGACATGATACTTAAAGCATATGAGGCCAGAATCCAAGAAGGGCCAAATGTGACAGATCATGACAGATGTTACCCTAGAGATGATCTAGAAATAGAGAGAACAAAACTTTGTGCTAAGATGGTAGAATTGGTGCAAGCTGTGTTTGAGGCGAGCCGCTTGTTCAATGGCTCTAGCTCCACCAGAACACCCTTGCATTTCGATGGTCTACTAGATACATTGGAGAGGTTACTTGCAAAGTCTAGAAATGGAGCCATCTCACAGCCTAAAGAGAGTGCAAGTGATAGAATAAGCATTCCTCCTTAGAAAGCTTATGTGCCTAACTCCACTGAACCAGACACATCTTCTTCTATGAATCGGTATTCTCCAACATTTTTGCGAGAGATTCAAGAAGAGAAATGGGCTAAAGAAAGTGAAAATCCTCCTCTGATTGAAATTGTGGATGACGCGCATGATCAATTCCCACAAGACATTCCATCCATCTATGGAGAGCAGGATAGTGCCTAATCTCATGAGAGGTTAGAATTTGAATCTAATTCCTTGCAGGAATTACCCCATTTCATCGGCCCCTGGGGAACTAAGTCTACTTGCATGAGAGCGCCCACGGTCATGATAAGAAATGAAGATTCGATCATACCTAGGAATACGGAGGTAGTAAAAAACACTAAAGTGCAGTGCAACCTCACTTTAGAAGAGCTACTCAAGGTTAAGACTGACTTGTGGAAACATGTAGCCAAAGAAGTACCAGATGTAGCAAATCTCATTCCCAAGTAGGATCTCATAGAACGGTGCCAGAAATACCATTGGATAAGATAGGAGACATGAGTGAAGGAGAAGTAGGAAATACCTATCTCCCTGTTACCCATCAGGGATACACAACCAAGGCAATTTTGGACTCAGGTGAAGGAGTTGCAATTGCTACCACTTCCCTATGGAAGCGTTGGGGCAAGCCAGCACTCAGGCTGACGAGAATGAAATTGCAAAGGGCCGATGGTCATATTGAGAGGCCCTTAGGATTGCTAGAAGGAATAACACTCACTACATGTGGTGTAGAGTTTGAGCATACGTTTGCTATATGTGACTTTAGCAAAAACCAGGCCTATGAGATGATTTTGGGGAGACCAGTTATGCGGCAGTTGCAAGTGGTACAGGATTGGGGAACTAATTCTTTGTACTTGCAACACCTAGGTGTTACAACCAAAGTCAATCTCAAGGATTACTCTCATAGAGATGTCCCTCCCATCCAATGGAATCCCATCCATAGAGCGAAGGATGTCATGGAGTCAATGCACTCGATAGGATCAGGATCCTCATGGATGCATGAAGACACTCACTTATGGATGTGCAAGGTAGCGTTAGAAGAAGAGAAGAGAGAAAAGGCCAGAGAGGTAGGTGCTAAAGAAACCCATAGATCAATTCAAGACCCAGCCTATGCACCTGTAGTATTCCCTGACAAAGAATTTGAACTCACGGTTGGGCCGAAATTCTAGCAACAATGGATGTAGCCATCAATGAAGAACAATGGACACCCCACTGTGATGAGGATGGCTATGACATTTCAGTATTCACAATAGAGCCACTCATGGGAGATTCGGTTATTGAAGAATGTGAACCTAACACTGATGCATTTGAGGATGCAAGTGACTCCGACCTAGAGTCAATCATCATGGACCCACCATTTGCATCAAAGGAAGAATACTTCTATGAGGTAGAAGTTCACCCTCAGAGACATGAAGAGATCATTAATGATATGAGATTAACCACACAAGTGACCACTAAGAGTGAAGGAAAGAAAAGAAAGAAGGAGGAAGTCACTCCGGAGGAAGAAGAATCTTTGTTTGAGGTCCCTGAAAATTTTAAGAAGTACGAAATAGAAGATAGGAGAGTCGTGGTAAGAATGCCTAAATGTGAGGCACAATTAGGAGAGGCCTATGATAACAAGGAAACTACCAAGTAAATAGTTGTAGCCATAGAAGAGGGAGAAGAAAGATGCACCTACATAGGGCATGACCTGACCGAAGAAGAAGAGCAAGAATTGGTAGCTTTGCTGAGAGAATATAGAGATGTATTCGCTTGGAGCTACAAGGACTTGAAAGGTGTAGACCCTGACATATGCTTGCACACGATCCCCATGACCTCAAATGCCAAACCCTCTAAGCAAAAGCCATATACATATTCTGATAATTATGCTGCTAAGATCAAGGAAGAGATAGATAGATTGGTGGAAGCTGGATTTATCTATGAAATTGAGCACACTGAATGGGTATCACCCACCATCAAAAAAAGAAGCTGGATTTATCTATGAAATTGAGCACACTGAATGAGTTGTGCCAAAAAAGAATGGAAAGTTACGTGTGTGCATTAACTTGAAGAAGGTTAATGCAGCCACCATTCGAGATAACTATCCACTTCCCATCACTGAACATCTCTTAGAAAGAGTAGCATGTAAGGAAGTGTACAGCTTCCTTGATGGATTCTCTGGTTACAGTCAAGTAGCCATTGCACCGAAAGATCAGCATAAGATAGCTTTTGCCACGGAGTGGGGCATATTCGCCTTTCGAGTAATGCCATTTGGGCTTACCAATGCACCAGCCACATTCCAAAGGCTGATGTGCCATGTGTTTAAGGAATTCTTGAGGAAGAATTTAGAAGTCTGTTGACGATCTGTGTGCTCATTCCAACATTAGACAGACACATATACCTGAACTCAGGCAAATCTTTGACAAATGTAGAGAATATCAAGTCTACCTGAACCCAGAAAAATGTGTTTTCATGGTCAGGCAAGGCAAGATTCTAGGACACATAGTGTCAAAGAATGGTATATCCACAGATGAGGAGAAAGTAAAAGCTATAGTAGAGCTACCTAGACCCAAGAATGTCAAGGAAGTACAAGCTTTCATGGGGCATTGTGGTTATTACCGACGTTTTATACACATGTATGCCATCATTGCGAAGCCTCTGTACGGACTTTTGACTTATTTTGAGTGGACTGATGAATGTGAAAACTCCTTCAACGAGCTCAAAAGAAGATTGTGTTCAGCACCAATCTTGACCACACTGGATTGGAATAATCCCTTTCATGTGCATGTGGATGCATCCAACTATGCTATTGGATGTGTGCTTGCACAACCTACTGGTGAGGGTAATATGGATCTTCCTATGCTCTATGCTAGTAGACAGTTGGACGCAGCTTAACGAAACTGCACGACCACTGAACGAGAAGGATTAGGCATGGTTTATGCTGTTAAAAAGTTTAGACACTATTTGCTCACAAACAAGTTTAAATTTTTTACTGATCATGAGGCTCTACTTTACTTGGTAAACAAGCCATGCAACACAGGCAGATTAGTAAGATGGTTTCTCTTACTAATGGAATATGACTTTGAGGTTGTGGTAAGGAAGGGCAAAATTCACTTGAGAGCAGACCATCTCTCTAGGCTCACATCCGGAGAGGCCCCACAAGGAGTATCAGATGACCTTCTTGATGCTTACTTGTTCAATTTGGAAGTTGTACCACAGTGGGCCAAGACCTTAGTGCCAGTACTAACATATGGACCTAAACATCCAGTAATAAACACTCAAGATAGGGAGGTAGTAAAAGCCCAAAAGTATCATATCATGGCAGGAAGTATGTACAAACATACGTATCAATGAGTATTAGCCTGTTGTGTGGAAGGGGTGGTTGCAATTAGCACATGAGGGTGCATTAGCGCAACACTACTCGAGACAAAGAACCTTACAGACATTGAGGAGACTTGGAGTGCACTAGCCAACTATGGAAGCTGATGTCCATAGGATGTGCAAAGAATGCCCAATCTACCGCACTAAACCACTAGTGGAACATGCCACTCTTTATGGAGTGTCTTTAGTGCCAGATTGGAGTGAACCCTTAGTAGCCTTCTTGAGGACAAAAACCTTTCCCCAGGATATGACATTGGCTAGACAGAGGAGTTTAGAATAAGAAGCTTTAGATTATACTCTTATTGGAGATAATCTATACAAAAGAGGAAAAGATGGGTATCTTAGATTATGTGTCGACGAGAGTGAATATCTCAAGATCTTGGAAACTGCTCACCAAGGTGTAGCGAGAGGACACTTTGCACCAGATAAGGTGATTCAGGAAACACTATTTGCAGGTCTTTGGTGGCCCACACTTCATATGGATGCACATACTTATGTGAAGAGGTGTGATGTTTGTCAGCGAACTCAGTATCCTACGCATAAAGATGAGATGCCATTGAAACCTATGATAGGTGGACGTGCATTCTCTAAGTGGGGAATAGACTTTGTCCGTCCTATTAATCCCCCAGCTAAGGGTTCCCATGCTGAATACATTATTGTGGCCACTGACTACCTAACCAAATGGGTCGAAGTAGAAGCTACAATGAAGAACGACGCACAGACCACTACTAAGTTCTTATTTGAGAATGTGTTCACCAGATACGCGCTACCAATAGAGCTAGTAAGTGATAGAGGCTCACATTTCTTGAATGAAGTTATTGAAAATCTTCTCCAAGAGTTCTTGGTGATACACAAGAAGTCTGCCCCCTATCACCCACAAGCTAATGGACAAGCCGAAAGCACAAATAAGTTTCTATGCAATGTGCTCAAAATTAGTGAATAATAAACGCTCTGATTGGGACAAACAGCTACACCACGCTGTTTGGGCATACCAAGTTGCCTATAAAACGGTACTCCAAGCCACTCCCTTTCAAATGGTATTCGGCCAAAATGCAGTGCTACCATTGGATTTTTTGATACCTACATTAAGAGTAGCACAGGAGCACAAGTGGACAGGCCATGAGCTCTCATCCAGAATCTTCGATCTTGAATGCTTAGGTGAAATGCGATTGTGAGCTGCAGTAGGAATTTATGCAGCCAAGAAGAGGCAAAAAGCATATTTCGACGCACATGTGAAGGATAAAGGCTTGAAAGCAGGAGACCTAGTCCTAGTCTACACCTTGACGCAACATGCACGGAAATTAGAGAAGAGAGGCTATGGACCAATGATAATCAATAGGATCTCCACCAGTGGAGCAGTACAACTAGCCACTCTAGAAGGTGACATCCTACCAAGTTACATAAGCGGATGCTGAGTCAAGTTATATCAAGAACCCCTAATGGAAGAGATGCTAAATCGACTCAATACTGCAAAGAAATGGAAGGAAGAGGAAAAGCGAATTCGGGAAGAAGCACAGGCAAAAGCTTTAGAACGCATCCGGCAAATGAAGTTGAGAAGACAAGGTAGAGATCAGTCCATGCCTGACACTCATGAAGCTCTAGGTTATCACATGGCCATGTGCGAGGCTTCAAGTGAACGACCCCATAGGATAGTTGATCGACGACCTTTTGTGACCCTAGAAGTAGGACAAGGAGAGAGTGCAAGGACTGTGAGAGCTTTAATTGATTCAGGGGCAGCCACTAGTGCAATTCGGCTTTCTTACTGCCAACAATTGCAATTGAAGGTCAATCCTATTGAGGCATATCTCATAGGGTTGGGAGGTGTTGAAACCCCTTGCATGGGAGAGGTGGAACTTCCCCTCTACCTTCAAGAGGTCCTAATGCCAACAAAAGTGCTAATATGTGAAGACGAGGATCTTACCGAACCTCTTGTCTTGGGCCAAGACTGGATCTATGACCACGCAGTTAACCTCAACCTAAGAAGTGGACTTCTTCAGGCTTGGGCAGGCCAAAGCCGCCTTACGATTGAACTAGAAAATCAAGCACTCATGCCATTAGAAAAGGCACAAACTCCTGGTCCCTCCAGGAACCCACATGAAGATAACAATGCTATTCTTGTCCAAAGTTCTATGGTGCAGAGGATTGTCACTCTTGCCGAAGATACAGAAGTCAATGAGGAGTTCCCATCTGTTCCAAAGAAGATTCTAAAGGGGCAGGCTCAAGAACACACGACACTGAGGAGACCGATGATCAAGAGGCATGAGCAGCAACCTGGGCAATATGAAGTACCTCGTGGCATGAAGCACATCTGGATATGCAAAGGGGAAAAAACCACGGCTCTAGAGGCAGGTTCTAATAAAAACATCAAGCGAGCCACACCGTCAAGGACTAAAACGAAGGAGTTCCCTAGGCAACACTCTAGACATACCAATTCTATTTGGGTCCCTAAGCGGTCAATGAAGGCTATCCGCAATGCTAGACAGATATGGGTGCCCAAGGTCTGCTTATGCGCCCAAATAGCTTCACCTCCAGTCACTAGTTTAAATCAACACTCACAAGTACTCTTGGCAAACAGGTCAGGGAAGATACCTACACCTCACACTATTGCACCTTTGGTCAAACCTAGAAATGTCTGGAAATGGGTACCCAAAGGATCCCAAATCCAGCACAATCTAGTTCATAAACCTTTACCTGTCATCTGCCCTAAGAGCTACAAATCCTCAATCACAATTTGGACTTAAACCCTCTATCAAACCCCCTGACCCAATTTTGTAAATCCATCCACTATGATGTAGGTGCATTATGAGTACATTGCATATCCAAAGTATGCATCTAGGATGACACTAACCACTAACCAACATTTACACCTATCGCAAACACTTCACCTCTAACCAATAACCACCTGGAATGTCATGTTGGTATTGTGAAGGGAACACCATTACATCTTGTTTCCTATGCAACACTAATGTTTCTTTCTTCTTCTAGCAGATAAGCATCAGAAGTCTCATGGAAGCAGCAGCAAGCACGAACTCCCAAGCAGGCACTAGTACTCAAATGGATTGGGATACCATGCCTGTGGAGGTCCCACTAACAGCTAGGCCTGAGGAGTTTCTGAACGTGATACGAATTCCCATCTCGGATCCACCAAGTGGCCTAACAGAAAGAGTAAAGGGACATTCTCATTGGTTCAATGAGATGCCAAGAGAGTTGGGGGATGCAGACCATATCTGGGAATCCAAGTTGGAATTTGCAGCGGTGTGGTGGACATTTCAGTTCCTCTCAAGAGAGTTTGAAGCATTACAAAACGTAGAAACTCTTCAAGATATTTGGCAGAAAGCGGGATTGTAGGATTATTTTAGTGCATCTCTGCCTAGACCAGATTTCCTTAGATGCTACTACTTGATAGAAACTCTTAAAGCGACAGGGGATTGAGATCAGTCAGGCACATTCTTGGTGCCCTCTTTATCAAACCAGGAGGAAATGAAAAAGTTTGAGCTGAACATAACTTTAATCAGGGAAGCCCTTCAAATGTACGACACCCATGTACCCTCCGATCGAGATCCTTTGATACGGAGTCTATGAAGAACCGTAAACTTAAGAAGTTGAAAGAGATGTGTGCTCTCACCCCAAACATTGCCGTACCACTGCGAATGTGCCTTCAGCACTTTGCATTTCCAGCTCAAGACCGATTCACATAGCCTCATAAAAAGATTTGGTACGGGTTATACCAAGCGGAGACCGAGAACTTACCTATGAAAATGCCAGTGTGGATCCTCGACCAACTATATGAAGCAAGCAAACGAGGAGTAAGGAAGCCTACTCTGAATGGTTGTTGTGCCATAACAAGAATCATCTACAGATGCCTCGCTTATGATGTGCCGATTGCACGGGCACGTAAATACTCACAGCTACAGTTCTTCCAGGGATGAAAACCAGGGGTTCAACCAGCTAAAAGAATGCGTGGATCACTTTCACATGTTCTAATTCCTCCCGAGTCCACCACAAAAATCTCCCTTAGAGAAGAAGACAAAGTAGCCCCATTCACGATCCATCTCCAACGACCACAATCAGAGGGCGTGGTACAACCCACTCCATCAGCCCCTCCACTACCCACAGATGCTGAGTTTGCCTCCATGGCTACATTGGCACAGGATACATCCCTTGACTTTGAGAGCTTCTTGCAAACAATACAGTTATCTGAGAGTGAGTTCTTCTCAGACACTAACGGTCCCGGATCATCATCCCAGAGAGGACGGACACATAGTGATGCACGAAGAGTACATTGGGAAGATGAGATACAACACACTCACATTGAAGGCACACATGAATAAGAAGAGGAGGAGGAAAATGAATCAGAGGAGAGTGAGGAGGATTCCCTTGCCTACACAGCCCAACTCAAACGGCTCTATAAAGCAATCAAACAAGTACAAAAAAGGCATAAGTTGTCAGAAGAGGCAAATAGAGCAATGGTGAACCAGATGCTGTAGGCGGAGGAAGTTGATCCTCATTTTATAGAATCATTGAATCTTTTGGTGGATACTTGTGGAATTGTGGAAGCCATGCAGACCATGGTATATCGTACCCCCCCTCAGTACGACCAACGAAGTCTTGATACGCGACCGCGAAGGGGAAAGATGATTCCAATGGAAGTCTCTACCTCCCTCCCTACCACAACTCAGGAAGAGTTCACATGGCCAGCCCCACTAACACTGATGCACACGATGAAGTCACTCAGGTACCATCTCGACCATCACCTCCCATCCAGCCCACCGAAACCCTCACCACTAATATTCCTGAACAACCAGTAGTCACCATCACTGAACCTATACTGCACACCACCCTTAAGACATCCTTACCTATCCCTACCTCAATCATTGCTTGCCCAGTCTCCGAACCTCATATAGGTCATCCTGCCACCCATCAAACCATAATCGGTCACCCTTTGTATCTTCCAGCTCTAGGAAAGCCACATGCCCCTACCCAAACATTAACACAACCATTTTCCCTCACTACTACAGACCCTCTTTTCCAACCCCTACCCACTGTACCTCTGTTAACCCCCTCAAAACCAACACAAACCACCCTACCTCCAGTCTTGGCAAGAGCTAGCCACCGACATACTACAACACTACATTGATCACCCCATGGAGCAAAGGTCTGTCAGAGACGACAAATGCTAGGGGGGGGGAGTGTTGGCATCATACGGGAAGAAGCAAGTACGGGCACACATGCAGATCTAGCACTGAGGCAACCCATCAATTTTTTCAATCCTTACATTATTTCAAAAGTGATTCTCGAGGTTTGCAAAGAATGGAGGTAGGGTGGTTTGTGTTGGTTTTGAGGGGGTTAACAGAGGTACTATTGGGGGATTCTTGGACAAGAAGGGATTTGAGTGTTTGTAAGAGAAATGGGTAAGACAAGAAGAGAAAATACAGACTCGAAGCCTCTGTCAATTGATTACAATAAGACAAATACAATATTGAAGCACAATACAAGCCAATGCTTCTATGCAAAATCCCATAGAGGGCTCAATTACAAAATACCAAATACCCAAGGGACTTGTTGCTGCCAGTCTCCTCTGCACCAAACCTCCACCTTCTCCAAGCCTGCACTTGTGCACACCTTGCACCAAGCTTCCACTAAGGGGAAGGGATGGGTACCTTCTGTCGGCACGCGCACACTTCAATAAGACCTTGGGATCTTTGGGAGACTAGCTTAGCACTCCTCTGCACACTTCCTTGGTCACTCTTCATGCACACCTTGCACTTCACTTCTCTGCGTCGCACACTGTGTGTCTCTTGCACTTCTCTCTCTTGCTCCACTTAGACTATGCTTCTCTTGCTTACACTAGAATGGTCCAAGAATAGTCCTTGCTTGATTTGAGTGTCGATTCACGTACGCTCCTAACTGCAAGTGTATCTTGGTGCTCACTTTGATGTCCCAAGATTGTCTTCACAAGTGACAACCAACGAATCCCTGTTTTGTTCTGTAGTGACTTTAGACTAAAACAAAATTTTTAATTGGGGGGCATACTTTCACTTCTGCGTACGCTGTCGCTTCACATACCTTCAACATTTTCCTTTTAAGTCTTCACTTTTGCACATAAGAGAGGGTTCACCTGAACCTTCCCAAACACTTTAAAAACACTTTGAACCTTAGGGAAATTAGAGAAATACCTCTGCAACTGGCAACCACTTTCTCCAATTCACACTTTGTGGACAATACTTGTGCACTACCTGTGCACTTTTGACACCTGCACTTTAGCACTTTGACTTTGCACCTATTGATGTTGACCTTACCTTGTTGACTTTGAATAGTTTGACTTTGACCTTTTGACTTTGACTATAGTTGACTTTGATCAATATGACTTTTATGGGCTCAACAGTTGCCCACCACCTAATGTGCTCTCTGTACCGGAGAGCTAAAGCCAAAACTGTGAGGAGATAGGACACCATAATACTTGTGCTGCAAGATCTTGAAAAAGGACACTGAACAGCTACCAAGTCCACCAGAACAAGAGAGAACAAGCACCAGAGAAGAACCAAAAGGGGGATTTTTGGCAGGAAGAAGCAAAGGAGGGAAATGGGAGGGTAGAAAGGAGGTGGAGGGGAGGGCTGAGGGGTGGAGATGGATAGGGTAGGGAGGGTTAAGGATGTGGCTGGGCAAATTGGTAAAGGGAGGGATCAGAAGTATGATTATGGGGTCTGGAGAGGGTTAAAATGATCAAACAATAGAGCTATAGTGGGTGCATATGGGAAATTATGAAACATAAGGAAAGACCAAGTGAGAATAGACCATATGGACAATGTGGTGAAATAAAAACATGTGGTAAATGTGCTTAAAACATGTGGGTTTTGACCAAAAGTTAGCGAAAAGGTGATATTTTGGGAAACTTAATGCAAAAAATGAATCCAGAGGTGCCAAAATACATGAAAATGACCCTACTTTTGAAAACAATGGCCAGCCAAGGCGCGATCCAGAGCCAAAAGGTTTGAACCCTCGAATTCATTAAAGAAAATAATATTAATATATATATATATATATATATATATATATATATATATATATATATATATATATATATATATATATATATATATATATATATATATATATATATATATATATATATATATATATATATATATATTTGAGTGATATATATTCTTATTTATTTATTTATTTTTTTAATATTTTATTTATAAAAAAAATCTGAATGCACAAATCTTATTGGAAAAAGAAAAATAAAAAAATAAAATAAAATAAAAGAAAATTAAAATAAATAGAATATATATATATATATATATATATATATATATATATATATATATAATAAACTAAACCAAATACAAATAAAAATAATAAAATAAAATAAAAAAAAGAAACTAGGATGCCGGGGGCGGAGGGGGGGGGGGAATAAAAACAAAACCATTAAAAAAATAAAAAAAAGAAAAAAACAAAAAAAAACGGCGGCGGTGCTCGTGGGCTTTGGGGGGTAAAACACTTAAAAAAAAATTAAATAAACAAACAAAAGGAAAAAAAAAGGTGGGGAAGGGGGGGGGTTCGCTCGGGGGGGGGGGGGAGGGGGCTGCGGGTGGGTGGGGGGCTGCGGATGAGTGCGGGCGGGCGGGTGCGGGTGGGGGGGGGGGAGGGGAGGGGGGGTGGGGGGCTGCAGGTGGGTGGGCGGGTGCGGGTGGGCAGGCGGGGGGGGGGAGGGGGGGGGAAGGGAGCTTCGGGTGGGCGGGTGTGGGCGGGCGGGTGCAGGTGGGCGGGCGGGCGGGGGGGAAGGGGTTTTTTTTTCCGAATTTGTCTTTCCTTTTTTTTTTTTGAAATAAAGACGCCTAGGGGGGCCTTTTTTTTTAATTACCCAAAATGATAGAAAATTACAGAAAAACCCAAAAAATTCCAAAAAAATTTTGAAAATATTCTCCACATGTTTTAGCCCAGATTTCTCACTCAAAACCATAGAGAGCTTCCCTTATTTCTCCAATTTGGCAAGAAAATGATACTTGAAAAAGGATGAAAAATACCCAAAAAATTCAAAAAATGTGTGAAAAATTCCCAGAAAATTTCCAAAATTATACTTATGCCAAGGCCTAAGAAAGAGTTGCTAAATTTGCTAAAATTGCAAAGAACAAGCATGAAAATTGATGAAATCTACCAAAACTTAAGCAAAAATGACAGGAAAAGACTATGTACAATCTGGACAAATTATGCAGGTTCTAGGTGATCCAAAAATCTTCACTTTTGTTGATGATAGGCCTTGAGCCTTGTATTGTTGACTCAGAGAAACTCCTCCATAATCTCCAATTGTACTGCACTTCATTTGTTTTGTCTTTATTTTGGGCATGCTAACGATTTGATAGGGCCATCTTAAATCCTTCAGTAAAATATTATCTCCTCCATACTGCATCTTCTGTTTCCAAAGACTTGACTCCTTCCACATCATTGTAAAGCCCTGCACTTACTATCATAAAAATTGACATAACAGATGATATCCATACTAGCATCCATAAAAATGTGGCCATTGACAAATGATTTAAAGTAGCTTCGTCACTGGTGCACTTAAGGACAGTGCGTTGTTATGGCTTTTGACTAAGACTGTGTCCTTAATTTCTTCATCTGCTTCCTCTCCACTTGAGTTTGGAAAAATGCCATAGCAGGAAGATGGGTCTTCTGCGAGGAGCCAAGCCAGCATGTTTTCATCTTCATATAAATTTGCTTCTTCAAATAGACATGCATCTGGGTTGACCAACAATTCTTCTTCCATACAAATACCAATTGTGTGCATCATGCTAGTATTTCTCTGATTGTCTGGTCCTTCTTCTAAAATTATCTATTGCAACTCTTTTCCCTCTTGCTTTACCCACATTGTATCCTGGCCCCAGTCATGCAGCACATTGGCATGCCTTAACCAAGGTCTCCCAATTAATAGGGGAAAACTTCCTTCTACCTGTGGCAACCTTAAAACAACAAAGTCCAAGTTAAAGATGGTACCTTGTATCTTGACCGGGACTCCAGGGACCACGCCCATGGGCTTAACTATGCTTTGGTCTACCAGTGTTACAGTGAAGTTGGTAGGCCTAGAAGGGTATAGTCCAATCTTTTTCATTGTATGTTCAGGCATCAAATTAATGCCAGAACCACCATCCACAATAACTCCTTGAAACTCATGACCTTTGATAGAGACGGTTAGCTGAGGGCTCTTGTAATCTGTGAGGGGTGCTTCCCCTACACTTTTATCTTTAGGCATAACAGTAGCCTTTGCCACTAAACTTGTTGTGGACATTTCATCAATTATCTGCAAGAGTTCTGACCTGAATTTCCCATCCATCTTTATTAATTCAAAAATACTGACTCCTTTTTCATGGACTTGAGTAGTCAGGAAGCTTCTGATTCCTTAAGAGCATGGGTTACATTTGACTTATCAAACTCCTCATGAGCCCTGTTGAATGCGTGTCCAATGTCATCAGTGGTACCTATGAAATTTTCTTTTTGCCTTGTGTCTGCACATGTGGTGGCTTTGTTCTCAGACACACCCTTGTCTTTGTTTAATCCATTAATCATTGATTCTTGACCTATTTCCACTTGAGCCTTCCCCTTGCTTCTTGTCTGCACTGTAAAAGATTCAATTTCTTCTAACTGCACCACCCTGGTAGATGGAGATGGCACATGGACTTGATCTACCTTTTCTTCTTTGCACACAAATATCATTTGAATGTGGGGCCCAGATGAAGATGCTTGATTCTTAGGACAACAATTAGTATAGTGGTCTCTGGCCTCTGGGAAGTTCCTGCAAGGAGGTGCATTTTCTGGGAGAGTGCACCTACTTTGATAGTGCCCACATTCTCCACATTTGAAACAAATAATTGGCCTCCTAGGCCCATTTCCAAAATTATCCCTCTGTCTAGGGTTGTAATTGTTAGCTGGATTCGGTGCAGCAGCCATCACATTTGCTGGTGGTAGGGGTCCTCCTTGTGGTTTGTTGTTGTAGGCATTCCCCTTGATTGGCATTCATGGGCCTCATGACCAACTTTCTTGCATAATTGGCAAGTCACACTTAACAGAGTACATTCACTTACTATATGACCTTGCTTGCTGCACATGGTACACCAAAGTCCACTCTTGATGCCACCCCCTTTGAATTCCTACAACTCTTATCGCAACTGAGCCAATTCCTCTGCTTGGGCCTCCTCCTTTTGGAGCTTTAGTGCTTCAATTTCCCTTCTCAACTGAGTAATATCATTCTCATCCTCTTTGTGGGGCTTATTACTTTTTAAGCCCTCCAACTCCTTCCTTAGCTGGATTACTGGATCCTCCAATTCAGTAGAATATGGTAGTTGAGAAGAAGTTGCTCCATACTATTGCCTTATCTGCTCCAGTCGTGTAGCTGTGTTTATGAACTCTTCTATGGAGGCTGTAGGCAACACTAATTCCTGGATTTTGCATTGGGTGGCCACTGGAAGTGGCTTAGCTAACCATTTCTTAACAAAAAATTCATGTGGTGGGTCTGGTAATTTAGCCATTAGTGCCTTGGCCCTAGTCACAAACTCTGGGATCTTTTCACGTGGACCCAATCTCAAATTCTCTAATTCCTCTATGATGATCTCTGCAGTGTTTCCATGCTAAAATTGATTTTCAAATGCATCTTTCATTAAGTCCCAAGTTGTAAAATGGTTCTCCGCAAACTAGCTGAACCATTTATCTGCTAATCCTTCTAATGTGGCAGGGAAGAGTATAAAAAAGGCATCCTCCCTACCCATTAAGCCTCTAGTTTTGCATAGTGCCAAAAACCTTCTAATATGCTCGTCCGGATCTTCCTGAGCTAGGCCTTTGAAAGAAGGAAATTTTATATTTAATCTTGATAGTAAGGTTTCCAAGTCTACCTGACCAGCCATGCTCCTTACTGATGAAGTTGATGAAAGTGGACTAGATGATCTTCTAAAAGCCTTCCTTCTTGTTTGCTTGCAGTTGACCCTCAATGTTTGGGACCGGGTTGTGGTCATGGGCTGTTCATAGTCCTCTTAGTATGAAATAATTGATAAGAATATGTACCTCTTAGTCCACTAAAGTAGTACTGTCGACACTTGAATATTGCTTCTCCGACTGCAATATATCTTCTCCTATGCTCAAATATCCTTGGAGGTCCCACGAGGCGTGCCAAATTTTGTTGGGGGGTTCTTGGACAAGAAGGGATTTGAGTGTTTGTAGGAGAAATGGGTAAGACAAGAAGAGAAAATACACACTGGAAGCCTCTATTGAATGATTACAATAAGAAAAATACAATATTGAAGCACAATACAAGCTAATGCTTCTGTGCAAAATCCCACAGAGGGCTCAATTACAAAATACCAAATACCCAAGGGACTTGTTGCTGCCGGCCTCCTCTGCACCAAAACTCCACCTTCTCCAAGCTTGCACTTGTGCACACCTTGCACCAAGCTTCCACTAAGGGGGAGGGATGGGTACCTTCTATCGGCACGCGCACACTTCAATAAGACCTTGGGATCTTTGGGAGACTAGCTTAGCACTCCTTTGCACACTTCCTTGGTCACTCTTCATGCACACCTTGCACTTCACTTCTCTGCGTCGCACACTGTGTGTCTCTTGCACTTCTCTCTCTTGCTCCACTTAGACTATGCTTCTCTTGCTTACACTAGAATGGTCCAAGAATAGTCCTTGCCTTGATTTGAGTGTCGATTCACGTACGCTCTTAACTGCAAGTGTATCTTGGTGCTCACTTTGATGTCCCAAGATTGTCTTCACAAGTGGCAGCCAATGAATCCCTGTTTTGTCCTGTAGTGACTTTAGACTAAAACAAAATTTTTAATTGGGGGGCATACTTTCACTTCTGCGTACGCTGTCGCTTCACATACCTTCAACATCTTCCTTTTAAGTCTTCACTTTTGCACATAAGAGAGGGTTCACCTGAACCTTCCCAAACACTTTAAAAACACTTTGAAACTTAGGGAAATTAGAGAAATACCTCTGCAACCTGCAACCACTTTCTCCAATTCACCCTTTGTGGACAATACTTGTGCACTACCTGTGCACTTTGACACCTGCACTTTAGCACTTTGACTTTGTACCTATTGACTTTGACCTTGACCTTGTTGACTTTGAATAGTTTGACTTTGATTGCGCTTGACTTTGACCAATATGACTTTTATGGGCTCAACAGGTACAGTGGGTAGGGGTTGGAAAAGAGGGTCTATAGTAGTGAGGGAAATGGTTGTGTTAATGTTTGGGTAGGGGCATGTGGCTGTCCTAGAGCTGGAAGATACGAAGGGTGACCGATTATGGTTTGATGGGTGGCAGGATGACCTACATGAGGTTCGAAGATTGGGCAAGCAATGATTGAGGTAGGGATAGGTAAGGATGGCTTAAGGGTGGTGTGTAGTATAGGTTCAGTGATGGTGACTACTGGTTGTTTAGGAATATTAGTGGTGAGGGTTTCAGTGGGCTGGATGGGAGGTGATGGTGGAGATGGTACCTGCGTGACTTCGTCATGTGCATCAGTGTTAGTGGGGCTGGCCATGTGAACGTCTTCTTGAGCTCTGGTAGGGAGGGAGGTAGAGACTTCCATTTGAATCATCTTTCCCCTTAGTAGTTGCGTATTGAGCCTTCGTTGGTCGTATTGAGGGGGGGTACGATATACCATGGTCCGCATCGCTTCCACAATTCCACAAGTATCCGCCAAAAGATTCAATGATTCTATAAAATGAGGATTGACTTCCTCCGCCTGCAGCATCTGGTTCACCATTGCTCGATTTGCCTCTTCTGACAACTTATGCCTTTTTTTTACTTGTTTGCTCGTTTTATAGAGCCGTTTGAGTTGAGCCGTGTAGGCAGTGGCTTCCTCCTCACTCTCCTCTGATTCATTTTCCTGCGCCTCTTCTTGTTCATGTGTGCCTTCAATGTGAGTGTGTTGTGCCTCATCTTCCCAATGTACTCTTTGTGCATCACTGTGTGGCCGTCCTCTCTGGGATGATGATCCGGGACCGTTAGTGTCTGAGAAGAACTCACTCACATAACTGTGTTGTTTGCAAGAAGCTCTCAAAGTCAAAGGATGTATCCTTTGCCAATGTAGCCATGGCAAACTCAGCATTCGTGGGTAGTGGAGGGGCTGATGGAGTGGGTTGTACCATGCCCTCTGATTGTGGTCATTAGAGATGGATCATGAATGGGGCTACTTGTTCTTCTTCTCTAAGGGAGATTTCTGTGGTGGACTCGCGAGGAATTAGAACATGTGAAAGTGATCCGCGCATTCTTTTAGCTGGTTGAACCCCTGGTTTTCGTCCCTGGAAGAACTGTAGCTGTGAGTATTTAAGTGCTCGTGCAATCGGCACATCATAAGCGAGGCATCTATATATGATTCTGGTTATGGCACAACAACCATTCAGAGTAGGCTTCCTTACTCCTCGTTTGCCTGCTTCATATAGTTGGTTGAGGATCCACACGGGCGTTTTAATAGGTAAGCCCCCGGTCTCGGCTTGGTATAACGCGTACCAAATCTTTTTATGAGGCTGTGTGAATCAGTCTTGAACTCGAAATGCAAAGTGCTGAAGGCACATTCGTAGTGGTATGGTGATGTTTGGGGTGAGAGCACACATCTCTTTCAACTTCTTGAGTGTACTGTTCTTCATAGACTCCCGTATCAAAGGATCTCAATCGGAGGGTATATGGGTGCCGTACATCTGAAGGGCTTCCCTGATTAAAGTTATGTTTAGCTCAAACAATTTCATTTCCTCCTGGTTTGATAAAGAGGGCACCAGGAATGCGCCTGACTGATCTCGATCCCCTTTCTCTTTAAGAGTTTCTATCAAGTAGTAACATCTAAGGAAATCTGGTCTAGGCAAAGATGCACTAAAATAATCCTGCAATCCCGCTTTCTGCCAAATATCTTGAAGAGTTGCTACATTTTGTAATGCTTCAAAATCTCTTGAGAAGAACTGAAATATCCACCACACCCCTCCAAATTCCAACTTGGATTCCCAGATATGGTCTGCATCCCCCAACTCTCCTGGCATCTCATTGAACCAATGAGAATGTCCCTTTACTCTTTCTGTTAGGCCACTTGGTGGATCCGAGATGGGAATTCATCTCACGTTCAGAAACTCCTCAGGCCTAGCTGTTAGTGGGACCTCCACAAGCATGGTATCCCAATCCATTTGAGTACTAGTGCCTACCTGGGAGCTCGTGCCTACTGCTGCTGCCATGAGACTTCTGATGCTTATCTGCTAGAAGAAGAAAGGCACATTAGTGTTGCATAGGAAACAAGATGTAATGGTGTTCCCTTCACAATACCAACATGACATTCCATGTGGTTAGTGGTGAGAGGTGAAGTGTTTGCCATAGGTGTAAATGTTGGTTAGTGGTTAGTGTCATCCTAGATGCATACTTTGGATATGCAATGTACTCATAATGCACCTACATTAGAGTGGATGGATTTACAAAATTGGGTCAGGGGGTTTGATACAGGGTTTAAGTCTCCAAACTATGATTGAGGATTCGTAGCTCTTAGGGCGGATGATAGGTAAAGGTTTATGAACTAGATTGTGCTCGATTTGGGACCCTTTGGGTACCCATTTCCAAACATTTCTAGGTTTGACGGAAGGTGTAATAGTGTGAGGTGTAGGTATCTTCCCTGAGCTGTTTGCCAAGAGTACTTGTGAGTGTTGATTTAAACTAGTGACTGGAGGTGAAGCTATTTGGGCTCGTAAGCAGACTTTGGGCACCCATATGTGTCTAGCATTGGGGATAGCCTTCATTGACCGCTTAGGGACCCAAATAGAATTGGTATGTCTAGAGTGTTTCCTAGGGAACTCCTTCGTTTTAGTCCTTGATGGTGTGGCTCGCTTGATGTTTGTTTTTAGAACCTACCTCTGGAGCCGTGGTTTTTTTCCCTTTGTGTATCCTAATCTGCTTCATGCCACGAGGTACTTCATATTGCCCAGGTTGTTGCTCATGCCTCTTGATCATCGGTCTCCTGAGTGTCATGTGTTGTTGAGCCTGCCCCTGTAGAATCTTCTTTGGAACAGATGGGAACTCCTCATTGACTTCTGTATCTTCTGCAAGAGTGACAATCCTCTGCACCATAGAACTTTGGACAAGAATAGCATTGTTATCTTCATGTGGGTTCCTGGAGGGCACCAGGAGTTGGTGCCTTTTCTAATGGCCTGAGTGCTTGATTTGCTAGTTCAATCGTAAGGCGGCTTTGGCCTGCCCAAGCCTGAAGAAGTCCACTTCTTAGGTTGAGGTTAACTGAGTGGTCATAGATCCAATCTTGGCCCAAGACAAGAGGTTGGGTAAGATCCTCGTCTTCACATATTAGCACTTTTGCTGGCATTAGGACCTCTTGAAGGTAGAGGGGAAGTTCCACCTCTCCTATGCAAGGGGTTTCAACACCTCCCAACCCTATGAGATATGCCTCATAGGATTGACCTTCAATTGCAATTGTTGGCAGTAAGAAAGCCGAACTGCACTAGTGGCTGCTCTAGAATCAATTAAAGCTCTCATAGTCCTTGCACTCTCACCTTATCCTACTTCTAGGGTCACAAAAGGTCGTCGATCAACTATCGTATGGGACCGTTCACCTGACGCCTCGCACATGGCCATGGGATAACCTAGAGCTTCATGAGCGTCAGGCATGGACTGACCTCTACCTTGTCTTTTCAATTTCATTTGCCGGATACGTTCTAAAGCTTCTGCCTGTGCTTCTTCTTGAATTCGCTTTTCCTCTTGCTTCCGTTTCTTTCTAGTATTGAACCGATTTAGCATCTCCTCCGTTAGGGGTTCTTGATATAACTTGACTCTGCATCCACTTGTGTAACTTGGTAGGACCTATCACCTTCTAGAGCGGCTTGTTGTACTGCTCCACATGTGGAGATCCTATTGATTATCATTATTCCATAGCCTCTCTTCTCTAATTTTCGTGCATGTTGCGTCAAGGTGTAGACTAGGACTAGGTCTCCTGCGTTCAGGCGTTTATCCTTCACATGTGCGTCGAAATATGTTTTTTGCCTCTTCTTGGCTACATAAATTCCTCCTGCAGCTCTCAATCGTGTCTCACCTAAGCCTTCAAGATCGAAGATTCTACACGAGAGCTCATGGCCTGTCCACTTGTGCTCCTGTGATACTCTTGATGTAGGTATCAGAAAATCCAATGGTAGCACTGCATTTTGGCCGAATACCATTTGAAAGGGAGTGGCTTGGAGTACCGTTTTATAGGCAACTCGGTATGCCCAAACAGCATGGTGTAGCTGTTTGTCCCAATCAGAGCGTTTATTATTCACTAATTTGGTGAGCACATTGCATAGAATCTTATTTGAGCTTTCGGCTTGTCCATTAGCTTGTGGGTGATAGGGGGAAGACTTCTTGTGTATCACCAAGAACTCTTGGAGAAGATTTTCAATAACTTCATTCAAGAAATGTCACTTACTAGCTCTATTGGCAGCCCGTCTGGTGAAGACATTCTCAAATAAAAACTTTACTGTCGTTTGGGCATCGTTCTTCGTTGTGGCTTTTACTTCTACCCACTTGTTTAGATAGTCTATGGCCACAATGATGTATTCAGCATGTGAACAATTGAATAGTAATTATCCCTACGAGTTGAGCTCAGAATCAAGTGAATCAGAAATGGCGTTTAGCACAGACAGACCAGAAGGAGGGCCTCATATAGCATACCTAGAAAAGCCAGAAGGACCCTATAGAACGCAACTAGAGTTTCTCCGAACCAACCGACTAGGTGCTCGCATCTATGAGGATGGTTTGCGAAGGCAAGTGGTGCAACTGCACAACCCAGATCAACCCATTGGATTGGAAAGACCAGTGGTGAAATTTGAGAAAGACGCTTACATAGATAAAGAAGGAACCATGTACGTCCTAAGTACACAACCAAACGATACTAATGAGTTTGGCACAATTCAATTAGAGACAGAAGCGAAATTTCAAGGAAAAGAACCGGTAGAAGAACCTAGAACACCTAGAGGGAAATCCGTATTAACAAGAGTACTCATCCCAGAGTGGATCCCTCAAGATAACAGGAGCACCGAGTTGTTTGTAAATAAAGAGACAGATGAAGCCTTTTGGAGGTACAGAAAGGAACACCCTGGTGAGATAGGCATCATTACAGTTTATGAATTCAAGGACCCAGATACACCTGGAAAGGTTGTATACCTGGATGAGACTTCAGAAAGAGTCTTTGTGGTGCCTGAGCGTGCTAAAAACACATACACATGGAGAGGTGAATTGATATTCCCTCCATCTAGAACGAACATGAATACAAGTCAACAAGGGGTAGGAACCTCCTCAGCCCATGGAAATCAAAGAGAAGGAAATAAAGAGAGACCGGAAGTAAGCTTCAATCATCCCATAGGGAGAGATAGAACAACCACGAACACTAATAGAACGGATAGACAAAGAGATCATGGAATACCAGGTGGTAGAGATGATTTTCCTCTACCTAGACCACGCGAACACGCAAGAGTATTGAGACCCACTCAATTAGTAAAATCAATGAAGAATTACTTTGATGGGACAGGAGATCCCTATGACCATGTTGCAGAATTCAAGCAAGTACTAAGAGCAGAACAAGTCGAGGACATGTTCACGCAATACAATGCATTTGGACTAACGTTAAAGAATACAGCTTTAACTTGGTTCCAACCTTTGCAACAAAGGCAATTTAGAGACATCCATCACTTTTTAGAGTCATTCATCACTGAATTTTCTAAAAGTGGGATTAGACATGACACGTCTTCATTGATTCATAGTTTTAAACAGACCCCTCAGGAAACAGTAAGACTGGCAGGTCGTAGGTTCAGACAATATGTCGAACGATGTCCAGTGCAAGAGCTACCCTCACAAGCTAAGCAAGTGTCTTTGTTTTTAGATGGCTTGTTGAGCGCTAAACTACGCTCCTATGTGTACCTAAAAGAACCCAGAACGCTAGAGGAGTGTATAAGAATATGTATAGACATTGAGGATAACCTAGGAGAGGAATTAGAGCTCTCAAAGGTCTATAAGGACTCAGATTGTTCTTCTCTAGCATCCACAAAATTGTCTAATTCGATAGAGGACCTAGCAGAAAAAGTGGCCCAAAAACTAGGAGTTTCTAGTAAACAGGTGCCCAAGCTACCAACTAATGTACGTTGTTACACTTGTGGTGGAAATCATTTGGCAAATGCGTGCCCCAATGCACCTCAACCTCATGTCAACCCTAGTGGCCAATATTGCACAATTGAGAGAAGATATACGAATCATACGACACAGGACTGCCCATACAACAAACAAACCGTGAGACAGAACTACCCGCAACCATACCAGCAGCAAGGTAGGCATCAAGGCCAATACAATGCTCAGCCTTATTACTATAGGCCTCCTCAGAACTACCCATACCAGGCACAACAGAGACCTCAACCCGTCTTAGCTCAGCAGCCACCCCCACCAGCAAATGTCATCTCAGTCAAATACGCTGCTGCAGAAGAGAACCTAAGTAGGGCGTTAGTGCCTTCTTCACCCCTGATCACCGAAAGTGACCCGAACTCAAACAGTTTTGACTCTACTCATGTAACCAGTCCACCCGCTTATTACACGGAGTCACCAGAACATGTGGAGACGTATCATTATGATAGTCCACTAATGGAAACTAGTTGGGAGCCAGATTATACTAATGTGATGTATGCAAACCCAGACCCACGGCCCCAATTGAGACAACAGAGACCACAGGGCCCTAGAGGACCATGCTTTAGGTGCCAAGGAGATCACTTCATTAAGGATTGTCCACATCCCCCGATAGCAAGGCAATCACAGTACTATAACATCCAAGGCTTTTGTGCCGACTGTGGCAAAGAGCACATAATCAAAGATTGTCCTAAGAACCCAGTTAACACTTCGAATGTGACACCGATCAACGTGGTAGGTATTGTAAACACCGCAGATGGATCCAACCCTACATACGTGCCTATCCAAGCGATAACCAGAGCCCAGGCGCTCTTACAAAACCAACAGCTTAATCAAGAGAAAGTAGCCAGAACTAGTAAAGTTGCAGAATCTAGCAGTAAAAAGACAAAATCTTGGAAAGATTCTAGAGAAAGAATAAAGAGAAAGTGGAGTAAAAAGATAAGTGAGTTGGAAGGAAGTTTAAGGGAATCAAGAGCCAAAATACAAGAATTGGCTTCACAAGAATTGAATCAAGAACACCTAGCTGAAAAATCAGGATCAGTTTTAGCAGAACCCGTACCAGAAAACCTAGACATGATGTTCCGAGCGTATCAAGCTAGGATAAACGAAGGACCTCAAGTAACGGAAATGAGCAAGAACTACCCGAGAGCAGACCTAGAAATTGAGAGAACCAAACTTTGCATGAAGATGGTAGAGCTAGCTCAAGCCTTGTTTGAAGCCTCTAGATATCTTAATTGGAATAACATGGCCAAACCGGAACTACACTTCCAAGGACTAATGGAGAGGCTAGAAGACTTGATAGAGAGCAAGGAGAAAAAGGATCAGCATAGGAATCCTATCATCCCAGAGACACAGGACAATAATGCACCATCCCTGTCTCAAGTACCCAACACAGAAAGTCAAGACAACTTGTCTTCCATACATAGGTACTCACATGAATTTTGAGGGAAATCCAAGAAGAGAAGTGGAGAAAAGCACAAGGAACTCATCCTCCTATTCAAGAAATAGACGACTTGCAGGAACAATTTCCCCAAGACATCCCCTCTATTTACGATGAGGTAGAGGAGGAACAACTGAGTGAACCCACAGGCTTTGAATCTAATTCTTTACAAGAATTACCTCAGTTCACAGGACCTTGGGAAGCAAAGTCTATTAGTATGAGAGCACCCACGATAATAGTGAGGAATGAAGAATCAGTAATCCCCAGAAATACGGAAGTGATCAAGAATACCAAAGTACAGTGTAATCTCATTCTAGAGGAATTGCTGAAGGTAAAACCAGAATTGTGGAAGCACGTAGCAAATCAATTCCCTGAGCTTGCTACTACTCCCTCACAAATAGGATCACAAAATA
This sequence comes from Ceratopteris richardii, assembly GCA_020310875.1. Lineage (NCBI taxonomy): Eukaryota > Viridiplantae > Streptophyta > Polypodiopsida > Polypodiales > Pteridaceae > Ceratopteris > Ceratopteris richardii. The sequence goes on along the minus strand of CM035433.1, from coordinate 100,124,968 downwards.
AGGTACCTGAGATACCTGTAGAAAAGATTGGAGATGTAAGCGAAGGAGAGGAAGGTAACACTTATCTTCCGATAACCCATCAGGGCTACACCACGAAAGCCATCTTAGATTCAGGAGCCGGAGTAGCCATCGCTACCACCGCTTTGTGGAAACGTTGGGGTAAGCCAGCACTCAGACCCACCAGGATGAAACTACAAATGGCTGACGGACACATAGAAAAACCATTAGGCTTACTAGAAGGCATATCTCTCACCACTTGTGGTGTAGAGTTTGAGCATACCTTCGCCATTTGTGATTTTAGTAAAAACCATGCTTATGAAATGATATTGGGACGACCATTCATGCGTCAGTTGCAAATTGTACAAGATTGGGGAACTAATTCTTTGTACTTGCAACATTTAGGAGTGACCACTAAAGTCAATCTTAAAGACTATTCACATAGAGACGTACCCCCAATACAATGGAATACCATCCATAAGACACCAGTAGAAACGGAATCCGTGCACTCATTAGAATCAGACCCCTCATGGTTGCACGAGGATACTCATTTATGGATGTGTAAAGTAGCCAAACAAGAGGAAGAGCGGTTAGAAGCCAGAACCTTAGGTGCGGAACAACATTCAAGAACCCTTCAAGACCCAGCTTATGCACCTGTAGTGTTCCCAGACGAAGAGTTTGAACCCCATGGTTGGGCAGAAATTCTTGCAACCATGGATGTAGCCATCAATGAAGAACAATGGACACCCCACTGTGATGAAGATGGCTATGACATTTCAGTTTTCACGATAGAACCAATAATGTGCGATGCAATTCTAGAAGAATGTGAACCTAGCAGTGAACCTAACACTGATGCATTCGAGGACGCGAGCGATTTTGATCTAGAGTCAATTATCATGGACCCACCCTTTGCATCAGAGGAAGAATATTTTTTCGAAGTAGAAGCTCATCCTCAGACGCACGAAGAACTCACGAACGAGGTGAGGTTAGCCACAGAAGTGACTAACAAGAGTGAAGGCAAGAAAAGAAAGAAGAAAGAAACCATGTCAGAAAAAGAAGAATCCTTGTTTGAAGTACCCGAGAACTTCAAGAAATACGAAATCGAAGATAGAAGAATCATGGTACGAATGCCGAACAGAAAGGCTAATGACGGACAAGTATACGATAACCGAGAGAAAACCAAGAAAATAATAGTAGCCATAGAAGGAGAAGAAGAAAAATGTACATACATAGGGCATGATTTAACAAAGGAAGAAGAAGAAGAACTAGTTGCCCTATTGCGCGAATATAGAGATGTTTTTGCTTGGAGTTACAAAGATTTGAAAGGAGTAGATCCAGACATATGTTCTCATAGAATCCCTATGACTCCAGATGCAAAACCTACGAAACAGAAACCGTACACGTACAATGATAACTACGCTGCGAAGATTAAAGAGGAGATAGATCGCTTGATAGAAGCAGGATTCATTTATGAGATTGAGCATACTGAATGGGTATCTCCCATTGTGGTTGTGCCCAAGAAGAATGGAAAATTGCGTGTGTGTATTAACCTTAAAAAAGTTAATGCCGCCACGATTAGAGACAGTTATCCTCTTCCTATCACGGAACACTTATTGGAAAGAGTTGCGGGCAAGGAAGTTTATAGCTTCCTTGATGGTTTCTCAGGCTATAATCAAGTAGCCATTGCTCCAGAAGATCAACACAAGACGGCATTTGCCACTGAATGGGGCATATTTGCATTTCGTGTGATGCCATTTGGCTTAACAAATGCACCCGCCACTTTCCAGCGACTCATGTGTCATGTTTTCAAGGAATTCTTACGCAAGAGTTTGGAAGTATATGTCGATGACATATGTGCTCATTCAAATGTAAGACAGACACATATCCCAGAGTTAAGACAGATATTTGACAAATGTCGAGAATATCCGGTTTGTTTGAACCCAGAAAAATGCGTTTTCATGGTCAGACAAGGCAAAATTCTAGGACACATTGTGTCAAAGAATGGAATTTCCACAGATGAAGAAAAGGTGAAGGTAATTGCAGAATTACCTAGACCAACAAATGTGAAAGAGGTACAAGCATTTATGGGCCATTGCGGTTATTATAGGAGATTCATACACATGTATGCAATCATAGCCAAGCCTTTGTACTCTCTTTTAACCAATTTTGAATGGACAGATGAATGTGAAAATTCATTCAATGAACTTAAACGACGCTTGTGCTCAGCACCTATATTAACTACCCCAGATTGGACTAAGCCATTCCATGTACATGTGGATGCATCCAACTACGCCATAGGATGTGTGTTAGCACAACCCACGAGTGAAGGTAACATAGATCTCCCCATAGCTTACGCGAGCAGACAATTGAACGCAGCAGAAAGAAATTACACCACGACGGAACGAGAAGGATTAGGGATGATCTACGCGGTAAAGAAGTTTAGGCACTATTTGTTGGCAAACAAATTCAAGTTCTTTACAGATCATCAAGCCCTATTGTACCTAGTCAACAAACCCTGTAACACAGGACGACTGATACGTTGGTTTCTGTTACTCATGGAGTATGATTTTGAAGTCGTAGTCAGGAAAGGAAAGACACACCTTAGAGCTGACCACCTTTCAAGATTAACCTCAGGAGAAGCTCCTCAAGGAGTAGCGGATGATCTACCAGATGCATACTTGTTTAACCTTGAGATAGCACCAGAATGGGCTAAACCAATAGTCCCTATTCTCACATACGGACCCAAGAATCCTAGGATAAAGATCAAAGAAGGAGAGATTACCAAGTCTCAGAGATACCAAATCTTAGCAGGAAGCATATACAAACAGGATAATCAAAAGATTCTTGCTTGTTGTGTAGATGAATCAGAACATGCAAATTGGTTGCAACTAGCACACATAGGTGCATTGATGCAACATCATTCGAAACATCGAACACTACAGACTCTGCATAGACTAGGAGTATATTGGCCTTCTATGGAAGCAGATGTCTACAAATTATGTAAAGAATGTCATGTTTGTTGTGAAAGACCACCAGTAGAACATGCTACACTATATCACGTGTCTCTCACACCAGACTGGAGTGAACCTTTGGTGACATACTTGAGGACGAACACATTCCCTCAAGGAATGACCTTAGCGCGACAACGAAGTCTAGAGCAGGAAGCTCACGACTATTCACTTATTGGCGATAATCTATACAAACGAGGACGAGATGGATATCTAAGACAATGTGTTCATGAAAGTGATTATCTGAGCATACTAGAGACTGCACACCAAGGTGTTGCAGGAGGTCATTTTGGACCAGATAGGATAATCAAAGCCATTCTCTTTGCAGGATTATGGTGGCCCACTCTTCACATGGATGCACATACCTATGTAAAGAGATGTGACGTGTGCCAAAGAACTCAATTTCCTACTCGCAGAGATGAAATGCCATTGAAACCCATGATGGGAGGACGTGCATTTTCTAAGTGGGGTATAGACTTTGTAGGACCCATTAACCCCCCTGCAAAAGGTACACATGCGGAATACATTATTGTTGCCACAGATTACCTTACGAAATGGGTAGAGGCAAAAGCCACAAAAAAGAATGATGCACACACGACTGCAAAATTCTTATTTGAAAATGTCTTTACAAGATATGGATTGCCTATAGAGTTAGTGAGCGATCGAGGAACTCACTTTCTAAACCAAGTCATTGAATATTTGTTACAGGATTTTATGGTGATTCACAAGAAATCTGCACCATATCATCCTCAGGCCAATGGTCAGGCTGAAAGCACTAATAAGATCCTTTGTAACGTACTGACGAAACTCGTGAACAACAAACGTTCAGATTGGGACAAACAGTTACACCACGCTGTTTGGGCATATCGAGTGGCCTACAAGACCGTACTCAATGCAACTCCCTTTCAGATGGTTTTCGGTCAGAATGCTGTGCTTCCTTTGGACTTCTTGATACCGACCCTTAAGGTTGCACATGAACATCAGTGGACCGGCCATGAATTATCAGCGAGAATAATGGACTTGGAACGATTAGGAGAAACCAGGCTGAAAGCAGCAGCAGGAATATATGCAGCGAAGAAGCGACAGAAAGCATATTTTGATGCACATGTGAAAGATAAAGGCCTAAAAGAAGGAGATTTAGTTCTAGTGTATACGCTGAAACAGCACGCACGGAAGTTAGAAAAGCGAGGTTATGGACCTATGATCATTAACAGACTTTCGACAAGTGGAGCAGTACAGTTAGCCACCTTAGAAGGAGATATAATGCCTAATTACATTAGTGGCTGTAGAGTCAAGCTATATCAGGAACCTCTTACTGAGGATATGCTTAGACGACTCACGTTGGCAAAGAAGCGTAAGGAGGAAGAAAATAGAGTACGAGCGGAAGCTCAGGCAGAAGCAATAGAACGCATTAAGCGCATGAAGCTAAGACGACAAGGACTAGGGAGAGAATATTATAACCGTCTGGAAACATCACCCAGATATCCCATGGCCATGTGTCAAGTAAAGTCAACCACTCATCCTAGCATAGTGGACAGAAGACCATTCCTTACAGTTAGGCTAGAGCACGGTAACCATAGCCAAGAACTCAGGGCTTTAATTGACTCAGGTGCTGCGACCAGTGCGATTAGATGGTCCCACTATAAGGACTCAGGAATAGAAATGCGGCCAATTGAGGCATACCTCATAGGCCTAGGAGGCATGGAAACCCCTTGCATGGGTGAGGTGGACCTTCCTATCCTCATTAAGGATATGACGATGACAGCTAAGCTACTAGTGTGCCATGATGACGACCTGATAGAACCCCTAATCCTTGGCCAAGATTGGCTATACGATCACTCAGTGGGCCTAAATCTTAGACAAGGCTCCTTACAGATTGGAACCTTAGATCAGAAGCGAGTGATACCGCTTGACTTCCCTAATGGCATTCCGACCGAGGTTTATAACCCTAGACCCTATGAAATACATGCGACGGAAGACCGGAAGATCTTGGGTCAGCTCAGTCACGTTACGTCTACACCAACCCACTCGGGCTTGGTTATAGACAGTTGTAAATCAGAAGGACGACAAGAGATCTTCCCTGGGGCTTCCTGCAAACTAGAAGGGGCAGCTACCCAACCGCTAGGACAGATGGACACAATCAGCGGTCAGGTGGGTTGCATCAGCGGCCAAATGAGCACAACACCCTACGGTGCTCATCCTTCCAAACTTGCTGCGGACTGGCCTAGATTAAAGTTAAAGAACGAATCACTTCCTAATGGGCAGGTCACGCAAGTGTTGGATCTCCCTTCTTTTCCAAAGCAGAGCGTCCATCCGACCTCTCAACCCCAACCACGACGGGGTCTAACCCAACAGAGGAACCCAGACCGACGACACTACCGGACAACTCAAAGAAAGCAGCAGTATCAGCATCATAGAACAAGTGGCACGAGACAAATATGGGTGCCAAAAGGACAGCAACCACAGGCTACTGGCAACACTGCTGACAAGGACAGAACGAAGCTTCAGAAGAATCAGAAACAGAAACCAAGGTGTCCTCAACAATCCTCGACGAGTCCAAACATTCGACAGATTTGGATCGCCAAGAAGTACCTCAAGAACCGACCCACACCCATGCAGATTTGGGTACCCAAACCATGTATTATAGCTCAACCCTCAAGCCATGTAATCTATACCCCTCAAAAATCTTTTCAGTCTGCAATACCACCAAACCCACTACCATTTTTTGTTCCCCGGCAGAAACACACCAACCGCTCAAAAACCCTTAGGAAATGGATACCGAAACGTATCCAACCGTCTTCCCCTAACCCATTGTCTGACAAAACTACTCCCCGACTAACATACAACCTTGTACTAAAATACTAACCATTAAACCGTGTAATAATTCACCCACCATCATCACACATCACTCTCATCTCATCAAGAAATGTATGCATGATCTGAAACGTATAGGAGTCTAGAGACCTGCACTAGTGCTGCAAGAGACATTGCATCCATCACATCACAGCACTTGGCTACACGGGTTACGCATCAGTTATGGAAAGGGATTGCGGTCTCACTTTAATGGGATCATAATTAATTTCCATGCTAATGTGTTAATCTTTTGTAGCAGATCTTTCTCATTAGCGCATCCGTCACCATGCAAACCGACGAAGGAACATCAGGAGCAGGCCCCAGTGTAGCGGCAGTGCCCCTCAACGTATTACGAGCAGAATCCCACCCAACTGCTCCACCACCGGAATTCCAAGGATTTCCAGGGCCCATGCCGATCGACAACCCACCTATGGGCTACACTGAAAAGATACACTGGAACTCTCATTGGTTTCAGGGACTTGCAGGACCCCTTGCGGACGCGGACTTTATATTTGAATCCTCTCTGACATTTGATGACCGCACGTGGGGAAAATACCAGTTTTTCTCCAGAGAGTTCGAAGCCCTACAGAGCACCCAAGATTTAACTCACGTTTGGGCCAGAGCAGGCTTCACAGAGTATTTCAGTGATCCTCTGCCCAAACCGGATTTTTACAGGTGCTATTACTTAATCACTACCTTGCTGGCATCAGAGAATAAGGACATCCCAGGAACCTTCATATTGCCTACTCTAGTGGATGATCCACCTTACAAAAGGTTTTACCTATCTAAGGATTTAATCAGAGCGGCCATCAAAATTCATGGCACCCACACACCCACAGATCGAGAGAGATTAATTCCAGAACCGATGAAACGTGGGGATGTCACGAAGTGGGAGGAGATTTCGGCAATTACACCTGAGCTGTCGAAGCCACTAAGGATATGCATGCAACATTTCGCATTTCCAGCTCAGGACAGATTTACCATGCCCCATAAACGAATCTGGTTCGGATTGTATTTGGCATGCACGGGACCTCAAACTGTTGATCTGGCGAGCTGGATCATAGATCAAATGTATCTGGCACAACACAGATGGGAACGCAAGAAAGTGCTTAATGGGTGTTGTGCACTGACCAGAATTGTTTATATGTGCTTAGCTTATGACTTGCCCATTGAACGTGCTTTAACCGGAGAAGAGTTGAAGGCATTCAAAGGAACGACAAAGAAAGCCAGAAAGCCCAGTAGAACACGGGCAGGTAAGCGCATGCGAGGCACCATTCCTTGCATTCAAGTGCCAGAGTCACCATCTCCACAACCCTCTCCAGAGCGATCACCGACAGAAGCCGCTCCTACAGTACAACCTATTCGCATAAGGTTGTCCAGACCAGTGGTTCCGGAGGCCACCACTAGTATCGCTGCACCTCAGGCAGCTGCCACCTCAGAACCCACCACCACAACAGCAGAGGCTCCCACCACTATTGGTGCGGAAGCGTTTTCTTTCCCGATACCACATATGGAGACAGACCCTATAAACACAACATTTGATTTTGAGATGCCTGATGCATTCTCAAACGAATTCCAGTATTCAAAGGCACAGCTGTTCTCCCAGGAATATGAACGCCCCAGCTACCCTACCACGCCGCGAGATCTGCCACAGGGACAAGATGTGTCGAGCTCTGAAGAAGAAAGAACCGAAACAGACGACGATGAAAGCGACGATGAAGCCAGCCAGGGCTCACAAGACGGACAGACAGATGGCCAAGGCCAACAAACCGACGCGCACGGCGACACCAGCACATATGAAGAAGAGACTTTCGAAGCCGCAGCGTACACGCTGGCCATAAAGAAATTATATCGAACGATGGAAAAAGTCTGGGCCCGGAAGAAGTTAACTGAAGAGGAGAGCCAGGCATTAATTGAACAGGAACTCATCTCCGGAGGATTCGAAGACGCATACATCAGAGGGTTCAGGGAGTTAGTCAAATCAGTAGGCTCCCATGAAGCACTCAGGTTTTTACAAAGAAAGCAACTACCACAGTTTGATCCCCGCCGAGTGCGACTACTTTCAAAGCCCGGAGAGTATATTCGTGTACCAACAGGAGCTCAGTCTTCAGCACAAGCCAGGGAAGCACGCCTCGTCCCCGAAAGCCCATTAACCGCAGAACCCATCCTTGTAGATTCCCCACCCCGTACTACCGTTGTACATACCACTACTATCCTCGAAATAACATCCACGCCCTCTACTCCTCTCTCACCTCATCTTTCACCAACCCATCCTGTATCCCCCGCACACCCACCTACTCCCCCCACATCCACACTAGTCCAAGGCAGCATAGCCACACCCTTCGCTTTACCCATTCATACCACCATGCCCACACCCAACCCTCCGCATCCATATGTTAACCCCTTCACCCCTTCATCCTTCCCAGCGTTTCCCCCACCTCTAAGAACCCCATTCCCCTTTCTAACCCCACTAACCTTCTCACCAGTCTCACCTCCCCAACCTACCATAACCCCTATTTCCCCGTTTCACCAAGCTGCTCCAACCATCCCCCCTGTAAACTACTCTACATTCGTAAATCCCGTATTCACACCTACACAACCACCCACAATCACACCACTTTTCACAGTCACAACACTAAACACGTCCAATGACATGGACATATCACCACCCACGGCACCACCACTCACCTCACTCCCGGCACAAACATTTTTAGACACATCACAATTTTCCACGATTACCACCGCATCCACCTTCCCAACCCCATTTCCCATTCCCGCTGCATCCACTTCCACTGCATCCTCATTTAGTACTTCATTACTACTATCGCCCACCATAGACACCGCATTTCAACACATGTTCACATGCATGACACAAGTCCGCGATGAGTTTGCATCACTCGGCACCAACTATCAACAGCTGCAGAAAACGACGAATGAACTACAAACGCAGCTTAATTCATTATCAATTGAGAATGCCTCACTGAACAGCCAATACCAAGATTTACGAGAGGCCTATCACAAATTAGAACTGGAAAGTGAAGAGAAAACAAAAGAAGCCACGGCGGATTTGGACAACCTACTTCGGGCCCAAACGATTAGAAACGCGACACTGACAAGGAATATGGGCCTACTCAGAAGACACCTAGCCGCAGCCCAGGAGGAGAATGTGAGACTCCAAGCGCAGAATAGAGAAAACTTGGAAGCAGCTTTGGATCATCCAGAACAACCACTAAGTCCGAGCAGATTCAAAGCAATCCCATCCGAGTCGATGCGGATGTTGCTAGATGACCATGTTCGACTGCTCGAGGACTATGATCGTATGAACGAAGAGCATCAAAAGTTAAAGGAAGATCACAAGCTACTACAGCTCAGAGAACCGGCAACACAACAAGTACAAGTAGCAGCAGAATTACCAGCACCTGTGGACCCTGCCCCTGAAATTTTAGAGGAACTCAACGCACTCCGAGCCCAGGTAATAAATCTTGAATCTAGAATTGCAGTCTATGAAGCTCCACCAAGGCCAGACTCCCCACCTGAGCTACCAGCTGAGGAAGAAACCGTCACTATCCCGGTGGAGGAGACATTTGAAGAGGCATATGAGCCGATACCCATCCCAGGCGGACGTGTCACGGCCGAAGGCCAGATGACCTATGAATTACCTACCCCCGCGTGGATGAAGACAGTTGAAGAACTCGGAACGACACATTCGGCCAGAGTAGAGGCACAGTTACATGCCATGGCCATGATTGAAGAGAGAATTTTACAGTCACCATTCTTTGCTCATTTGGCCCCTCGACGCTACATATCTGGGCATGAGCTTCAATATAAACCTTATTTCATGCTAATGGCCGAATATCAGCTAGCCATCGAGAAAGAAACCGGCATGAAACCAACGCATGCAACTCAATTCGAGCCGGAGGATTTGCCACCCAGTGCGCAGAGAGGTGAAATCCATCAACCCGACTGGCGTAAAGATTTATTGCAAAACTATCCAGAGATGATGAGCACATGGGTGAAAGCGCCGCTGCACTTAAAATTTAACCCATGCTGGGGACCAGTACCACGACGCCGCTCTTGGACTGCATTCGCTATTAAGGTACAAAACAATAAGCAGTGCCAAGACTGGTTGAATTATCCCTATTTCAAGCCACCAATCGAGTTACCAACAGTAGGCTACATGATGGCGACGATCCGCCACTGGCTCCCTAGATTAAAGCATATGGATGATATTGCCGCGCATATGACTGTCAAGATATTTGACATGATGCAAATGATATTTAAAGTCTTCCGACGCGTCAAGGCTCCCCATGTAAACACCCCGGGCTTTGAACATGGTAACTTTGATCTAGTATATGACATGAGCACAACGCCATCGCTACGGGTGTGTTACGCCTGGCACTGCAGAATCAAATACCTACCGGCATGCTACAAGCAGACATTCGAAGAAATGTTCACCACCGGCTTTTGGGAGTACCATTCAGAGGTATTTATAAGCAGGCCCACACACTTATTGCAATTATTCGCCTGTGAACGAATGGTGTACTCCACACATTATCAGCTCCCACCACCAGACGAGCCGCAACCTATCGACTGGGAGAAACTCGAGGCTGATCTAGCCCGAGGCATTCGTATATCAGAGCACATCCTCGCTCAAGACCTCCTACAGAACTACATCCGGCAGACCTCACAACAAGGTTCTGTCAGGGACGACAGAAGCGAGAGGGAGGGGGGTGTTGGAAGCAGCCAGAGGCACAGACGCCACGGAAGCATGTAAAGAAGGAGCAGGGAGCCAGGCGGATCAATTTTCCAAACAAATATAATTCTTATTAATTCTTCAAACATTCAACAGTGATTGTTATCACTAATTGTAACATATGTATCATAGAAAACCCCATTTTGTAATCCATAGCTCCATTTTGTGCAAGCCGAGGAGTCCTCGAGCTTGAGGAGCTTAGGTAGAATGCTCGTACCAATTTTCGTTATTTTTAGACATCGTTTACCCTTCCAAATAGCCTCTAGGACCTATTTTTTAACTAGGCCGGTCACTAGATGTGAAACCGGTCAAAACTAGTCTAGAAACTATAAAAAGAGCTAGAGAGCTCATTTTTGAGGTTGGTTCATTTTGGTTAGTGTGAGCTTAGAGTTCTTTTGAGCTTGTAATAGTGTTCTTGAGTAATAGAGCTAATTTCTCACCTTCCATTGTGTCTTTCTTGTCTCTTCGTAGTGTGTGTGTATGTGTGTGTGCATTTCTATGCTTCTCACCTTCACTCTCACTTCATCTCACGTTCACGATCTTCATATCACTCCTACCTCTCCCACGGATTGACATTAAGGAGGTGGAGCTTCTTAACGTGGTTCTCACCATTGTGCTAGAGCAACAAGGTATGACAACATGAATTGGAAGAAGGTTCCACTGGTATGGGACGGTGGAAACAACTTCCCCTTGAGCACTCTTCTTCTATGGCCAGGGAGAAAAGGACTCATCATTCATGGCGTCATGTCTCACTAGATCAGAGGAGAGCTCTTAGTAGACATCTCCTACTAGGATTGGGAGTTATCCTTCACAGTATGGGGAAGATTTATTCTTCCAGTAGAGAATGTGATAGGTGATTTTATCACCATTGGTATCACATACTCATTTTTCAGTTTTTCAGGAAGGATAATTCCATCAGTTTGATTGGATCGTATAGATCCATGCACAGAGTATGGTTGGTAGAGATAGTTCTTTACTATGGATACACATATGTTTACGGTATCATTTCACATCATTGCTGACCATTTTAGTAGAGGGCTTTGACCCTTATTAGGAATTTATTTTCTCCACTCTTTACTACATATACCTTCATTAGTTAGCGGAGATCTGTTCTCCATCTTCATAGGAATATGTGATGAGGGATTATGCATTAGTTATGGAAGAGAGGACTAAATAAATTCATGAATCTCTCTTTTAAGGAAAGGAGAAAGTGGGAATCAGCTCAGAGATCCATGAGAGATCTCACTTTAGCTCAGAATGGTCTCACTTTAGCTCCTGCTCTTTGAGAGAGAAAGAAGGAAAGGAAAACATGATTTCTTCATAAGAGAAGAACAGAGTACGTTTTCCTTTAGATAGAAGAGGTGTTTTGAAAACATCTCTTAGTCTATATTTCAGAAGGAATTCATTTCCTCTACTTTTCAATGTAATTTTCCTTCATATGGGAGTATGATTCTCCACTATTTTGGAAGGAAAAGTATGGAGAACTTATGTGCATGTTCTCAACTATGGATGAGTAGAGAAAATGGATTCAACAGAATCTCTGTCAAAGGGAAAGGGAAAGTGGAATAGGTTCCACTACTAGAGCTCTTTCCCTTAGAAGGGATTGAATAGAGAGAGAGAGTTTTTGAAAGTGGAATAGGTTCCACTACTAGAGCTCTTTCCCTTAGAAGAGATTGAATAGAGAGAGAGAGTTTTTCACTTTCTCACTTTTAGGTTGTCTAGATAGAAGTGGCACTCTTCTATCTAGAACAAGAGGGAGATCAGTTAATCATGATGGTTAGATTGAGTCTCACTTGTAAACTCTAGAGAGAAGTAGTTATGCTATTTTCAGTGATGGTCTTTGACTAGATGAGATAATCTAGTTATTGACATTAGTTAGACTGGGAGTAGATTGATGATACTTCTCTTTTGAGTTTCCAGGAGATAGGAATATATCTAACCTATTAGGGTACCAAACTCTTAGTTGGTGTTACATCATGAGTATGATGAGTAAACATCAGTTAGGAGGATGGGTGCTTAGGGATTATCTGAATCTCAAAGGGAATGTTTTTTGCATTCATATGGCAAACTACAGCAAACTACAGGGAAGAGAAATATTAGAGTTTGCACGAGTGCCAATAGATGCTCTTCCAATAGAACTTAGTCCACAAGTTAAGGATAACAAACTACATAATTATTGGCTGGTGAAATGTAAAGATTACATTTTACTACCGTGAGCTAGATGATGGATTTGCATAGTTCACAAGGTAGTTTAGATAAAACTATTACTTGCGAGTACACTCAAGGTTAGAGAGACCTAGAGTGGTATGAGGGAAATCTATCATTTAGTCTTAGATGGGTTTAGAGTCACTAGTTATGGGACTTTGTTCTATACTTCAGAGGATTCTATGGTTTATTATCTCCATTATAATACGGTCAAACTTATAGGTTTGGCACTTTACACTTTCTTTTCATATTATTACTCCATAGAGGATACATCATATGGACTTAGGTCATTTGGATGATGTAGTATGTTATGGGAGTGATAGTTTGGAGGTGGAGTGTACATGGGAGATAGTAGGCACCATTTAGACGGTTTCCCACCTTTGAGATGATCTCATATGAGGCTTCTTAAGGGGAAGGATATGGGGAAACAACACACAGAGATGACCATGTACATAGAGTACATGGGGTTCAGGGGAGTCCGAGCACTTTCTTCTACCATTACAGACATTTCATTTACATTTTCGAGGACAAAAATGCTTTCAAGGGGAAGGAAATGTCACATCTTATGTTAATGTCACTTTATGTGATTGGTAGTTTATGGATTCTTTATCACATAGGTAGAAGATAGATGGAGAATATTCATATTCTCATATTTTAGAGTTGGATCTCGGACGGGCTGGGAGGAAATGAACGCTATGATCTCTGTGTGAGTGACATGGATGGCGTGGTATGTCGGGCAGCAAAAGGAGAACTCCAAACTCACCTAATACCCTTCATGCTTCATAACTTGATCTTTTCTTCAGTCCTTAGATTCAATTCTTCATCAAAACATCAATTGTTGATTGCCCTGCACCAATAATTAATAGGACCGACAAAGTCTATTCCCCATTTAGAGAATGCACGTCCACCCATCATAGGTTTCAATGGCATCTCATCTTTGCATATAGGATACTGAGTTCGCTGACAAACATCACACCTCTTCACGTAGGGATCTGCATCCATGTGAAGGGTTGGCCACCAAAGACCTACAAATAGTATTGCCTTGATCACCCTATCTGGTCCAAAGTGTCCTCCTGCTACACCTTGGTGAGCAGTTTCCAATATCTTGAGGTATTCACTTTCATGGACACAGAGTCTTAGGTAACCATCTTTACCACGTTTGTATAAGTTATCACCAATGAGTGCGTACTCTAAGGCTTCTTGTTCCAAACTTCTTTGTCTAGCCAAAGTCATATCTTGAGGGAATGTTTTCTTCCTCAGAAAGGCTACTAACGGTTCACTCCAATCTAGTATTAGAGACACTTGGTATAGTGTAGCGTGCTCCACAGGTGGTTTAATACAACAGATTGGGCATTCCTTACACAACCTATGGACATTTGCTTCCATAGTCAGCTAGTGCACTCTGAGTCTCCTCAATGTCTGTAAGGTTCTTTGTCTCGAGTAGTGTTGCGCTAACGCACCCACATGTGCTAATTGCAACCACTTTCCATACTCCTCTTCTTCCAAACAACAAGCTAATACCCCTTGATTTGTATGTTTGTACATACTTCTTGCCATGATATGATACTTCTGGGCTTTTACTACCTCCCTATCTTGAGTGTTTATTATTGGGTGTTTGGGTCCGTATTGTTGGTGTAGGGCAATCAACAATTGAAGTTTTAATGAAGGTTTGGAAGTCAAGGACTGAAGAAAAGTTCAAGTTATGAAGCATGGAGGAAGTGCATATTCAGAAGATGAAAATGTGTACACATATGTACATTAATTAAGAGATAGTTCACTTATACTTTTATACTTCCTGTAGCATCTACTACTAACCCGATAACGTTGATAGGAGCGATTTTTGGCATATTGATGGGGTTCTTGGGACACTCTCGTATCAAATGCTCCTTTCCACAATCTGGACAAATCCTTGAATTGTCACAGATTGGGTTTGTGTAGGTGCTAGTGGAGGGCAATCACGGATGAGGTGATCTCCTTGACATCAAAAGCATGGCCCTCTAGGGAATGGAGGTCTTATCTGCCTAAGCTAAGGTCTAAAGTTGTGGTTTGCATACATGACATTAGTATAATCTGGCTCCCAACTAGATTCACTGGGTTCTTCGTAATAGTATGACTCATTATGGTGATTGCATGTAGTAAGCCTTTGGGCTATCAATATGTGTGAAGTCAAAACTATGGTCACTTGGATCACTTTTTGATAGCAAGGGTGTTACTGGGACTATGGCTCTATATTCTGAGCTACTTTCTCAGTGAGTTCCTCAATAGATGCGGATTGCGAGGAAGAGAGGCTAGTAGAACTATCTGAATCTTTGTAGATTTTTGAAAGTTCTAATTCCTCTCCTAGATTATCCTCAATGTCTATGCACATACGTACACATTCTTCTATGGTTTTGGGGTCTTTCAGATACACATGTGATCTGAGATTGGTACTCAGCAATCCATCTAAAAACAAAGCCACTTGCTTGGCTGGTGTGGGTAACTCAGGCATCGGACACGTCTCTAGGTACTGCCTAAACTGTCTTCCTGCCAATCGGATAGTCTCTTGAGGTGTTTGCTTGAAGCTATGAATCAGGGAGGAGTTATTATGCCATATGCCACTCTTAGAGAACTCAGTGACAAAAGCTTCTAAAAGTTGGTCTATGCTCCTAAACTGCCTCTCGTGTAGAGGTTGAAACCACGTAAGAGTTGTGTTTCTAAGAGTTAGGCCAAAAGCATTGTATTGTGTGAATAGGTCCTCAACATGTTCAGCTCTCATGACTTGCCTAAATTTTGCCACATGGTCATAAGGGTCTCCAGTGCCATCGAAGTAATTCTTCATGGACTTCACCAATTGGGTTGGCCTCAGGGTCCTAGTGTGTTCTCTCGGCCTTGGCAAAGGGAAATCATCAGCATTTCTTTGGTTCCTTGGGGCTCTAGGTCTCTCGATTTCTTCTCTATCCGTTTCTGTTCTCATCCTTTCTCTTCCCAGGGGGTTGGCAAAGCTTACCTCAGGTCTGTCTCTACTTCTATCCCTTTGAGCTCTATGGGTGTAGCGTTTCCTCAATCACAATCTTTCGATTACTCAGAAATAACAGTGGAGAGAAGAACGCAGAGATTGCACAAGGTAAAAGAAAATCTGATGCGGAAGAGTAGAACAAATATGACGCAGAGAAGGAAGAATTCTGATATTATAGATGTGAATCAATGGTTACAGTAGCTTTGGACAATAGATTCTTGACGAAGCCTCTACCTCCCGACCACCCCCGAGCTATCACAATCGCATTCTCACTCGCACTCTCAATCACACTCTCACTCTCACTCTCACTCTCAATCACACTCTCAATCACAAGGTAATTCTCAGATTTCTGTGTGTCCTCCGTGTTGATGCGCAGGCCTTCTTATCTTTTTCCGTTTGGTCGCAGCCGTGCTCCCCAAAGAAGTGTGCGATCCACCAAATTTAGAAAAAGTCGAGTTTCTCCAAAACTTTCGCAAAAAGGCATGCGATCGTAGTGTACTTCCTTTCTTTAGCATACCTGTCAAAAGTAGTAGAAAAACACCAAGAAGACATATCCGAAAACATACATAATTAGACATGGTGACACGTGAGCATGAGAATCACGGATTCGAATAGAATTAGACAAGCCCTCTTTTTTTTGTGTGTGTTGGAAAAAACGACACTTTTCAAAGCCCTGTAACTCAAAAACAATGAGGAATTAGGTTAAGCTTGTGAGAGACACTTTTATTCAATTTTTTGATCTGCACAATAGTGTTAGAGACATCCGAGGTCCAAATCCACCTCCAAAGGCCACTTTTGAGCCCTGCAAGGTTTGAAATTCTAGAGAGAGAGAGTAAAATCAAGGCATTTTCTTACAATGAACTAAACGTAGGACCCTGAACGAGGTACTTAGAACATGATTCACAAAAATCTCACACAGGCACTTTTATTCTGTTCTACTTGCTCTACCTTTCCCTCATACAGAGTTTTCCTTAATTCTTTCTTCACCTTCAAAATCCCACTGGAAAACATGATGCAATTAAGGTCTAGAGAGAGAATATGAAACTTGTCAACCCAAAATTTTTCCTACATGCATAAAATGACCTAATTATTTGTTCTAAGCATTATCCCCACAATGAAATTCAGAAAGTTCAAAATGAATTATTTCACTAGAAAAGAGGCCTATTACAATTCTTCCCCCCTTTAAGAACTCTGTCCTCAGAGTTGGAAAGAAGGATAATGTGTTAGAAAGTCATCTAAATTCACCCAACTCGAATCTTCTACTGGGTATGAATGGCATTTCACCAAAATTTCTACTATAGATCTATTTCTAAGAAATCTTTCCTTCCTATCTAATATTATTTCTGGTTGAAGCTGAAAAGATCCATCATCTTTCAGCTTATAATTGTCCTGCAAAACATGAGAAACATTAGACACATATCTTTTAAGTAAGCCGACATGAAATACAGGATGCACATTTAGATATTTAGGTAATTCGAGCAAATAAGCAAGAGATCCGATCTTTTTCAAAACTTTAAAAGGGCCTGCATATCGAGGAGAAAGTCTATGATCCTTCCCTAGCAACAAGTTAGATCGGTGAGGATTAACTTTAAGAAATACCATATCATCAACTTGGAATTCAAGTGGTCTTCTCTTTAAATCATAGAACTTCTTTTGTCTTTTCTGAGCTTCTCTTATATGTTTCTTAATTTTTCCAAGTTCTTCATCCATCTTATCAAGCATTTCTTTGGATACTTCTACTTTATTTGGAAAACCCAAAACGAAGGTGGAGTCAAACAATTATAACCATACATAGCTTCAAACGGAGTCATTTTTATAGATGCATGACATGCACTATTGTATGCAAACTCAACCAAGGGTAAATATTCACTCCAATTATCCTGCTTTTCATTCACATACATACGCAACATATCCTCAACTACCCTGTTAACCCTCTCAGTTTCCCCATCAGTTTGTGGAGGGAAAGCTGTACTCATACGAAGTTGAGTTCCAATGGATTCAAATGTCGCTTTCCAGAAGTTTGACGTAAATCTAGAATCTCTATCAGAAATTATGCTTTTAGGCATTCCATGCAATCGAAATATTTCTTTTACAAAGATTCTTGCAACATTCAAAGCAGTATCAGTCTTTTTCATAGGAAAGAAGTGTGCCATCTTGGTAAGCCAATCGACTACAACAAATATGGTATCATGCTTACTTCTGGTCATAGGTAGCTTAGTGATAAAGTCCATAGAAATAGACTCCCACTTCTGATTTGGAACATCCAAAGGTTGAAGCATTCCTGGCATCCTCTTAAACTCAGATTTCACCTGTTGGCACTTCAAACATTCATTTACATATTTTCTAATATCCCGCTTCATACACGGCCAAAAGTAAGAATACTTTGTTTTAACATATGTCCTTGAATAACCTGGATGTGCAGAAAAAGGTGCATCATGACAATCATGCAGTATTTTAACTTTTAGTGGAGATTCAGAAGATAAGCATAGCCGATTGTTACAATACAGTGTTCCATTCTGCAAATGGAATTTTTCCTCATACGTCGATCCCCTGTTCGCATTCAAAGCATTCAAAATAGGTGCATAAAAAGGATCCTGTTTTATCTCTTCTTGAATTTGATTGAGAAAATCAGAATTTATCACAGAAACAAGATTACACAAAGGCATCCGACTCAATGCATCAGCAACCTTATTTTCCTTACCAGCAAGATACTTAATGTCAAAATCATACTCGCTTAATAATTCAATCCAACGCTTCTGCCTGTTGTTAAGCAATGGTTGAGTGAAGATGTATTTTAGACTTTGATGATCTATTTTCAATTCAAACTTAACCCCTAACAATAGATGTCTCCAATGCTTAAGTGCATGCACAACAGCAAGCATTTCTAAATCATGAGTAGGATAGTTAAGTTCATGCTTTCTTAGTTTTCTGGACTCATATGTGACCGCCCTGCCATCCTGTGAAATAACACATCCTATCTGACTACCATTTGCATCACATGCAACCACAAAAGGCTTTCCCATTTCTGGTATTTTCAAAACACAATTCTCAACGACTTTTTGTTTCAATGTTTCAAATGATTTTTGACAGGCATCACTCCACGCAAATCCTATATTCTTTTTAGTTAATTCGGTGAGGGGAGTAGCTATCTTAGAGAAATCCTTAATATGTGCTCTTTCATATTGTGCCAACCCAAGAAAACTTCTAACATCCCTTACAGTCTTATGAATCGGCCAATCAACTATTGTTTTTACTTTATCTTCATCTATAAGGATT
The DNA here is from genome assembly GCA_020310875.1 of Ceratopteris richardii. Taxonomy (NCBI): domain Eukaryota; kingdom Viridiplantae; phylum Streptophyta; class Polypodiopsida; order Polypodiales; family Pteridaceae; genus Ceratopteris; species Ceratopteris richardii. The sequence goes on along the minus strand of CM035433.1, from coordinate 100,105,881 downwards.
CCTTCTTTTGATATTACTCTTCCTAGATACACAAGTTTATCCTTAGTAAAGAAACACTTACTCTTTTTCCCATACAATTTGTGTTCTCTAAGAGTTTGCAAAGTCTTCTTGAGATGTACCGCATGCTCCGAATCATCTTTAGAGTACACAAATATATCATCAAGGAAGACTAAGATGAATTCATCTAGGTAATCGTGAAAAATATTATTCATCAAGCACATAAATGTGGCAGGAGCGTTTGTTAAACCAAAAGGTAGAACCGTAAACTCATAGTGACCATATCGTGTTCGAAAAGCCGTCTTAGGAATATCCTCTGTTTTGATCCTAATTTGGTGATATCGAGATCTTAAGTCAATCTTTGTGAATACGGTCGCTCCACTTAATTGAGCTAATAAGTCATCTATGTGAGGGAGTGGATACTTATTCTTAATTGTTCTTTTATTCAACCCCCTATAGTCAATGCATAATCTGTAAGATCCGTCTTTCTTCTTCTGAAATAAAACAGGCGCACCCCAAGGTGAGACACTCGGTTTTATTAAGCCTTTCTTCAAAAGATCATCTAATTGAATCTTAAGCTCCTTTAGTTCATCAATGTTAAATCTATAGGGTGCTCTAGAATATGGTTCACTCCCTGGATATAGGTCAATGGCGTGGTCAATCTGCCTAGGTGGGGGTATACCAGGCAAGTCTTCTGGAAATACATCGGCATATTCTTTCAAGACATTTCCTACGTAATCTGGAATATCTTCGTCATTACCTTCCTGATGCAGATTGTTCACATACACTAAAAATGTTTTGCAGCCATCATGTATACCTCTAACTATCTGCATAGCAGAAATAAGAGTAGGCTTAGGATTAAAGACATCACCTAGAATATGAATAGATTCATCATTTAGCTTCACAGTGATCGTTCTTTGTTCACAATTAATTGTCGCAGCATTTTTAACTAACCAATCCATGCCTATGATTACATCACTCTGTTTCATCTCAATTACATGGAAGCTTCCAGAAAAGCGTCTATTAGAAAGAGTAAATTCAAGGTTTTCAACATATCCTTTCGTGTAGTGTAATCGTCCATTGGCCATCTCTACAGGTCTGGTTATCTACATATTTAGGGCTATCCCTAGATTCTGTACCAATTTGAAAGATAGAAAACAATGGGTACTACCTGAATCGATCAAAAATCTGGTTTCATGCACAAAAATCATACCCGGAATCGTGATTACAGAAACCTTTGGGAAAGAACTAACCACCATGCAACGTAAAGTAGAGTCAGCACACTTACCCCCATCATCTGCTTCCTCAATAATTGTACCCTCCTCGATGATGTTTATCGCTTTTGATTGTGCGGGTCGAAAGATTGCCTTGTTCGGGCACTCATATGTCAGATGCCCTTGCTCCCCGCAACGAAAACACAGACCAAGTCTTTTTGCCCTCTCAATAAAATTAGGGTCTTGTTGCCACTCAATTGGTTGATGCCTCCTTTGATTTTCCACCGGCCGAGCAGGGTTCTTACCTTGGTCGTTAGAAGAGGGAGTTTTCTTTGAATTGTTCATGTTCATTGCAACAGGTCTTTGTGGCCTATGTCCCGTTGCAATGAATCTGCTTCTATTTGCATTCTACAAATTGAACTTCTCCATCTTCTCAAAGTTCTCAGCCATCGCAACAGCATCAAGAAAATCAATGCATCCAGATCCCTTAACTTGATAGCGAAGTTCCTCACAAAGCCCTTCAATAAATTTACTCTTTAGAGCATTACCACTAACCTCTAATGCATATTTATGAAGACGTAGGAACTTCTCTTTGTACTCATCAACAGATAAGCTATGCTTGTCACTTTCGTGTTGTCAGAAATTGTAGAACTCCATCTTCTTCTCCATATGGTAGTGTGGAGAACAATAGCGTTTTTCAGCTTGTTCTCTGAATTCCTTCCATAGAACAGGACCAGAACGCATTCGAGTCTGCATATATGACTTCCACCATAGCTTCGCGATCCCACGCAGATGCAGGATCCCAACTTTTGCCTTGGACTCTTCACTAAATTGTCGAAGGTCAAAGAAATCCTCTAGTTCTTCAGTCCATGCCTCAAGATCTTTGCCACTCTTCTTCTCGCCATCAAAATCATTTAACTTTGCTTTCTTGAAGACTTGGTTAAGGGCAAACTCACCTGGATCCATATCTTCAGAATTGCGTTTTTGTTTTTTGTGAGGTACACTAGATGTTCCCGCACCTTCATCTATTTAATCGTTCAGCTCCACAAACAAATTTGTTGCTCCTTCTGGTTGCTTTCCCCCTCGTTCTTTGCGCAATTCACCAAGAAGCTTCTGAATAAGCTCCTCTTGTTCGCAAACCTTTTGTGTTAGACCTTCCATCATTCCCGCGGATTGATTCTGCTCTGATACCACTTGTAGCGTTTCCTCAATCACAATCTATCCCCAATCACAATCTTTCGATTACTCAGAAATAACAGTGGAGAGAAGAACGCAGAGATTGCACAAGGTAAAAGAAAATCTGATGCGGAAGAGTAGAACAAATATGACGCAGAGAAGGAAGAATTCTGATATTATAGATGTGAATCAATGGTTACAGTAGCTTTGGACAATAGCTTCTTAACGAAGCCTCTACCTCCCGACCACCCCCGAGCTATCACAATCGTATTCTCACTCGCACTCTCAATCACACTCTCACTCTCACTCTCACTCTCAATCACTCTCAATCACAAGGTAATTCTCAGATTTCTGTGTGTCCTCTGTGTTGATGCGCATGCCTTCTTATCTTTTTCCGTTTGATCGCAGCCGTGCTCCCCAAAGAAGTGTGCGATCCACCAAATTTAGAAAAAGTCGAGTTTCTCCAAAACTTTCGCAAAAAGCCATGCGATCGTAGTGTACTTCCTTTCTTTAGCATACCTGTCAAAAATAGCAGAAAAACACCAAGAAGACATATCCGAAAACATACATAATTAGACATGGTGACACGTGAGCATGAGAATCACGGATTCGAATAGAATTAGACAAGCCCTCTCTTTTTTGTTTGTGTTGGAAAAAACGGCACTTTTCAAAGCCCTGTAACTCAAAAACAATGAGGAATTAGGTTAAGCTTGTGAGAGACACTTTTATTCAATTTTTCGATCTGCACAATAGTGTTAGAGACGTCCGAGGTCCAAATCCACCTCCAAATGCCACTTTTGAGCCCTGCAAGGTTTAAAATTCTAGAGAGAGAGTAAAATCAAGGCATTTTCTTACAATGAACTAAACGTAGGACCCTGAACGAGGTACTTAGAACATGATTCACAAAAATCTCACACAGGCACTTTTATTCTCTTCTACTTGCTCTACCTTTCCCTCATACAGAGTTTTCCTTCAAAATCCCACTGGAAAACATGATGCAATTAAGGTCTAGAGAGAGAATATGAAACTTGTCAACCCAAAATTTTTCCTACATGCATAAAATGACCTAATTATTCGTTCTAAGCATTATCCCCACAATGAAATTCAGAAAGTTCAAAATGAATTATTTCACTAGAAAAGAGGCCTATTACAATGGGCATGGGAGGTCCTAGTTCCTTGGTGGTTGTAGGACACATTGGACCGAGGTTGGGGAAAAACAAATTCACCCTTCCAAGTGTAGGCATGTCTCCCATGCTCTGAGACCACGAAGATCCGCTCTAACGTATTGTCTAGGTAGGTTACTTTGCCTGGGCTATCAAGGTCTTTAAACTCATAAATTGTGAGAGCTCCTACTTCATGAGGCTGGGCAGGATTATACCTCCAAAAAGCCTCATCGATTTCTCGGTTTAAAAGCAAATCTATACTCTTATTCTCTTGGGGAACCCACTCTGGTGTCATGATTCTGGTCAGGACTGATTTGCCATGGGGAGTCCCCGGCTCTCTCCCTAAGTTCCCTTGCTCTATGTCACCCATGTCAGTCTCTGCGATCACATTGCCGAACTCATCTGTCCTATCTGGAAGGGTGGTGACTACATAAATAGTCCCTTCTTTATCTAGGTATGCTCCATTCTCGAACTTGACTACAGGATGTTCTAGTCCATGGGGTTGATTGGGGTTCTTAATCTGGACCACAGATCTTCTCAGGCCATCTTCGTAGATGCGAGCACCTTGACGATTAGTCCTGATGTATTCCAATTGAGTCTTGTAAGGTCCTTCTGGCTTTTCTAGGTATGCCACCCCTAAACTACCTACTGGTCTCTCCATGTTATAGGACATCTCAGAATCACTTATTCTGATCTGGGATTGTATGGGTAATCACTCAACTGCTGGCCCAAGACCTAGCAGTGTGATTGACACTAGCTTCAGAAGATCTGAGGCTTTGTTTGTCTTGGCCTAAGTGTCTTCCTGACCTAAGGTTCATATGCCTGTGTTTTCTACCCTCTAGTCCCAAGTACAATCGCGTTGCAGGTTGGTTTGTATCACTCGCTTTGTTCTTTTTGGTTGGTTATTGTGTTAAGCTCTTGTTTGAAATCACGTCTTCAGGAGTACTTAAGTGAATTTCGCACTTGATTATTGATTGAATCAAGTTTACTTTTGTCTCTTAGGGTTTTCGTGCTTAAGATCTACCTAATGCTTGTACTTAGTTGATTAGTTCTCTTGGACTTGATTCGTGCCTGATGTTGCCCTAATTAATCACCACACCTAGGTCATACTTAGCCTAAGCTAGGAATTGACTGAGGGTGTTGATAATTTCCAACCTTAAGGCTCCTTCCTTGGTTGTCCTTGTGTGCCCAGGAAGCGTGTTCCCAAGCTTGCACTTACTCTTGCTTGGATTGCCCTTCGATGCTCTCAATGGACCTGTAAAAGCCCCACTATTAGCTCAAGATTTCAATTTAAAAAACACAGCAGACCAATTTCGTTCATGCAATTCAGAGATCAACTTGTTCTTTGGCTTTGTGGAAGACAATCCTAAAGATTCCCCAGCTTCCCTACCCTGGGGTATGGTTAACTTCAAAATACCCTATCTACTAATCCTGACCAAGTAGCTCCATTTTGTGCAAGCCGAGGAGTCCTTGAGCTTGAGGAGATTTATTAGTATTTGCCTACCAAGTTTCATAATTTTCAGAGCTCGTTTGAGCCTCCAAAATAGCTTAAGAACCTAATTTTTAACTAGGCCAAACACTAGGTCTGAACAAGACCAAAGCTACTCAAAAACTATAAATAGAGCTAGAGGGCTCATTTTTGAGGCTAGCTTGTTGTAGTTTTGAACTTGTATGAGAACTTGGTTGCAATAGAAGTGATTCCATTGTCTTGCTCTCTTTGTTCTTGCCGTGTGTGCGCATGTGTGTGTATGTGTGTGCATGTTGGTGTGCTTCTCACTCACACATTTGTGCCTTCACTTGCTCCAGGTCTTCATACCATCCTCATGTCTTCTCGGATTTACATTAAACGAGGTGCTACTCATCACTGAGCTACACAATGGTTTTTAGTGATGAGAATCACTTTTGAAATAATGTAAGGATTGAAAAAATTTATGGGTTGCCTCAGTGCTAGATCTGCATGTGTGCCCGTACTTGCTTCTCCCCGTATGATGCCAACACTCTCCCCCCCCTAGCATCTGTCGTCTCTGACAGACCTTTGCTCCACGGGGTGATCAATGTAGTGCTGTAGTATGTCGGTGGCTAGCTCTTGTTCTCTGATCCTTAATCCTTTGATTAGATCTCATTGAAGAGCATCCCAATTGACCGCGCCCGGAATGTCAGGTTGTGGTGTGGTATAGAGCTCTGAGTGCATAGTTTGTTCGCATGCAAATAGCTGTAGGAGATGAGTGGTTCGTGGCGCAAATACTTCCGAGTGAGATTCCAAAAACCCCGTGGTGAACATATCATCAAAGGTTTGCTTATAGCAAGCAGGGAGATATCTGATTCTCGCATGCCACGCATAAGCAACTCGAATACTCGGGGTTGTGCTCATATCATAAAGTAAGTCATAATTACCATTTATGAAGCCCGAAATTGGAGGCTAGATGTTACGTACATTGTGGAAAGTCTTTAATACTATTTGCATCATATCCAGGATTTTGAGCATCATGTGTGCGGTGACATCAGGCATGGGTTGGAGGCGTGGCATCCAGTGTCTGATAGTAGCCATCATGTAGGCTACATTTGGTGTGCCTGTTGGGGGTGCAATGGAGGGGTAATTGAGCCATTGTTTGCAATTAGTATTGTTTTGAACTTTTATGGAAAATGCCTTCCATGATCTTCTTCGTTTCACTGGTCCAAAGCAAGGGTTATATTTCAAATGCATGGGAGCGTGATCCCATGTTTGTAGCATTTTTGGATAGGTCTCCAATAACTTTTGCCGCCAGATTGGTTGGAATATGGCACCTTTTCTGGCTTCTTTCGGGATGTCCTTTGGTTGGAACTGTGTGGCAAAAGAAGGATCCCTATTGGTGCCTCTTTTGATCTCAACGTTGTAGTCTGCCAATAGCACAAAGTAGGGCTTATACTATAACTCTGAACTGGTTATTAAGCGCCTAGTGGCCAAGTGCTTGAAATATTCGGATTGGAGTATGGTTTCCTCAATGGTTTTCATGGCCAGCATCTGAGTTGTTATGTGCTCTTCGTGAGTGTGGCCCATCTCTTCTACCTACTTCATCCATGCAGGAGGGGGTTCCTCGTATGTGTCTTGTCCCTCGTCAGTGATTCTGCCTCCTGGAAGGGGTTGAGGCTCATAGTTATCTTCAAAGTTCTCTTCCACAAGAGTGGTTACTGGTTCTTCCTCGGACGGTTGGTCGGGTGGAGAGGGGGGTCGTTCATATTGTAACAACTTAATCTTTAATTCTGCAACTTGTTGGCGTAGCTCACATACCTCGTTGGCCATTGAAGATTCTCACTCTGGTGAAGTAGCAGCGTTGACCACATTTCTTAGTTCGGTCATATGTGGTGCGAGCATTGGTTGTCTCTATAGTTCTTTCACTTGGTCAGCAAGCTGGTCATGTGCTTCTAAGAGGCTGGCATAGGTTTCTAATATTTGCTGGATACTTTCTTAGGGGATAGCTTGGAAGCTAGCAGGATCAAGTAAAAAAGGGAACATGTGCTCTTATCTTTCTAAATCTTACCAAATATTCCTTCTAAGAACCCACTCCAAGAGAAATAAAGGCATGGGGATTCTTCTACGTGGGATTTCCATGTGTGCCAAAAAGCTATTTTATTTAGGAGGTTTCATGACCATAGCCTAAGGGAAGTATTAAAAAGGTCTTAGGAGAGTGTTCATATGGGCACATCTCCTAAATACAAGAAAGAGGTATTTTTATGAGTACTAGAGGGTGCCATTACATAAGAGAAATTGAGGGCAACCCTTATAACCTAACACTCTTCATCAAAGTTCTGTATTTCATTTTGTCACTTGAGATATGGTCAGGCCAAATTAAAAACCCAATGTTCAATGGTTGTAAACAACAATTGCTCTCATGTTCCGGGCAAAATTTCATCATGCCTGGTAAGGGGGAAGTTTTCCTACACTTTCTAGTGATTTTGGCCTTGTCCAAAAGATCCTTCCCAAAAATAATTGGATGGATATATTTATTGCTAGAGATTATTACTTTTTGTCCATTGACTATCTTCAGGAATCTCTCCCACTCATCCATAAGATATCCATTACTTTTCCCCACAAGTGCTTCAAAATCAAAAGTGGGATTGAACATTTTCATTGCATCTAGAAAATGGTTCACTCTCAAGCCCTCTTGAACCATGAAATCTAGTAGTTTCTTAGATGGAGAGACACTAAGAATTGGATTCTTCTCTTCCATCTCCAAATTAATCAGTGATCTTCCTACTTATGCAATAGATGACTGATGCACGCGAATAGAGGTAGTCAAAGATGGTCAAACTCATGTAATCGCTTGAATCGGTCATGTATCTGAAAGGAGCAAGAGCAAGTGGAAAGAAAAGAAGAAAGGACCAAAGCATGAAAAAGCCAAAGTTCAGAATGTTCAACCTTGTGCCATCTGTGATAAGACCAACGACACCATTCATAATTGTTGGTCAATTTGACATGCATCACATATGTTGATCATGTGTTGCTTTGATATGTTTGGCAATCCAAGAACACTTTGATCCTTTCATATATCCTTCAAGGTTCTTTCATTCACATGAGCAAGTCTCTTATGTCATGCTTCAAGCTCACTTAGGGTCTGAGACCCAAAAGTGAATAGAGCTACGTTCTTGGTTTCTCCTACTTCAAAACTAAAGAGCCTACCATGCTTCTCATCTCTAGCTATCTTCTTGAAGCCTTGACATGGATCTTCCACAAAAGCTCCACATCAGGTGGACTAACTTGCAAGCCTTTTTCAACTATTTGGCCTACAGTTATTAGGTTTTTAGTGATAGTGGGTACATAGAGAACCTTACTCAGAATGTTTGTGCTGCCATTGGGAGCTTTGACATTACCAATCTTCCCCACATTGCGCTTTGTTTCATCCTTTGTTTGAACTTCATGTCTATGCTTTGGACTTTCCAAATTAGATAGACAGGCAATGTTCCTTGCAACATGATTTGAACATCATGAATCTATGTAGAACAAATGATCATCCTGTTTACCTTCTTTGTAGCTTAAATTCATTAGAAGAAATGAGTCTTCATGTTCTTGATCTTCAGAATAATTTTTGAAATCCATTCTATTATGGTCTCTATTGTTATTATTGAAGTTGTGTCCACCTCTGCCTCTATTGCTGCCATATTTAACTCTTTCACCACAAAGGCTACATCCACAACAACTTATTGGACTTAGTAAATACAGATATATGGGGACCAACTCAAGAACCTTCATTGGTAGGATCAAGGTATTATGTCTCATTTATTGATGACCATAGTAGATGGACTATTGTTTACTTTATCAAGAGTAAGAATGAAGTGTTTGATTGCTTCAAAGAGTTTCTAGCACATGTGGAGAATCATACAGGTAGATCACTCAGAAGCTCAGATCTAATGGAGGGGGAGAATACTTCTCCAAATTGTTTGATGAGGTATTGTGGGACAAGGTATCAAAAGGGAAGTGACTACTAGATGCTCTCCTCAACTAAATGGAATTTCTAGATAGGAGAAACAAGACATTGGTTGGATCAGTTAGAACAATGCTTGAAGAGAAGATGTTGTCACATTATCTATGGGCAGAGACTATTTTAAGTGATGTGTACCTTGTCAATAGAATACCATCCAAATCACTTCAAGGTATGACTCCTTATGAAGCATGGCATGGAAGAAAACCTAGTCTTGGACATTGCAAGGTGTTGGTTGTTTAGCTTATATTCATGTACCATCACAAATAAGAGGTAAGTTGGATGAAAGGGCAACAAAGGTAGTGTTTATTCGGTATGACTCAACTAAGATGGGTTACAAGTTCTATATTCCTTCAAACAATCAATTCACTATAAGTAGAGATGTTGTGTTTGAAGAACACAGGTGTTGGTATGATGAAGATAAACAAAAGATAACTCTACCATATGATCTTGATTTTGATTCTCATCAATTAGGAAGCAAGCATGATACACAGGTCCAGGATCCAAGAAGTGATATAGATGATGACCAAGATGAAAGGGAAAAGGATTATAGACTATGGAAGTCAAGAAGCAAAGCAAAGATGCAAGAGTGTGGAGAATGCTCTAAGCAAGATGCTAGAAGATCAACAAGAGAGAAGAAACAACCAGAAAGGTATGGATATGCTTCCACATTTGTTACAAAGCATTCAATATACTTGGCAAAAGACTCAATTTCAGAGGAACCCTCAACCTATGAAGAGGCAAAGGGAAACCCTAATTGGGAAAAGGCCATGAAAGAAGAAATAGATGCATTGAAGGAGATGGACACTTGGGATTCAGTTCCAATGTCATCCAATCAAAAGATAATTGCTTGGAGATGGGCGTGTAAAGTTAAAAGAAACTCAGATGGATCAGTTTGCAAGTACAAGGCAAGATTAGTTGCTAAAGGATACTCACAAACTCATCATATAGAATATGAGAAAACATTCTCACCTGTTGCAACGATGACTACAATTAGAACATTGATAAGTGTAGCTAGTACAAGAAATTAGAGACTCAAATAATTTCTAAATGGTTGGATAAGTGAAAAGGTATACATGTCACAACCTCAAGGTTTTGAAAATCGTAATCATGCATCTTTTGTTTGTAGACTTAAGAAACCATTGTATGGATTTAAACAAACTCCTATAGCTTGGAATTACAAGTTGGTTACATACCTTCAAGGTCAAGGGTTCAAACCTATCAACTCAAATCCTTCTCAATTCATCAAAAGGGATCACAATGAGGTTATCTATCTATGTGTATATGTAGATGATATTATTGAGACATGTGATGATCTTAATGGTGTTCAAGAGATCAAGAGACAAATGCAAGAGGAGTTCAAAATCAGTGACTTAGGTGAGCTCACATATTTCCTAGGTATGTGGGTGATATACATAGATGAAGGAATGTATTTGGTGCAAGGAGATACATTTAGGATCTACTTCTTAAGTTCAAAATGGAGAACACTAAACTTGTAGGTAGACCTTTGGAGATGAATCGTAAACTTAGTGTTTATGAAGGTGAGAAAATTGAAGACATTAAAGAATATCAAAACTTGGTAGGTAGCTTGATATATGCTACTCATTCAAGAGCAAACATCTCATATAACGTAGGAGTGCTAAGCCAATTCATGCACTCTCCAAGAAGATCACACATGGATGCATCTAAGAGAGCATTTAAGTATCTCAAATACAATCAATGATTGTATATTCTATCCATACTCTTCTAGATTGGGTAGGAGATAAGAATGATAGAAGAAGTACCTTTGGTTACTTAACATTTGCAGGTTCAAAGATAGTGTCATGGAGTTCCAAGAAGCAACCAAGAGTTGCTTTATACTCAAGTGAAGCAGAGTACAAAGGTTTGACCATAGCAACTCAAGATGCAATATGGTTAAAATCATTGTATATAGATTTAGGACTTGTGAGTTCCAAACCTCACATATTTGGAGATAATGTAAGTTCCATGCATCTAGCAACAAACCCTATTTTCCATGCAAGAACCAAACACATAGAGGTTCATTACCACTTTATCACAGAGAAGCTCATGGCAAAGGAGATTGACATTTTTTTTGTTCCAATTGAAAAGCAAGTAGCAGATATGATGACGAAGGCACTTGATGTACTAAAGCTTTTTAGATTCAAAGCTATGGCCAGTATTCAACCTATTAGAGAATGAAGACTCAAGCATACTTTCGCTTGAGGGGGATCTATTGGAATATCAAGCTTACATTATGCTTGAGGTGGATTTGATCTAAATCAAAAAATCTATGGTTTGGATTATACCAAAATATCCATTCAAGCATTTTTTACTTATGCTCATTTATTGTATCTTTTTAAAAAAGTTTTTTCATGGATATTTTACCATTGTAAAAGCCTAGAGCTTTTCACATGTAAAAGTAGAAAAAAAGAGCCAATCATCCATAAATTTGAGGTGTTTGAGTTGCAATCAATCAATCAATCACCTAAAAGTAGATCAAACTAGATCTTCACTTTTTCAAGATTGTAGGAAAGTGAATTGATTCCCTCCAACAACCTTTACCACCATTTGAATTCAAAATCCACCAGGCAAAGTCGTGGAGCACTTCAAGAGTCTATATAATGACTTCAAATCACTTGTACATTACATAGAAGCAATATACATACACTTGTGGCCATCATTGTCTTGCTCCATTTTTTTGCAAAGGTAAAGATAAGATGCAAGACCTGAGGGATATTGTAGAATCCGCTCAACAAACAATAAGGAGATTAACTAGGGAAAAGAAGAAGCCATAAAGGTATGGATTTGACATGTCTTTGGTCAATCTATATTGCTCAAGATATTAGTTGAGAGGAGCCATCAACCTTTGAAGGAGCAAACAAGAAATCAGAGTGGAAAGAAGCAATGGAGGAAGAGATACAAGCACTCCAAGAGAATCAGACTTGGGACCTAGTTCCCAAGAAATAATCCATGAAGATCATTGGATCTAGGTGGATTTATAAGTAAAAAAAAATTCTGATGGTTTAATAAATAGGTACAAAGCAAGGCTTGTGGCTAAAGGGTTTTCTCAGACCCAAGGAATTGATTATAAGGATACCCTCTCTTTTGTGGCAAAGATGCCAATAATCAGAGTTCTCATGAGTATAGTTGCTTCAAGGAATTGGAACATTTATCAGCTGGATGTGAAAAATGCATTCCTAAATGGTTGGATCTCAGAGCAAGTTTACGTGGCACAAACTCCTGGATTTGTTGATAAATCACATCCTGAATATGTGTGCAAACTCACGAAAGCTCTCTATGGTCTCAAGCAAGCTCCTAGAGCTTGGAACCATAGACTTGTTACATTCTTGCAGGACAAAGGATTCAAATTGAGCAAGGCTGATTCTTCACTCTTCATTAAGAGGAATAACTATGAAGTTATATATTTATGTGTGTATGTAGATGATATCATTCTCACAAGAAATGATAAAGATGGAATCAAGAAGATCAAAGCCCAAATGAAGGAAGAATTCAAGATAAGTGACCTTGGATTGTTTACTTACTTTCTTGGATTAGAAGTTGTCTGTACAAATCAAGGGATGTTCCTTACACAAAGGAAATACATTAAATATATGATTGCAAAGTTCAAAATCTAGGAAACTAAGGTTGCAGGTACTCCCATGGAGGTCAATCATAAGTTAAGTGCTCATGAAGGAGAACCAATTGAAGACATTACAAGCTACCAAAGTCTAGTTGGAAGCTTGAACTATGCCACCCTAACTACGGTAGATATCTACTATGGAGTAAGCATGCTTAGCCAATTGATGCACACTCCTAGGAAACCTCACAAGGATGCAGCCAAAAGGATATTGAAGTATCTAAAAGGAACAATCAACGAGGGCTTATATTATCCTTAGACATCTGACTTAAGTGTAAAGCTTTTCACTGATGCAAATTGGGCGGGATCAAAAGATGATAGGAGAAGTACATCTGGATATCTATCTTTTGTAGGTACAAACCTCATTTCTTGGTCTTCCAAGAAACAACCTACTGTAGCACTCTCCTCAACTGAAGTTGAATACACAGCATTAGCAAATGCAACTCAGGAAGTAATGTGGATCAAAACCCTATGTACAGATCTAGGTTTGGATTTTGACACTCCATATATATTTGGAGACAATATGAGTTCATTGCACTTAGTTGTTGATCCTATCTTTCATGCTAGGACTAAGCATATAGAAGTCCATTATCACTTTGTTAGAGAAAAGATTGCAAGCAAAAAGATACAATTGTCTTATGTATCTACATAGATGCAATGTGCACACATGATGACCAAATCATTTGATGGAAGCGAACTCAACAAGTTCAAATCAATGATTGGGTTGTCGGAGATACCTATGGAATGAAGACTCAAGCATCTTAGGATTGAGGAGGAGCTGTTGGTACATTTGGCAAGCCTTGATGCTTGACCAAATATCAAAGGTCTACTTCACAACTTGGGTGTGACTATCCATAAGTCACATATGAATACCTCTTGTAAAATCCATTAGTTTAACTCAAGGTAAATGTAAAAGGAAAAGTTTAAGATAATCTCGTGACTTTACAAGTTGTATTTCATACCACCTAAGTAGCAAAATCAAGTCAGTTAGAATCTTAAAAGGTAGGACCAACTTTTACGTGGTAGATTCAAAATTCAAATTGAAGACACATCTATAAAAGAGCGTGACTTTTAGTTGCGGGTAGAGAGAAAGAAGCAGGACACATTGAGCTTCAAGCTTGTGGGTACACTTAGCCCACACATGTATGAGTAAGCCTACATCATCTCCCTTGTATCATACATTCACAATATTATACATTTGATTCAGTTTATGCAAGTCATTTGGTATATACTGTTGTCTGCTGCTAAGTGCTCATTTTAGTGAGTTTGTTTTGAGGAGTTCTCTACAAATACTTATCCAATTGATGTGATTCAACTTGGGATATGTAGCTTGGACCTTCTACCTCTTAGCTATCAATTTTCATGTAATTTGGTTCAGTACTCTATGAGATATGTTCTCTACAAGTCACCTGTGTTTGCTCACTGTCATCTTCTTTAAAAGTTGGGATTAAACCCCTAACTTCTTAATATGATTTCTCATCATATACTCATCCTAAATTAGTGAAATAAATTCCTATATCAAGCTTAAGATTCCAATTAGTTATTTTCAAAAGATCTTGGTCCAATTGCAATCAATGAGAGAGCACCGAGTGAATTACTGAGCAGGATCAAGTCCCAAGATAGCAAGTTTCTTGAAGTCTCCAATCTTGAAAGTTATCTGTTTTGACATAACTATTTGAGGGTGATGCTCCAAGGTACATCATGAATTCAAATGCATATTTGGGAAGATAAAGGTTTCTAGTAAGGTACTCTTAAGCTACATTGGTAGGTGTAGAGTAGGATTTGTGCAATACCACCTCATCTCTGGAGTGTATCCAACCATCTCCTCACATTGCTTACCTCCGAAAACAGTTGGAGAGTGAGCACATGAATGAAGGTGATTCTATGGATAATTTTCTCACAAAGATCAAGGATTTGAAGGAACATTTGATTTGTGCAGATGAATTCCTTCGTCACAGTTCACTTGTGTAGACTGTTTTGAATGGTCTTCCCAACTCATATCAGAGTTTTGTTTCTACTCTATGTTTGATGATGAAAGGCAATAAAAATGCCTTAATATTTGAAGAGTTAGTTTCTATTTTGTTGCAAGAAGACCAATCTAGGCAAAAGAGGTCTATTATGCATGTTCTAGATCAAGCTTTCCTATCTAGTCAGAAGGGCAAAGGAAAATGGAGCTCTTCTACTAGTAAGTAGAAATCAGCAAATGCTGCACATTCGAAGAAGGAAGACAAAGATGAGAAGAAATCAGAAAAGTAGAAATTGTTTTGAAAATACTATAAAGAAAATGATCATTAAGAGCTATCCAAAATTGGCTGCTAAAGAGGCAAAGGAGAAAGCGGCCGGAGTGGTTGTTGTAGAGGCCTCTACACCAAAAAGAGAGTCTGCTAATCTTGCGCAAGATGAAGAATGCGCATTTACTACTATTTGTAGTTTTGACCCATCTTCTCATGAGCGGTGCATGTCTGCAGTAGACTCAGATGTGAGGTATTTTGATAGTGGGATGACCAAACATATTACCTCACAGTGTAGTTTCTTCTCTTCACTCGAGCCTGCCCCTACAGGGAATAATCTTACATGCACCAACAGCTCCTCTTATCCTGTTATGGGAGTTGGTAAGATCATTTTTGAATACTACGAATGGTAGTTCTTTCACTTTGTCAGCTGCTTTATTTATGCCAGGGATCAAGAAAAATCTATTATCACTTTCTGCATTAGCCAAGATTGGCTTGGTTGTGAAATTTGTTGATGATAGATGTACAGTTCATGATCTGTCAAATGGTGATGTCATTATTGCTTCTAGGGTTTTATGTCGTGGGGTTTATAAGCTCATAGACTATGAAAGATCTGTAAATGATTCGGCATGTGCAGTACATGATTCTCAGGCTATGTTAGATGCAAAGCTTTGGCATGCACGCTTTGGTCATCTGAATTTTGCTAGTTTGCTATGCTTGCAAAAATCTGAAATGGTGTCCTCTTTTCCCAAACTTGAGGCACCCAGAAAACATGTTTGTGAAGGATGTATTTTGGGATAGATGGAGTGTTCCTCCTTTCCAAAAGATGGTTAAGTTCGGGCTACTCAAAAAGTATAGCTTGTACATAGTGATGTCTGTGGTCCTATGTAGACACCTTCTTTTGGGAAGCATCTTTACTTCGTGACTTTCATCGATGATTTTTCTAGGCATGCATGGGTATATCCATTGAAGGCAAAGTCCAAAGTGTTTATGTGCTTCAAACAGTTTCTGGTTTTGGCTGAAAATCTGTCAGCATGTAAAATGGGCACCCTCCATTCTGATCGAGGGGGGAATATATGTCTTTTGACTTTAATGCATTTTTGGCTGAACGTGGGATAAAATGTCAGTGTACAGTGCCATATACACCTCAAAAAAATGGAATTGCTGAATGGAAGAATAGGTCACTCATGGAGATGGCGAGGTGTATGGTCAAGAGTCCGGTTTTACCACATATGTACCTAACAGGTGTCCCATTAAAGCGTTGTAGTCTATCACTCCATATGAGGCTTGGCATGGTTGCAATCCATCTGTTGCTCATCTATGTGTTTTTCGTTGTTTGGCATATGCATTAGTGCATGAACAACATCAAAGAAAACTGGATGATAAAGCAATAAAATGTATTTTTGTTGGGTACAGTTCTGAACGCAAAGGCTATTGTCTGTATCATCCACAGATTGAACACATTCTGGTTGTTGATATATTTAGGTAGTGATGTGTGTGAACACACTAGGACTTGTTGTGATATCGTATCGTGTGAGGTCAGTATCGTATCGTGCTTAGTATCAGTATCGTATCGTCCACTCTGGAGGTATCGTATCAGGCCAAAAAGTGGTATCATATCGTCTGGGTTTTCAGTATCGTATCGTCCCAGTCTTAGTATCGTATCACTAGAGCTTCTGGTATCGTATCGGCCAAAGCATAAGAATCATATCGCGATTGGATATTGGTATCGTATCGTCCACTCTGGAGGTATACTATCGCCTCTTGCTACAGTATCGTATCGTCTCGTATTCAGGTATCGTATCGTGAGTTTGTGTGGTATCGTATCGTGGACTGCTTGGTATCGCCTAGTGCAGTATCGCCTAAAGTGGTATCGCCAGAACTCTGGAGACATTTTCAGAGACTAATTTGAGGATCTTGAGGAGCCATTTTCAGAGACCTAGAGAGTCCCAGGAGGGTGAATGAACTTGAGGTTAGGCAGAGTGCTAAGTAGCCGGAGAAGTGTCATATCTTCTGTGGGAAGTGCCGCTCAGGTCAGTCACTACTCAGTCTATTCAGACACCTCTAGTGACTCCGAGGAGGAGATACCCATGGCTTCTGAAGACATGCAGGGTCCCACTCCTGGTAGGAACTTCATGACCACTATAGAAGGAGACTACCGCACTTCTTTACAGTATGTTTCTACTAATGCCCAGGAGATCCCCATCTACCTGGATGGATTAAACAGATCTGTGGCTAGGATGGTGACTTCCATGGATGCAATAGTTATGCCCAGACTAGCTATTAAGTATGAGGGAGGAGCATAACTGGACAAGCTGGGTCACATCTACGTAGTGACTGAATACCCTGATTTGATCAATGAGAGGGGAGAGCTAGTGGGACAAGAAAACTCAGGGAGACCAAACCCCGAGGAGTTTGTGACGACTCCTAGAGGCAAGTCCCAAGTGACACGAGTCTTGAGAGGAGACTTGATACCTCAAGACGACTACCTATTGGAAGTCTATTTGATCCATGGTTTGGACTTGTTGCTTCAAACTGACTCACCTGCCTCAGGAAGAGAGGAAAGTCCGATGACATTTTATGAGCTAAAGGATCCGGAAGACGAGACTAGAATAACATACCTAGACAAAAATCAGAGAAGGTACCGGTTGGTAGATGCCATAGACACAGCTCAATTGAAATACATGGGATTGCCTGTATTCCCTCAGTGAGAGCAGGTAACCACCTCTCAAAACCCCTTTGGAACCCAACAAGAGGTAGAGCACACCATGTCGGGACAAACTAGCCAACGGAGTGTTCCAAACCAAACTCATGTACAATTCGCTACTCCAAGAGTGCAACCACACAATCAGACCCACCCTAGAGTAGGTAATCAGTACCGACCACGAGTAAGGCCACACCACCAGTAAGGCCACGACCACCAGTAGGAGGGCAGCCAGGAATACCCCCAGTTAGACCAGCGGCTCCTGCCTTCCCTCAATGCCTAGACAGCCAAAACCAATGAGAAGATTGAGACATATCCAAGTAGCCAAATGTGTGAGGAACCACTACGATGGATTGGGAGAACCCTACGATCACATTGCTGAATTTAAACAAGTTCTAAGGGCAGAACAAGTAGACAACTTCTTCGTGCAATATGAGTCCTTCAGACTCACCCTCACAGGAACGGCTCTGACTTGGTTCCAGCCATTAGACCCCAACCAATTTGGAAATATGGAGCAATTTTTCAAGAATTCATTGGAGAATTCACTAAGAGAGGGATTAAGCATAACTCTGCATCTTTAATCCATAGCTTTAAATAGAACCCTAATGAAACTATGAAAACAACCGCCCGAAGATGCAACCAATATGTTGATAGATGTCCAGCTGCAGAGAGACCCACTCAGCAAAAAATGATATCATTGTTTTTGGATGGACTAACGAATGGAACCCTAAGAACGCTTGTTTACGTAAAGAGGTTACAAACCTTGAGTGAGTGTCTTCAAGAGTGTATTGACCTAGAAGACAATCTAGCTGAAGATCTTAAGAGCATGCCCAGCCCCACTAAATTAGAAGACTCACGGAGTACAATTACATCCAACTCCAGTAATGTGGAGGAATTAGCGGAGCTAGTGGCAAAGAAATTGGGAGTCCAAGGACAGAGAAATTACCAACACCCAGCCTTTAGAGTGCCCATGTTACGAAGATGTAGTCTATGTGGAGGAGATCACCCCACGCACATGTGTGTACGAGGAGGAACTGGTATACCTCAGACATATCCTTACAACAGACAACCCCATCAACGAACGGCCTTGTATTGCCAAATAGAACAAAAATACATCAACCACACCACTAAAAACTGCCCATTCAATAGGCAGGCACGGCCCCTCCAACCACCTCAGTACTGGCCATACGGATATCCACCTAGGGATCCAGGTAGAGATATGCCCAGACACAATTCCTATCCCACACCAGCAGGAGCTCCCAGGCCATATGAATCAGCACAATTTGGAAACCCTCAACCAGTGTTAGGACCACAACCCCCACATCCTCAACATGTGGTACCTGTGAAGTATGTCCAACGTGAAAAAAATTTGGAAAGAGCCATAGTGCCAGCTTCAACGATGACCAGTGTAGAATCAACAAACCCTGGATATGAGCTGCCCCCAGGAGATTACTATCCCTATGAAGCCAACATGTTAGAGTATGAACCAGCATATGATTCGGCATACTATGGATATGAAGGCTATGATCAAGCTTATGGAACGGAGGTAGCAACATTAATGTATACTGCACCTAAAGCACAACAACCCGGAAGACCACCCATTAGACCGCTTGTGCCGAGAGGACCATGTTATAGATGCGGACGAGACCATTTTATTAGAGAATGTCCTCGACCTTACAATCCGCCACCTCCAAGGACTTGGGAAGGATATTGCACTGATTGTGGAAAGGAACATCTTTTCAGAGATTGCCCTAAGAATCCCACCAAAGTCCAAGACACTGCACCTATTAATGTAAT
Source organism: Ceratopteris richardii (assembly GCA_020310875.1). Taxonomy (NCBI): domain Eukaryota; kingdom Viridiplantae; phylum Streptophyta; class Polypodiopsida; order Polypodiales; family Pteridaceae; genus Ceratopteris; species Ceratopteris richardii. Next base: position 100,086,506 of record CM035433.1, on the reverse strand, counting down.
TGAAGTGATAGAAGCACCTAGAGGTGATAAGGAATACACCGTGCCTTTAAAGGCCATTACCCGAGCTCAAACAAAAGAACAAAAAGGAAAACAACCAGAACAGGAACAAGAAAGCAATAGAATTGTAAGTCCCAAAATTGAAATAGTAGAAGATTCAGAGGACTTACGTGAGAATACCCAGAACAGACCAGAAGTAAGAAAGAGCATAAAGAACCAGAGATTCGAGAGGAAGTTCCCATTCCACCGCTTAGCCAAGAAGCAGATAAACCAAGATCGATTCTAGTTGACCCAAAACTAGACGACTTAGACATGTGGCTGAAAGCTTACCACGCTAGAATTAAGACTGGACCGAATGGGGAACAACATGAAAAACTTTATCCACAAGGAGAATTAGAAAAAGAGAGGCTTGCGATATGTAGGAAACTTATAGAGGTAGCACAAGAAACCCTAGAAAAGACTATCCCAGCCTTACTAGAGACAAGGATAGCCAAGGAGCAGTACAAGGAGTGTGTCAAAGTCAAGGATAAAGAACTTAGAAGGAAGGATGACAAATGTGAATGAGTCAAAACTCAAGACGAACTTGTGTCAATCATACCTCACTTAGAGGCTGATTGGCCAAAAGAATTATGGAATAGAATCCGAGAAGAACAATGGAAGAGGAATGGAGTGACTAAGGCTCCTTTTGAGGAATAAGATGTGGAAATTTATCAACCGAATCCCAACATGGAAGAAGTATATGAGGAAGTATCAAGGCTAGACCGAAATAGAGAAGAAGCTCAGAGCATTTCAACCTTACCAAATTACATGGGAGAATACGAAAAGGAATCCATGATAATCCGAGCACCCACAGAACATGGAAAAGGAAAAGGAAACTCAGAAAAGAATTCACACAATCTAACGGAACTTAAGAAGATGAAAGTACGTTGCAAACTGACTGTGGAAGAATTACTTCGGATTAAACCGCAATTATGGAAACAATTAGCAAGTCAAGTAGAAGTAGGGCAGGAGAAGGATGAAAAGGAAAATAAGGAAAAAGAAAATCCATCTAAAATACAAATCCCAGTTGATAAGATGGGAGAATTTAGTGAAGGAGACGAAGGTAATACATGTCTACCTGTCACTTACAATGGGTACATGACCAAGGCTATACTAGACACAGGAGCATGAGTAGGAACTGCCACCAAGGAGATTTGGGAAAAATGGGGAAAGCCTGCCTTACGGCCCACACGCATGAAGCTCCAATTAGCAGATGGTTATGTGGAGAAACCCTTAGGAATATTGGAAAGAATAAAATTAACCACTTGTGGAGTTGAATTTGAACACACATTAGCCATTTGTAAGTTCGAAAAGGCTAACAATTAAAAAATGATATTAGGGCGACCTTTCATGAGACAATTGAGGGTAGTGCAAGATTGGGGAAGAGATTCATTATACCTGCAACATCAAGGAAACACTGTTGGAGCAACTCTATGACAAGCCTAAGTATTGGCTTGAGTCCCACAAAGTCATAGAAGAAGCTTTAAAATGAAGACTATGTAAAGTTCACTTGTGAACTACCTCTTGTAACTTTTGAAGAGTTTACTTAATGTAAAAGTGAAAGAATCTTAAGTGGTTGAGTCCACTTGATCAATAATGGAAAGAGGAGCCACGAATTCGTGACTTGTGGTAGGTAGAGAATCAAATCAATCATTGATTGATTGGAGAGTGATTGAGGGAAGTTAGCCTCCCAAACTCAACTATAAATAGATGGCAGTTTTAGTCATGGTTAGAGAGACCTATGTGAAGACCTCCAAGATCTGAGCTTTATGCCATATCAAGGTGTGATTACAAGGCACACATATGTATCAGTAAGTCATTGTATTGTACAAGCAATATACTTTCATCTTCATGATTATTTTAGTTCATATGTCCATGTTCTTGTGAAGTGTACTACTCACTGCCATTACTCTCAGTTTTCTCAGTCAGATTGCAGAGATTGTTTCTCTGAGCTTGGTGCATCATTTTCAGTGATTTAACTTAGTAAAGTTAGCTCTTTAAGTCTACTATATGCTCACAAATTTTCATGTCATTTGAATGTTGCAATCTTCAGTTATGTTCATTTGAAGTCAATAGGGTCTGTTCATCTTCACTTCTCTGTCAGGTACCCGACTTTTTTACTCATCTTGTCAGAGCCATTTCTCAGTGGTTACTTATCCACATTCAGTGATTTAAAGCTTGTTGGATTCAACTTACTGTCTAGTATAACCATACAAATTTTCATAATCATTGGATTACTACATTTTGAGTTATGTTCATTTTTCTGCTCACTGGTCTCAAACTGTAGCAGCCCGTGAAAATCGGGATGATATCATCACTTGTTAAAACTCATTCTCAGTGTGTGGTTTATTATTTTGATGAGATTACTCTTGAAAGTTAGCTCTTTAAGCTACGTAGACTTCCCCAAGAGGAATTAAGATAATTGCTGCTGTGCTCAGAGAATTATGTAAAACACTGGACAGGTGTATGAACCAAGAATAGCAAGTTTTCACCTCTGAGCTAACTCCAACTTATCTGTTTTGATCTATCTTTTTGAGAGTGATCTTCCAAGGTACATAGGGTGTCTAATACATCCATTGGCAAGCTAAAAGGGCCCACCATATACTCCTGAAGTTCATTTGGTGGTGTAGATCAAGGATTTTGCAACACCTCTTCATCTTCAAGCACATACCCATCCATCTCTTCACAGTGGTATCAGAGCAAGGTTGGACAACATGGCAGATGGATTTCCTTCATCAATTGACAAATTGGACAGAGGTAACTACTCAGCTTGGTCATTAAGAATGGAAGCTTATCTCCAAGGTAGAAGTTTATATGGTTATGTGGCTGGAGATGAAGTTATGCCAAGTTTCAGGAACAAAAGTCAACCAACACAAGAAGAGCAAGAAAGATTGAGCACATGGTGCTCCAAGGATGCACTTGCAAGGTCTTATCTCCTCAACTCTATCTCAGATTTTTTGTTGCCTCATATTAGAAGTTGTAAGACATCTCAGGAAGTGTGGAATGCACTTGAAGCTTTCTTTTCTTCAAGTACCAAAGCTAGGAAGCATCAACTATGGCTGGATTTCACAACTCTCAAGAAGGCTCCCAAACAAAATGTGACTGATTTTGTCACAAAGCTCAAGGACATAGGAGATCAGTTGGGAAGCAATGGAGAGGTAATAGATGAAGAGCAAATTGTAAGGCAGGTCATCAATGGCTTGAAGGCAGATGACAAGTGGGAAGCATTCACCACAGCTATGGATTTGTACATGGACATGCATGTACCTGATTTCAATACATTCATTGGACAACTACTTACTCAAGAGGCAAACCTTATCAAAAATGGAGAAAGCTCTAAAGGTAATCAATCTTCAGCTTTATACACTGATAAAAGCAATTCCAAAGATAACAAAGGAAAGGCAAAGAAAGTGGATGATGAAGCAGGTACATATCAAGCTAACTATGCAGGTAGAGGAAGACATGGCAGAGGTAGAGGAAGAGGAGGTAGACAAGGCAAGGGGAGATCCCAAGACTCCAACTCATGTTCTATTTGTGGATTAACTAATCATACAACTGAAAATTGCTTTAGGAATTCCAGGAATCAAAGAGGAAGAGGATACAATAGAGGAAGTTATGGCTACTCAAGAGGAAGGTTCAACAATTATCATGGCAACTACAACAACTACAATCATTCAAACTATCAAGGAGGCTACAAAGGAAGGAGAGACTACAATAACTACACAGAAGACTCAAACAAAGAGGATTCATTATTGATCATGAACATGGCTATGCCACAAGGTAAATCTGATGAGCATGTTTTCTACATAGATTCAGGTTGTTCAAATCATGTGGCAGGAAATGTGGCACTCCTATCAGATTTAGAAGATCCAAGGAATAAGCATGAGGTACAAACAGGAGATGACACAAGACATCCTGTGGAGAAAATAGGTAATGTCAAAGCACCTGATGGAAACATCAACCTACTCAGTAAGGTACTCTATGTCCCTACCATTACAAAGAATTTGATAAGTATTGGGCAGATAGTAGAGAAAGGGTTGCAAGTCAGGTTCACAAAAGCAGGAGCATTTGTTGAAGATCCAAGTCAAGGATTCAGAAAAATTGCAAAAGGTGAAAAGACAGGTAGATTGTTCACATTTGAATTACAGGACACTAGAAACATTGCTCTCTTTTATTATGGTAGTCAGACACTCACAGAATTGGAAGTATGGCACAAAAGGTTAGCACATATTGGTGAAAGGTCATTAAAGCAAATTTGCAGGGACCAAAGTGTACTTGGACTCCCTAATTTGTCAAAACAACATATGATTTATAAGTGTAGTGCATGTCAATTTGGAAAGTCTCACAGGTTACCATTCATGAAGAAAGGTTATATGCATGGAGATCTCTTGGAGTTGGTTCATACAGATGTATGGGGACCTAGCAAGGAAGCTTCAATATCTGGATCAAGGTATTATGTCTCCTTTATTGATGATTGCAGCAGATGGACTATCCTATTCTTTATGAAACACAAAGATGAAGTTTTTTCATGTTTCAAAAGATATTTGGCTCTTGTGGAGAATCAAACAGGTAAATCACTAAAAAGGCTAAGGTCAGATGGAGGGGGAGAATACTTCTCCCATGAGTTTGATTCTTTTCTTCAAGAAAGAGGAATCAAAAGAGAGGTAACTACAAGGTACACTCCTGAGCAAAATGGAGTGGCAGAAAGGAGGAATAGGACAATTGTTGAAGCTGCAAGGTCTATGTTAAATGAAAAGCATTTACCTAATTACTTATGGGTAGAGGTTGTATCTACAGCCACTTACTTGATTAACAGGTTGCCTTCAAAATCCCTTGATGGGATGACTCCATATGAGGCTTGAAATGGAAGAAGACCAAGCTTAGATCATTGTAAAATTTTTGGATGTATTGTTTTTGCTCATGTTCCTTCACAGGTTAGAGGCAAGATGGATCCAAAGGCAGAAAGGTGTGTATTTATTGGATATGACAACAATCAAAAGGGCTACAGGTTATACAACCCTACCAACAAAGGATTCTTGGTAAGCAGAGATGTAGTTTTTTATGAGAACAATTCATGGTATGAAGATTCATGCAAGAAGGTCAATTTACCATATGATCTTGAAGAAGATTTTCCAAAGCTTGGTAGAGAACAACCAAAGATTGAAGAACAAGACACCTCAGAGGATGATGAAGAATCTCAAATGGAAAAGATCAAAGCATGGAAGCCTAAAGGTAAAGCAAAATTGTAGGAACTTGGACATGAGGCAGAATCATCACATCATGGCCTAAGAAGATCTATGAGGGAAAAGAAAAAACCAGAAAGGTATGGGTTTGACACCTCATTAGTAACTAAACATTCTATCTACATAGCACAAGACATAAACCAAGAGGAGCCATCATCATTTGAAGAGGCCAAAGCAAAAACAGAATGGAAGCATGCAATGAAGGAAGAGATTGAAGCACTTGAGGAAAACAACACTTGGGATTTGGTGCCCAAGACTTCATCCATGAAGGTAATAGGCTCAAGATGAATCTATAAACTCAAGAAGAATTCTGATGGTTCCATTAATAGGTATAAGGCAAGGCTTGTAGCAAAAGGCTTTGCACAAACTCAGGGAATTGATTATGAGGAGACTTTCTCTCATGTGGCAAAGATGCCTACTATTAGGGTTTTGCTTAGTATTGCCTCTTCCAAGAATTGGAAGATACTTCAACTAGATGTAAAGAATGCATTCTTGAATGGTTGAATAATAGAAGAGGTATATATGGCACAACCACCTGGTTTTGAGAATCAAGTTTATCCTGATTATGTGTGTAAACTTAACAAAGCATTGTATGGTCTCAAGCAAGCTCCAAGAGCTTGGAATTTCAGGCTTGTTTCATTCTTGCAGGACAAAGGCTTTCAACCAAGCAAGGCAGATCCTTCACTCTTTATTAAAAAGAGTAACTCTAAGGTCATCTACCTATGTGTATATGTAGATGATATTATATTGACAAGGAATGATGCAGATGGTATGAAGAAGATCAAAGATCAAATGAGAGAGGAGTTCAAGATAAGTGATTTGGGTTCACTTACCTACTTCCTAGGTTTGGAAGTTGTCTACAAAGATCATGGTTTGTTTCTCACTCAAAGAAAGTACATTAAGGACATGTTGGCAAAATTCAAGATGCAAGATTGTAAGATTGCAGGTACTCCAATGGAGGTCAATCACAAATTGAGCTCACATGAAGGTGAACTCATAGAGGACATCACATCATATCAAAGTCTAGTGGGTAGTCTCAACTATACCACATTGACAAGAGTGGATATATGTTACAGTGTGAGTGTGCTAAGCCAATTTATGCACACACCAAGGAAACCACATATGGATTCTGCCAAAAGGATTCTCAAGTATCTCAAAGGAACCATAAATGAAGGACTTTATTATCCTTATGTATCTGATTTAGGTTTGAAGCTATTTTCTGATGCAGATTGGGCTGGCTCGAAGGAAGATAGAAGGAGCACTTCAGGTTATCTTACCTTTGCATGTTCAAAGCTTATTTCATGGTCATCCAAGAAGCAACCCACAGTTGCTCTCTCTTCTACCGAAGCTGAATACAGAGGTCTTGCCATAGCTACTCAGGAAGCTATGTGGATGAAGACATTGTTCAAAGATTTTGGATTGGAGTTTGGAACTCCAACTATTTTTTGTGACAATATGAGTTCTATTCATTTGGCTGCTAATCCTATTTTTCATGCAAGGACTAAACATATTGAAGTTCATTATCACTATGTACGCGAGAAGGAGGAGCCACGAATTTGTGATTTGTGGTAGGTAGAGAATCAAATCAATCATTGATTGATTGGAGAGTGATTGAGGGAAGTTAGCCTCCCAATCTCAACTATAAATAGATGGCAGTTTTAGTCGTGGTTAGAGAGACCTATGTGAAGACCTCCAAGAGCTGAGCTTTATGCCATATCAAGGTGTGATTACAAGGCACACATATGTATCAGTAAGTCATTGTATTGTACAAGAAATATACTTTCATCTTCATGATTATTTTAGTTCATATGTCCATGTTCTTGTGAAGTGTACTACTCACTGCCATTACTCTCAGTTTTCTCAGTCAGATTGCAGAGATTGTTTCTCTGAGCTTGGTGCATCATTTTCAGTGATTTAACTTGGTAAAGTTAGCTCTTTAAGCCTACAATAGGCTCACAAATTTTCATGTCATTTGGATGTTGCAATCTTCAGTTATGTTCATTTGAAGTCAATAGGGTCTGTTCATCTTCACTTCTCTGTCAGGTACCCAACTTTTTTACTCATCTTGTCAGAGCCATTTCTCAGTGGTTACAAAGATAAAGGAAGAGATAGATAAGTTGTTAGATGTTGGATTCATTTACGAGATCGAACACATGGAATGGGTATCACCTTTGGTGGTTGTACCGAAAAAGAATGGGAAGTTAAGAGTGTGCATCAATCTAAAGAAAGTAAATGCCGCGACCATAAGGGATAGTTACCCATTACCCATTACGGATCATCTGTTGGAAAGAGTGGCAGGGAAGGAAGTTTATAGTTTTTTGGATGGCTTTTCAGGGTATAATCAGGTAGCCATTGCTCCTAAGGACCAACATAAAATCGCTTTTGCAACTGAATGGGGAGTATACGCCTTTAGAGTCATGCCTTTTGGTCTAACTAATGCCCCAGCCACCTTCCAAAGATTGATGTGCCATGTATTCAAAGAGTTCCTGAGAAAGAGTATGGAGGTATACGTGGACGATCTATGTACTTATTCAGCTATACGATCAGAGCACATCCCTGAACTAGAAAAGATCTTTGCCAAATGTCGACAATATCGAGTATGCCTCAACCTAGAAAAATGTGTTTTCATGGTTCGACAAGGAAAAATATTAGGACATATTGTCTCTAAAAATGGAATTTCAACTGATGAAGACAAAATCAAAGTAATTCTAGATTTACCAAGACCAAAGATTGCTAAAGAAGTACAAGCATTTATGGGACACTGTGGATACTACTGAAGATTTATACATATGTATGCCATAATTGCTAGCCCTCTCTATGCACTCTTTTCTCAATTTAATTGGACCGAAGAATGTGAGAAATCCTTTAATGAGTTAAAGAATCGATTGAGTTCAGCACCAATCCTTCGAGTACCTAACTGGAATAAGCCATTTCACATTCATGTGGATGCTTCCAAGTTTGCCATTGGTTGCATCTTAGCTCAACGTGCAGATACAGGAAAGCTGGACCACCCTATAGCCTATGCTAGTAGACAATTAAATCAAGCAGAGCGCAATTATACCACAACTGAGAGAGAAGGCCTAGGGATGGTGTATGCAGTGAAAAAGTTCAGACATTACCTGTTGGCAAACAAATTCAAATTCTTCATTGATCATCAAGCACTACTGTACTTAGTCAATAAACCTTGCAATACAGGAAGACTAGTACGATGGTGTTTATTGCTCATGGACTTTGATTTTGAGGTAGTAGTCAAGAAAGCAAATACCCACATAAGAGCAGATCACATATCAAGAATGACCCATGGAGAACCACCCATAGGAGTACCAGATGATCTGCCAGATATGTACCTTTTTAACCTGGAAGTATGTCCCCAATGGGCAGAAAAGTTGATCCCTATACTCACGCATGGACCTAAAGATGGGATCACACCAAACCGAATCCAAGACCTTTGGAAGACTAAAAACCTTCATATCATTGCAGGAAGTTTGTATCACCAAGATTCAAGTGGATTACTAATGAGATGCGTTGAAGAGGAGGAACAGGAAATGTGGCTTCAGAAAGCACATGTAAATCAATGGAAAACTCATTTGAATGCAAACAGAACATGGCAAACCCTGAGGAGATTAGGCATATATTGGCCAACCATGTAGAGGGATGCGCATAACTATGTATCAGCCTGCCAAACCTGTCAAGAACAAAATCCAGAAGAGAACTCTACGTTATGCTACTCCACTATAGCACCGAGATGGAGCATGCCTCTGGTAAAATTCTTAAAGACCCAAGAATACCCAGAAGGAGCCACTTCAGCAAGGAAATGTGCACTTGTAGAACAGAGCAAGGATTATGCCATTATAGGAAAACAACTTTTCAAGCGAGGGAGAGATAATCAATTACGATTGTGCATTCATGAAGACGAATACCTTGTTGTTTTAGAGATGGCACATACAGGAGCTGCAGGAGGACATTTCTCTATAGATAAAACAGCAAAAAATGATCCTCTTTGCTGGAATGTGGTGGCCAACTCTACATCAAGATGCCGTAACATATGTGCAACGATGTAAATCCAATTAGAAGAGATGAGATGCCACTGAGACCCATGCTGAGTGCCAGAGCTTTCACTAAATGGGGAATAGACTTCATAGGACCTATTAGCCCACCAGCAAAAGGATCCCATGCCAAATATATAATTGTAGCCACAAACTATCTGACCAAATGGGTTGAAGCCAAAGCAACCAAGAAAAATGACGCAAGAACTACGGCCAAATTTCTCTTTGAGAACGTTTTCACTAGATTTGGACTACCGATAGAAATTGTGAGTGATAGAGGTACGCACTTTGTGAATGAAGTTATAGAAGCCTTACTGAATGAATTCTTGGTAATTCATAAGAAATCAGCTCCTTATCACCCACAAGCCAATGGACAATCCGAAAGTTCGAATAAAATCTTGTGTACAGTTCTCACAAAAATTGTTAACAATGGTAGATCTGATTGGGATAAGCAATTACATCATGTTTTATGGGCATTTCGAGTAGCCTACAAGACCGCCATAGGCACTAATCCTTTTAACTTAGTGTATGGACAAAATGCTATTTTGCCAATTGATTTCTTAATTCCCACTCTCAGAGTAGCAACCACTTACGAGTGGACGGGACATGAACTATCAGCTCAATTGGATCAAATAGAAAAGCTTCACGAAACTAGGTTACAAGCAGTAGCAGGCATTTATGCTGCTAAACGGTGACAGAAAGCCTACTTTGATGCTCACATTAAAGACAAAAATTTGAAGGAAGGAGATTTAGTTTTGGTATATACCTTGAAACAACATGCTAAGAAGTTGCAGAAGAGAGGATATGGCGCATTAATCATCAATCGTATATCGACAAGTGGAGCCATCAGCTTAGCAACCCTAGATGGGGAAGTATTACCAAACTATATCGGTGGATGTCGAGTGAAAAAATATCTAGAACCGTTGATTGAAGAAACAATGTCACGATTAATCAAGGGCAAGAATAGACGCATCGAGGAGGAAAGGATACGAGAAGAAGCAAGACAGGAAGCACTAGAACGAATTAAGAAACCGAAAGAATGGATGAGAGAGAGAGATGAGAGATATCGACTAGGAGAAGAACTCATCCCAATGGCTAATTTTAGAGACACTAAAAACCTAGGTCCACAGAGAACACAACCATATTTGAATTTGGGAGCGGGTAAAACGGAGTACCACTTAGTGGATGCTCTCATTGACACAGGAGCCGCCATAAGCTGTATCAAACTTTCTTTGAATCAGAAACTCAAGGAGGAATTACGTCCATTGATGGCACAGTTGATAGGAATAGGAGGAACAATTACTCAATGTATAGGTGAAATCACCTTGCCTCTGCATCTTGGCAACAACACTATGGAACAGAAGCTATTAGTGTGTCATGATCAGGATTTACTCGAAGATGTAGTGTTAGGTCAAGAATGGATATACGAATATGAGGTGACCATTCAATTGGCTTTAGGATACATCTCAGCCAAGATAGGACATCGTGAAGTATTCAGTTTGCTAGACGACCGACCAATCAAAGCCGCAAGCATAGAGCCAAAAATTCACTCTAATGAACACAGTCATGAATGTATGTTCACTAGCACTATAGAAACCCCTTCATCCAGTACTTCATGTGAGGACACACTGAATCCTGCTTGCATACCATCTTCTAATCTAGCAAGTCACAAGAGTGTCATTCTATCTGAAAACAGCCGTAGTGAAGAACCATGCACAAGAGAGACTAGTCCTCTGAGTAATCCAAAGTTTGTACCTATTAGAATATACCCTATTCCGTACACTAAACAAGCTTGGATAAGAAAGGATCAAAGGGATGCATATCTTCAATGACAGAAACATCTTCAACATCAAAACAACCAATCAAACAAGAAGGCAAATCATTTTGAACACCAAAGTCAACGACGAATTGCTAGGATATGGATTCCAAAGAAAGTAGTAGCCGCCCAACCGGATCGAGAATATGGATTCCAAAATCATGTGCTCCAAAGACGCTAAACCAAAACGATGAACCACTGCACAAGGAGAACCAATATGGTCTAAGGGCAAAACAGCCAAAGAAGAATAACTACAGGAAAGAGAAGGAGTCTGCAGTTGCAACACAAGCCAGTCCGAGATTCAAAAAGCGGATAGAGCAGACGTACAACATGAGAAGCACCACATTCATCAGGAATGTTCGGGATACAATACGTCCCAACAAAGTAAAGCAAATTTGGTTGCCGAAAGACAAGACAAACTGCATGCATCATCCAACTACTTCAAGTTGCACACATTTGGAGTTATTAGGACCCAAAGTATGCATGATAGGGCCACATTACAAGGCCAAGCATTCGGCACATCTTTCTTCTATTTCAGGATAGTCGAGCACATTTTCCTCTTGGGAAATAGGAGAGCACTTGTACATACATTAAGAAAATCACTCAAAAAATAATAACCGCTTCGGCTATGACCTAACCTTTTTGTTTTTTCTTTTCAGATGAAAATATAAAAATATCTAAAATATGGAAAAATCCAGGTATTACCTTTCTCACACCCACGGGAAAGGGACGACACCATTCACGCGGAGAATTGCCAATCTAATAAAGGATAAATGAAGGATGACTTTAAATATTATTCGGTGACTAATTACTGCCATCAATTGAGTGCAGATGGCATCTCCCAATTCTGAAGCTACGCAAGGGGAAGAGGTGCAACTTCTTCCATTGGAATCAATAACCAAAGCAAGAGGCCATTGGTTTTTGGATGACCAACCAGTGTCGGACCTTATTTTCATGGCAACCATAAAGATCATGGATAGGGATCACTACTTCCCTATTATGTCGCAAGAATTCAAGACTATAATACAAGGATTACCACATATAGAGGATGTATGGACACAAGCAGGAATAGATGCATTTCTGAGGATAGCTATCTATCTGCCAGATTTCCAAAGGTGCACACAAGTGATGAACACACTACAACCTGCATCAAATAAGGCATCAGTTCCTGAAGCACGAGTATTGGACAAAGTAGGTACCTGGAAAACCATTTAATTCACTCATGAGTTAATCAACAAAGCTTTCGGATGGAATCAAGAAGGAATCACCAATGTCAAGGAGGAATGTCATGATCCTAAAAAGAGGTCCTTTTTGGATATCAACAGAACGGATATTGAAGATGCTGTCCGCTTGGTGCATCAGCACTTTTGTTTTCCTAGTATGCATAGATACACAGCACCTCAAAAGATTGTCGTACAACTGCTTTCACATGCTATGAGGCAAGTCGGTAATAAAGTAAATATGACTCCATATGTTCAAGAACGTCTATTTGAAGCCAAGAAGAAGTGGGGTTAGAAAAAGTTTCTCAATGGCAGTTCAGCTTTGACCTTACTTATCTATGAGGCACTCGAAATGAAAAACTGCTTGCATGAGATGCCAACCTCAGAAGGGCTAGCCAAATATGCAAAGTCAGCTATAGTCCCAAAGAAAAAGAAAACAGTCATTGCTGTTGAAGAAGTAGGAACGAGTTCAAGGACACCTATGAAAGGAACTAAACGCTTAAGAGAGGAAGAAGCTCAGGAGACACCCACTTCGAAGAGGACACACATTTTACCAAAGATTCCTAGAAATCAACAACCAATTACGAAAAGAGACCTCTCTGCTACCCTAGAAGAAACACATAAGTATATGCGGGGGCAAATAAATCTGAATATTCAAGGTCACCATTATAGACAAGCGAGCCAGAAAAAGAAACAGAAGAATAAAGCAACTCGTCAAGTACCTTCTAGATACAAAGAAATAGGATTGGAGGAATCAAGCTCTAATGAAGAATCAAGCTGTGAGAAGGACACCCTGGATACAGAAATGCAAAAAGAAACACACAATGAAGATTGGACAGAGATCAATCAAGTTGAAGTCACGCCAGATAATGAACAAAAACAAGCAAAGAACATAGAAGAACCAAAGGAACCAGAGCACGTCATTCAATTGAATGATACAACAAAGATTAGTATCAAAGAAGCTACCATATCGAATAAAGAAGTAATGCAACCTATTAAGGAAGAAATGCAAACTCCAGTAAACACAGAGTCAGACCTACACAAAAACAAAGAGCCAATTGTATTCGAGGTGCCAGATGACACACCTCAAGGCAAAATCAATCACATGGAGGCTGACCCAAGCATACAACTCCACATTAGGCAGCCCCATGACACTACATTACACATAGCACAAGGAAAAGATGTGACAATAGGAGCATAACCAAATATTCCTAAGACCTGGTTAAATGTGGATGTTACTCAGTTAAAGCCGGTTGTAAAACAAATGATCCAAACGGCCATGGACACACAACAACAGATGATGGATATAGATGCAAATTAATATAAGGCAATGAGGGAAAAGAGTCAATTCCAAATCATGAGTGAACAATTATCATCACAACTCATCCAGGCCCAGAAAGAAACGGCAACTAAGGACACGGAGTTACTCAATGTAAAAACACAATGTGATACATTGATGAACCAGCATCACCAACTCCACGCACAATTAATAGATCTACAAAGATTACATGAAGCCAGTGAAGCAGACAAGGAGAGAATAAAAGCTAGAAGCAATCTGCTTCAAACACAACTAAAAGTGTACATGGAGGAGAATGATACTTTACGAAACAGAAATAAAGAACTGATGAAGTCATTACTTTATGATCAGCCCATTGAAAAGCAGGAGACATCAGAAACCGCACAACAAGAATTAAGAGATCAGGTTGCAAAATATGCAGATTTGCTAAAGCAAGAGCAAGCCCGAGCAAAAGAGTGGGAAAGAAAGTACACCAATGAAACAAATGAACTGAAAATGCAATTACAAAATGTGAACGCCAAACTGGTACGAAGTTACAGCGAAAACATGGACAATATAGCAGAAATTGGCAATGAATTTCTTGCAGCAAAGGAAGCGCTCAGAGTAGCCATGCAGGAAAGTAAAGAGAAAATTGAACGTATAGCGCAATTAGAAATCCAAGTCAAACAAAGCGCAACGATCGGGACACCAGTAGAGCCAGCTAAGGAAACTCCTACTGACGAGGTAGAGGTACGTCCTCTATCTCCCCCGATTTATAATTCTCCAATACATGAGCAGATGGCGGATATACATGATGATCATCCAATGCCATACACTGCAGAAATAAGTCAGAAGGAACGGGCACTAGTGGTATCCCGGTTGACAGAAAGTTTTGAAAACGAAGTCATTGAAGTAATGAAAGAAGCAAAGCTTAGAGGTAAAGACTTGGAAAAGATCATGAAGCCTTTCAACATTCCGTACGGATTATTGAAAGAGAAAACAAAACAATATATAAAGAAGATTACAAAGAAAAGTCCAGATGAGCAGCTAAACTTCAAACATGACACATTCGCTTACACTCAAGAAGAATTTGAAGCTGCACAATCGGTTTGGAGAAGGAAGTTTTTGGAGAAACATCCTACACTAAGGGTGCATTGGCAAGCAACACCTTATTTCTTACAGGTAAACCCTTCCTTTTGTCCTATACCACGCCGAAGAGATACTAGAGAATTTTTGGACCTGCAAAGAAATGGTACCATAAATAAACAGTGGCTAAATTATCCTCTGCTTCCAAGCCCGCCATATAATTATCTACCAACGGAAGATTATATGGTCAAGACCATCGAATTTTGGCTACAAAATTATGCGGCAGTACCCGACTTAACTGTCAAAATGACAAATAAAATACTCAGTATGATACTTACAGTATTGAAGGTCTTTAAGCATGCGGCCTACACATTTTTGAATTTCATTGGGATTAATCAGGGAAGAGACATACTCATTTTTGATCTGTCTGTTATGTCTAGCCGACAATAATGGCCTATTATTCAAGGCTTATGTTTTTGCCAAGCACATATATGCAAACATTCGAAGAAGCGTTTTTTACCAGATTTTTTGAAATTGATTCAGAAGTCTTTTTAAAGATATCCTCTAATTTGAATGCTAGATTAGTGGCATACGAACTGAGCTTCTTCGCGGACCATAGACAACCACCCAATGACGGTGTGAAGGCAGAACAATGGAAACAGTTAATGATACGTGAAGCCAATTTGCTTAATGAAACAGAGCAGAAAATATATAGAACATATGCCCGTCGCTCGTCAAAGCCTGTCGGGGACGACAGAGTTCAGGAGGGGGGCGGTGTTGAGGGAGAATCAAGCAAAAAGAAGAAAAGAAGAAGACAAAGAAAAAAGCTTCAATAAAAAGATCTTTTATGAAGACATATCTCGGCAAGAAGCCCCGCAGGGGCACGCAAAACCCATCTCTGCACAGAGCCCCGCACGGGCACATATCAAGGAAAAAGTTGGACACCCAATTTTTGTATTATAACCATTCTTGTAATATATTTTCCGATGTAAATGCACCAGATGAGTCCTCTAGATGCATCCCCACAAAAGATTAGAAGCTTACCCATGTAAATTAGTAGGAAATTAGTCTTTAGTTAATAAAGTGCCGGTCTCTTGTGTGAAATGACCATTTTTAGGGCACAAGTATATAAGTCAATTTGTGACTCTTTGTAAAGATTTTTTGCCATTGTGAGAATCAAGAGCACAGAAATTCGAATTTGTGTCTTCTACTCTCTGTATCTTCTTCTTTGTGAGCCTGTGTGCATGTGTATTGCTTGGAAAGAGTGTTAGGAAGTGTTGTCTATCCATAAAAGTGTTTGTTTGCTGTTGTTAAGGTGTGTGCAAAGTGTAGGAAGTGCTGAAGTGTAGGAAGGTTTTCCCGCGACTCAGTATTTTGCTCATAACTTGAAGTAGGAGTGTCCGAATTGAGTGAAGCCACAGCCATTGGATGCGTCTTCTTGAGAGCTTCGAAACGCATATGCTATTCGCTATATTTGGAGTTTGGAGCTGAGAGAAAAGCTCAATTTACTGTTGGCTGCTGTTCCAAGTATCGTGACACCATAACTAACCGTTGAAGCTTGTTTGGATCAGTCTTTACCTTGTTTGCACTCTTTGAGTAGTTCATTTGCATTGATCATCATTTGAATGCATGTCCTCATACACTCGGTTAGGTTTGTATACTCATCGGATTGATAATTAAAGCGTGAATCCCCACTATATGCACTTGAGGGGGATTGAGGTATAGTCTCTTTCTCCACAAGTCCCTAAGTTGGTGCTTAGGTCAACACCGTGCCTCTTCTCTAATACGTTCTTCCTCTTTCTTCCTATTTTGTGCACCTACGAGACGTGCTAACATTTGGTCCGTCATTGGCTCCATGAATCGTTTCACTCTACATCCACTTATGTAGTTAGGAACAATGTCTCCATTTAGAGTGTCTAGATTAACCACTCCACTCGTCGAGATCCTATTAATGATTAGAGGTCCATATCCGCGTTTTTGTAACTTCTTGGCATGTTGCTTCAAGGTGTAGACCAGGACTAGGTCTCCTTCTTTTAGTCCTTTGTCTTTTATATGGGCATCATAATATGCCTTTTGTCTTATCTTGGCCGCATAGATTCCAGCGACAGCCTGCAACCTAGTCTCATGCAGCTTCTCGATTTGGTCTAGTTGTTGGGATAATTCATGTCCAGTCCATTGATGCTATTGGCCTACTCTCAAAGTGGGTATCAAAAAATCAATTGATAAAATTGCATTTTGTCTGTATACTAGATTGAATGGGGTAGTTCCAATGGCAGTCTTGTACGCGACTCGGAAGGCCCAAATTGCATGATGCAATTGTTTGTCCCAGTGAGACCTCCCATTATTGACAATCTTAGTCAATACTGTGCATAATACCTTATTGGAACTTTCCGCTTGACCATTGGCTTGGGGATGGTATGGGGCTGATTTTTTATGGATCACTAAAAATTCATTCATTAGAGACTCTATCACCTCATTAATGAAGTGCATTCCTCGGTCACTCACAATCTCATTTGGTAATCCGAAACGCGTGAATATATGCTCAAAAAGAAACTTAGCAGTGGTTTGAGCATCGTTCCTTCTTGTAGCCTTTGCCTCTAACCATTTTGTCAAGTAATCGGTGGCTACTATGATATATTCGGCATGTGACCCTTTGGCCAGTGGGTTAATGGGTCCTATGAAATCTATACCCCATTTAGAAAATGCTCTAGCACAAACCATAGGTCTTAATGGCATGTCATCTCTCCGAATCGGGTATTTAGCCCTTTGGCATGTTTCACAGCTTCTTA
This sequence comes from Ceratopteris richardii, assembly GCA_020310875.1. Lineage (NCBI taxonomy): Eukaryota > Viridiplantae > Streptophyta > Polypodiopsida > Polypodiales > Pteridaceae > Ceratopteris > Ceratopteris richardii. The sequence continues at coordinate 100,068,994 of CM035433.1, read as the reverse complement.
CATAGGTCTCCGCATCCATGTGTAAAGTTGGCCACCACAAGCCCACAAAGAGGATCATTTTCATGGTTCTCTCAGCTCAAAAATGACCTCTTGCCGCACCTGCGTGTGCCATCTCTAATACGGGTAAATATTCTCCCTCGTGCACACATAGCCGTAATTGGTTGTCTTTTCCTCTCTTAAACAAGTTTCTTCCTATGAGTACATAATCCTTGCTCATCTCTTCTAGGGATCGTTTTCTCGCTAAGCTAACTCCTTCCTCGTGTTCTCGTGTCTTTAGGAATTTGACCAATGTTTTGCTCCAATTGGGTGCTATCGTTGAGAAAGGTATGGATGTATGATCCTCCCGGCTCGTCTCCTAGCATTCTGCACAGTTACTCACATAGTCATGGACATCCTTAGGCATGTCAGGCTAGTATAATGCTAATCGCTTTAACTCCCTAATAGTTCCATGAGTTCCTTTGTGTGTCCTCCATTTGTTCACATGAGCTTGTTCAATCAGCTTCAATTGCTCGTCTTCCTCAACACATCTTAGTAGCACACCATTGGGTTCCTTGTAGTACACACTTCCCGCAATAATGTGCAAGTTCCTTGACTGCAGAATTCCCTTCTTACTCTCTTTATTGATTGAGTGTTTTGGGCCATGAGTGAGTATCGGAATTAGTTTCTCTGCCCATTTTTGACACACTTCCAGATTAAACAAATAAGTGTCAGGCAGGTCATCGGGTACTCCACTTGGTGGTTCTCCGTGTGTTAACCTAGAAAGGTGATCTGCTCTTACATGAGTATTTCCCTTTTTCACTATCACTTCAAAGTCAAACTCCATCAATAGTAGGAACCATCTTACCAGTCTTCCTGTGTTACAAGGCTTATTGACTAGGTACAATAATGCCTGATGGTCTATGAAGAACTTGAACTTGTTGGCTAAAAGATAATGTCTGAATTTCTTCACAGCATAGACCATTCCTAATCCCTCGCGTTCCATGGTTGTATAGTTCCTCTCAGCTTGGTTCAATTGTCTACTTGCGTAGGCAATTGGGTGATCCAACTTCCCTGCATCTGCTGGTTGGGCTAAGATACATCGTATTGCGTAATTAGAAGCACCCACATGAATATGAAATGGCTTGTTCCAATTTGGTGTTTTCAGAATTGGAGTTGTGCTAAGCCGCTTCTTTAACTCATTGAATGCCTTCTCGCATTGCTTTGTCCAAGTGAATTGAGTTAAGAGTCCATACAAGGGTTTAGCAATTATGGCATACATGTGGATAAATCGACGGTAGTATCCACAATGCCCCATAAATGCTTGCACCTCTTTCGCATTCTTTGGTCTAGGAAGCTCCAAAATAACCTTAATCTTGTCTTCATCCGTGGATATTCCATTTCTAGAGACTATGTGTCCTAGGATCTTTCCTTGTCTTACCATGAAGACAAACTTCTCTGGGTTCAGGCATACTCTATATTGTCTGCATTTATTAAATATCTTCCGCAACTCAGGAATGTGGTCTTGTCTTTGATTTGAATATGTACATAGGTCATCTACATACACTTCCATGCTCTTTTTCAGGAATTCCTTGAAAACATGACACATCAGTCGTTGGAAAGTAGCAGGCGCATTAGTGAGTCCAAAAGGCATCACTCAGAAAGCATAGACTCCCCATTCAGTCACGAATGCGGTCTTATGTTGATCCTCTGTAGCTATGGCTACTTGGTTGTACCCAGAGAATCCATCTAAGAAGCTATAGACTTCTTTTCCTGAAACTCTTTCCAATAGATGATCAGTGATGGGTAATGGGTAGCTGTCACATATGGTGGCTGCATTGACCTTTTTCACGTTAATGCACACTCTCAATTTTCCGTTCTTCTTAGGCACAAATACTAATGGCGAAACCCACTCAGTATGTTCTATTTCATATATGAATCCTGACGCTAGTAACTTGTCTATTTCTTCTTTAATTTTAGCAGCATAGACCTCATTGTATGTATAAGGGCGTTGTTTCGATGGTTTTGCATCAGCCATCATTGGTATTCTATGAGAGCAAATTGAGGGTTCGACACCCTTGAGATCCTTATATGTCCATGCAAATACATCTCGATATTCTTGGATCAATTGTATTAACTCTTCTTCTTCCTCAATTGACACATCTTTACCTATGTATGTGCACCTTTCTTCACCATCTCCCATTGATACTATGATCTTTTTTGCTTGTTCTTTGTTGTCGTATGCTTCTCCTTCTCTAGCCTCTCTCTTAGGCATTTGAATGGCTATCTTTCTCTCTTCTACTTCGTATCTTTTAAAATGTTCCGAAACCTCAAACAAATCTGGGTTTGGTCCGATTTTACTCATTCTTTCCTCTTGCTCTTGTACTATGGGAGCGGCTTCTATTGCTAGGATCTTGGTCGGTTCCTGCTTTTCTTTGGTTCGAATGGTGTCTAGATAGCTTTCTTCTTAATCGAATTTTGGTTCCATTTCTATACTCTCATATTCCTCTTTCCACTCTTTTTCTAAGTTTTCCCCTATTTCTACTTCTTGAAGGACAACCATGTACAAATTTACATCATAGCCTTCTTCCTCTATGCACTCGTTCATAGTTAGGACTTCCTCATTCACACATACATCTAAGGTTGCTAAGATTTCCATCCATCCATGCAGTTCAAAGGTTTCATCAGGAAAGATTTGAGGCATATACCTTGGATCCTCTACCGGTTGGTAGTTAGGATGTCGTATTGGCCACAACTACCTTTTATTATCCTCCTTCTTGGCTTCTTTACACATCCATAACTAGGCATTCTCATGCATCCATGATTGATCGCTTGATCAAGCGCTATGAATAGATAAGTCATCTTCCTCCTTGTGTATGGGGTTCCATTGTAGTGGAGGGACATCTCGATATGCAAATGTATGCAAGTTTATCTTGGTAGTGTTTGTGAAGAGATGGATAGGTATGTGCTTGAAGATGAAGAGGTGTTGCAAAATCCTTGATCTACACCAGCCAAATGAACTCCAGGAGTATATGGTGGTCCCTTTTAGCTTGCCAATGGATGTATTAGACACCCTATGTACCTTGGAAGATCACTCTCAAAAAGATAGATCAAAATAGATAAGTAGGAGTTAGCTCACAGGTGAAAACTTGCTATTCTTGATTCATACACATGTCCAGTGTTTTACAAAATTCTCTGAGCACAGCAGCAATTAGCTTAATTCCTCTTGGGGAAGTCTACGTAGCTTAAAGAGCTAACTTTCAAGAGTAACCTCATCAAAAATAATAAACCACACACTGAGAATGAGTTTCAACAAGTGATGATATCATCCCGATTTTCACGGGCTGCTACAGTTTGAGACCAGTGAGCAGAAAAATGAACATAACTCAAAATGTAGTAATCCAATGTTCTTCCTCCATTGAGACATCCTATCCTATGAAAGTACATTGTTCTTCTCCTTCCTCTAAGGTTACTACTATCTTCTTGGTTTGTTCTTTATTGTCATATGCTATTCCTGGCTGTGCTTCTCTTTTAGGCATTTGAATAGCAATTTTTCTCTCTTCTACTTCATATTTTTTGAAGTGGGCTGGCACTTCAAAATGATCTTGTGGCTTGTTTTCTTCACCTTCTGGTTCTTTATCTAACTCCAGCTCTTCTTCCTGTGTAGGTTCCTGGTTGTTTTCGTTAGCTGTGACACCTATTTTTTGATTTTCATCCTCTAGTTCCATTAGTTCTTGCTCCATCTCAATGCTCTCATAGTCCTCCTTCCATTCTTTCTCTATCACTTCTCCTTCTTCAGCCTCCTGAAGGACTACCACATATAGACTAACGTCATATCCTTCCTCATCAATACATTCATTCATAGTTATTACTTCTTCGTTCACACATACATTGAGGGTCGCTAAAATCTCCATCCAACCGTGAGGTTCAAACTCTTCATCCAAAAAGACTTGAGGCATGTAAGCTTGATCTTGTACAGACCTAGCTACTCCTTGCCTTTGCTGCCATCCCTTTCTCCTATCCTCTTCCTTTTTTGCAATTTGGCATATCCATAGATGAGTGTCCTCGTTCATTCACTAGAACCTATGCTGTGAATTGACTGATCGTCTTCCTCCTTATGAATTTGATTCCATTGTAAGGGGGGAACATCTTGATATGTATATGTGTGGAGATTTATTCTCGTGGTGGTTCCTTCATGCTGTAGGTATACAACATCTTTTCCCCAATCTTGCACAACCTTTAGCTGTCTCATGAAAGGTCTCCCAAGTATCATTTCATAATTGCTCGCCCTTTCAAATTGACATATTGCTAAGGTGTGTTCAAATTCAACTCCGCATGTGGTAAAAACTACTCGTTTCAATAATCCCAAGGGTCTTTCTGTGTGTCCGTCTGCCATTTGTATCTTCATGCGCGTTGGTCTTAAAGCTGGTTTTCCCCATTTCTCCCAGATTTCTCTAGTAGCAATGCGTACACCAGCTCCGGAATCTAGGATGGCTTTGGTGGTATAACCCCTATAAGTAATTGGAAGGCAAGTGTTTCCTTCATCTCCCTCACTAAAATCTCTTACCTTATCCACTGGGATCTTTACTGTGTTTACTTCATCGGATATCTCTTTTTCTTCCGTCTTGATCTCCAATTGACTGGTCAATTTCTCCTTCAAATGTGGTTTAACCTTCAACAATTCTTCTAATGTTATGGTACAAGGGATTTTTACCTTTCTAAGGTGTTGTATGATATCCGATGTTTGGACTGATGGGTTCGGTTCTTTTTTCCTTATTGAGGGAATGCAATACAATTCTGAATTATGTTCGTACTCTCCTGTGTAATTTGGCAAAACCTTTACACTATCATTTTCTTCGTTACTCGGATCAATTGGTAATATTTCATTTGAATTCAACTCAGGTATTGAATCCTCTATTCCATCTTCTTAGCTCTTCAAAGGGCGGTTCAATTCCTTCCACTTTCTTCCACCTGTCTTCTTGGACTCTTGCCCACAAGTCTTTAGGCCATTCCCCTTCTACTTCGAGAACAATGGATCCTTCCCTTTTATCCTCACAATAATTGCCATTTTGTGTCTTACTTGCTTCGGGTTTTTCGTGATCATTAGTGATGACGCACTCTTGGAATTCTCTTTCGGAAATTCGGGTATTGGGTAATGGCAACGCAGGTTTTTCTAAGGTCTGTTGAGCAACTTCTATTAATTTTTTGCAGATCTCCAACCTCTCTTTCTCTAGGTCACCTCTAGGATATTCTTTTTCATGTTGTTCTATGGTCGGTCTTTGTTGGGGATTCGGGGACAAGAAGGAGTTTGAGGGTTTGTAGGAGAAAAAAGAGATGATGAAAATGGAATAATAGTGAGAACTTCTGCAAAGGAATACTCTTGGAACCCTTGAAGATTACTTATCCTGCAACAATTACAATGACTGCGCACAGTCCAATCAATGACTAAATACAACTTCAGAGAGTATCAGTTACTGAAGACCAATTATCTCAAGTCCTCTAGCGGCGGCCTCTCGTGCGCCAATCCTTCACTTGCTTCCCGCTTCCCTTGTGCACACCTTGCACTAAGCTTCCGCCAAGCTAAGGAATTGGTATCACTGCGCAGCACGCAATAGCCCTTGGAACTCTTGGAATCCAGCCCGCCTTCTCTCTTCTCTGCACACTTTCCTCTTGACACCTCTTGCACTCTTGAATGTCGTCGCACACTGGAGGCTCTTCTTGCTTCCTTTCTTGCTCTTCTGAAGCTCTCTCTTGCTCTCAACTCTCAATGTGTAAGAATAGCCTTTGTCCTTCCTTTTGTTTGAGAGTCCGCCGGTTCGCGCACTCTAACTGCAATACAATCTTGGTGTCCTTTCAATGTCCCAAGATTGTCTTTTTGAACTGGTCCTCAACGATTCGCTACGTTGTCTTGTAGTGACTTTAGAACAAGAGTGACTTTTAAAATAAAATTTTGATTGGGCGGCCTATTTCCACCTTTTCGTACGCGGCCTTCCACCTTCACCTTTCCTTTTAATTCTTTCACTTTTGCACCTTAAGATTTTAGATTCAACCTTTGAACCTTAAGAGGAAAAATACTTTGTACCTTTAGTTTCGACCGGTTAGGGCTCTACAGATGCCCACCACCTAAAGATCTCTCCGTCCCGGAGAGACAACAGCGATACCAACTGAGAAATTGCAAAGACACAGAGATGAAAATAACGGAGGCAAGAAAAAATTTAAAGGGTGTGTACTTATTGAGAAGAAAAAATATAATGCACCCGACAAGAATGATGAGAAATCAAAATTATGAGGTAATTATTGGCAAAGGGATACTGGAATCTAAGAGCAAATTTTTATGACTGGGATGAGCAATTTATTTAGACTGAGGATGTCAATTTATTATGGAGGTTGATTGAGATTGTCAGCCGAGGTTGAGGGAGAAGGGGGCAGAGGAACAGAAGCTTGTTCGATCGTAAGCTGTAGCGAACTAAGGCATTGTCTAAGGTGATCCCTTTCTCTGCGGATACGTCTGCATGCAGCATTAGCACAAAGCCCTAAGTTGGAGCAATTCTGAAGATCTTCTAAGGCTTTCATCGCAGAGTCGGCCATATCGCGATAATGATCTCGCTCTTCTTTGAGCAATCGGGCCGTTTCGTTGAGGGAGTGCCATTGAGAGGTTGCCATGCGATTGATGTTTTCTATTGTTGAGATATACTGTTGATGAACCGAAGCTGCTGCGGAAACCGAATCCAAGGAAATCTGAGAGGCCTGAGCATTGCCTATAGCGACTACACTCGCGTCCTGGAGTAATTGCAAAAATGAAGGGGTTGATGGTAGGTCAAAGTGCGGAGTGGGAGTGACCGTTGGAGCGGGAGGGGAAGGGGGAGGGGGAATATTCTGCCGAGGAGGATGAAGGGTTGGAGTGGAAGATGGAGTGGGGAGTGAAATATTGGGGGAGGGGAGCGGTTGACTGACAGGAAGGTTACTGATAGAGGGGGAGGTGAAAGCCGGGTGAATTGGTGGCATACAGTTGGGGTTTTGAGGGTTGAGCTGTGTTTGAACAAGTGGTGTGAACTCGGAAGAGAGGGGAGGTCTAGGGATAATAGGAGGGGTAGGCAGGGATGGAGAATTTGTGGATACATGAGGGAAAGGTGAAGAAGATTGGGTAGTGAAGGAGGGGACGTGAGGGGGGGGAGTCATGAATGAAGAAATGGTGGCTGTAGGCGGGATAGGTGAAGAAGATTGGGGAGGGAAGGAGGGCACATCAGGGGGATTAGATAAGAACGGAGAAGTGGTAGAGGCAGGAGGGATAGGTGAAGAGGAATGGGGAGGGATGGAGGTTACATCAGGGGGGTTAGTTATGAATGGAGAGGTGGTAGATGCAGGAGGGATGGGTGAAGAAGATTGGGGAGGGCAGGAAGTGACATCAGGTGGCGCGGAGGTGGGTGTCGAGGCGGAAGCTGAGTCAATAGAGATTAGAGGGGGGGAGGGAGATGGAGCAATGGAAGGTCCAGGTTGGGAAGGGAGATAAGCAGCATTGTGTGCAGAATGTGCTGGAATCTGATATAGCCAAGCTAAGAAGGGTGCAGAATAGATGGAAAATGCATGAGAGCCTCTAGAGATCGCCTGGCGTAGGCGACGGGAGCGCAACATCAAGGAACTATAAATGAGGTGTGCGTAAGGGTAGGGGCGGCTATGGAGAAAGCAAAAAAGCGGATCAGCGATACGAATATCAGACCACGGGAGGGAAGAGGTTTGGCTGCGTAGTAAGAAGAAAAAGATGAACGCATTGAGAAGGGTGGTCATGCGGAGCGAAAACCTAGCATTACTTTGAAAATGTGTGTTACAAAAGGCAATAGTGGCGGAGGCGGACAGTCCAGAGTATAGGAAAGGGGGAGCACGAAAATCTATGAGGGGAGACCCAATACTTGCGGCAATGTCTGGGATGAAGAGAGTGCCGGTTCTAAAATGAGGGAAGAGGCGGATGGCTTCATAAACCTGGGTAAAATTGGCGGGGTTGAAGAAAACATTAGCCAAGCCCCACAAGCCTGCCTGTTGAAGATCCTCAATAGAAAACATTTGACGAAGGGCAATGGTAGGTATGGAGAGATACATTCGGATTTGCAGGTTTATGTCAGGTGGGAGAAACAGGCGCATATAATCACCGGTTGGTGAAGATGGGTGGGATGAATGAGACATAGATGGGGAAGGAGAAGGAGGGTGCGGAAGGGGAGGTGGGGAATAAAGGTAGCTGGAATCTGAGTCTATGGAATAAAGGGGAAGATCCAGGGTCATAGGAGCTGTTGGAGTCGCTTGAACAGATGGGTCTGCCGATGAAGGAGGAGGTGGATTGGGATGGGCAGAAGCAATTGTGGAGGTAGGAGCAGAACTATCACCCGGAGCGGGGTCCGCCATGGATGAAACTGGTGAAAAACAATGGAGCAGAAGAAAGCCTCGTCAGGGGGAGAGGAATCGAGGGTGGGTCGGGAGGGGGGGGGGCGTTGGATTTAGAGGGGGGGTGTGTTGTGTGAGGGGGTGCCGAGCGGGGTCGGGAGGGGGGGGGGGCGCTGTATGGAGAGGGGGGGGTGGCGCTGGATGGGAGAGGGGGGGGTGTGTTGTGTGAGGGGGTGTCGAGCGGGGTCGGGAGGGGGGGGGCGCTGGATTGAGAGGGGGGGTGTGTTGTGTGAGGGGGTGTCGAGCGGGGTCGGGAGGGGGGGGGGGGCGCTGTATGGAGAGGGGGGGTGGCGCTGGATTGGAGAGGGGGGGTGTGTAGTGTGAGGGGGTGTCGAGCGGGGTCGGGAGGGGGGGGGCGCTGGTATGAGAGGGGGGGGGGTGTGGTGAATGGTTGTGAGGGGGGGGGGCGCTTGTTTTGATAGGGGGGGGGTGTGGTGTGGATTGGAGAGGGGGGGGGGTGTGTTGTGTGAGGGGGTGTCGAGCGGGGTCGGGAGGGGGGGGGCGCTGTATGGAGAGGGGGGGTGGCGCTGGATTGGAGAGGGGGGGGTGTGTTGTGTGAGGGGGTGTCGAGCAGGGTCGGGAGGGGGGGGGCGCTGGATTGAGAGGGGGGGGGGTGTGTTGTGTGAGGGGGGGTCGAGCGGGGTCGGGAGGGGGGGGGCGCTGGATTGAGAGGGGGGGTGTGTTGTGTGAGGGGGTGTCGAGCGGGGTCGGGAGGGGGGGGGGGGGCGCTGGATTGAGAGGGGGGGGTGTGTTGAATGGTTGTGAGGGGGGGGGCGCTTGTTTTGATAGGGGGGGGGTGTGGTGTGGATTGGAGAGGGGGGGGGGGGGTGTGTTGTGTGAGGGGGTGTCGAGCGGGGTCGGGAGGGGGGGGGCACTGTATGGAGAGGGGGGGTGGCGCTGGATTGGAGAGGGGGGGTGTGTTGTGTGAGGGGGTGTCGAGCGGGGTCGGGAGGGGGGGGGGGCGCTGGATTGAGAGGGGGGGGTGTGTTGTGTGAGGCGGGGTCGAGCGGGGTCGGGAGGGGGGGGGGGCGCTGGATTGAGAGGGGGGGTGTGTTGTGTGAGGGGGTGTCGAGCGGGGTCGGGAGGGGGGGGGGCGCTGGATTGAGAGGGGGGGGTGTGTTGTGTGAGGGGGTGTCGAGCGGGGTCGGGAGGGGGGGGGGCGCTGGATTGAGAGGGGGGGTGTGTTGTGTGAGGGGGTGTTGAGCGGGGTCGGGAGGGGGGGGGCGCTGTATGGAGAGGGGGGGTGGCGCTGGATTGGAGAGGGGGGGTGTGTTGTGTGAGGGGGTGTCGAGCGGGGTCGGGAGGGGGGGGGGCGCTGGATTGAGAGGGGGGGGGTGTGTTGTGTGAGGGGGTGTCGAGCGGGGTCGGGAGGGGGGGGGGGGGGCGCTGGATTGAGAGGGGGGGTGTGTTGTGTGAGGGGGTGTCGAGCGGGGTCGGGAGGGGGGGGGCGCTGTATGGAGAGGGGGGGTGGCGCTGGATTGGAGAGGGGGGGGTGTGTTGTGTGAGGGGGTGTCGAGCGGGGTCGGGAGGGGGGGGGGCGCTGTATGGAGAGGGGGGGTGGCGCTGGATTGGAGAGGGGGGGTGTGTTGTGTGAGGGGGTGTCGAGCGGGGTCGGGAGGGGGGGGGGCGCTGGATTGAGAGGGGGGGGGGGGTGTTGTGTGAGGGTGTGTCGAGCGGGGTCGGGAGGGGGGGGGGGCGCGGGTGTGTTGTGTGAGGGGGTGTCGAGCGGGGTCGGGAGGGGGGGGGGGCGCTGTATGGAGAGGGGGGGTGGCGCTGGATTGGAGAGGGGGGGTGTGTTGTGTGAGGGGGTGTCGAGCGGGGTCGGGAGGGGGGGGGGCGCTTGTTTTGATAGGGGGGGGGTGTGGTGTGGATTGGAGAGGGGGGGGGTGTGTTGTGTGAGGGGGTGTCGAGCGGGGTCGGGAGGGGGGGGGCGCTGTATGGAGAGGGGGGGTGGCGCTGGATTGGAGAGGGGGGGGTGTGTTGTGTGAGGGGGTGTCGAGCGGGGTCGGGAGGGGGGGTTGCGCTGGATTGAGAGGGGGGGGTGTGTTGTGTGAGGGGGGGTCGAGCGGGGTCGGGAGGGGGGGGGGGCGCTGGATTGAGAGGGGGGGTGTGTTGTGTGAGGGGGTGTCGAGCGGGGTCGGGAGGGGGGGGGGCGCTGGATTGAGAGGGGGGGGTGTGTTGTGTGAGGGGGTGTCGAGCGGGGTCGGGAGGGGGGGGGCGCTGGATTGAGAGGGGGGGTGTGTTGTGTGAGGGGGTGTCGAGCGGGGTCGGGAGGGGGGGGGGGCGCTGTATGGAGAGGGGGGGTGGCGCTGGATTGGAGAGGGGGGGTGTGTTGTGTGAGGGGGTGTCGAGCGGGGTCGAGAGGGGGGGGGCGCTGGATTGAGAGGGGGGGGTGTGTTGTGTGAGGGGGTGTCGAGCGGGGTCGGGAGGGGGGGGCGCTGGTATGAGAGGGGGGGGGTGTGGTGAATGGTTGTGAGGGGGGGGGGGCGCTTGTTTTGATGGGGGGGGGTGTGGTGTGGATTGGAGAGGGGGGGGGTGTGTTGTGTGAGGGGGTGTCGAGCGGGGTCGGGAGGGGGGGGGGCGCTGATGAGAGGGGGGTGGTTTTGGGATGATCGGCAGAGGGGAGCGATGAGGGTGATAGAGGAGAGAATGAGGGGGATAATAGGCAGAGGGCGCTGGGTCGGGATTAGGAGGGAGGGCCGATCGTGGTTGTAGGGGGTGGTTGGGTTGTAGAGGGGTTGGAGAGGGGGCGGTGAGGAGGTTGGGGCGGGGGAAGGGAGGGGCGCACGCGGGTGGGATGGGGGGAGAGTGGGGTTGAAGTGGATGGATAGGAGGTGGAGGGGCGGGTAGTATGGAAAGGGGGAAGGGGGAGGGAGGGTGGTGGTATGGAGGAGTTGATGGGGTGGAAGGGGGCGTGAGAGATGATCGTCCTCTGTCTTTCTTAGCACAACCGGCCTGTGCAAATGAACAAATAGTACGGAGTTCTGATGTGTTGAAGCCAGAATGAAGAAAGAGGCCATATTATATAGCTAGTTTGAATGAGGGAGCACCTTTCAAGAAGGAGCGGTCTAGCATAAAAGGGTGATCAAAAAGAGAGGAGATGACAATGTTAATCTCATCCATCCGAGAGACAAACAAAGGAAAGGGCAAAACTGAAAGTTACTTAGCAAAACTATGAGCCATTCAAGTGATGAATTTTATTTATGAAGTGAGGAATTTCTTGATTTTTGATGGAAGAGAAAACTTGCGTCCAAAATTTTTGTTTGATTTTCATAAAAAAGAAAAAACGTGCGCCCAATTTTATTTTTTTTTTTTTAATGTGATTATTACTACTGTTAACTTATTATTACTACTTATTAAAACAATCCAAAACCAACAAGATAAAGGAAAATGCAATGGTTATGATACTTGATAATAAGCCTTGAGTCTGGAAATGTTAGCTAAAGGTAGGGTGTTGCCATCGAGTGTTTCCAATTGCACTGCCCCCCACTGCAGCATCTTCGTAATGCGAAAAGGGCCTTCCCAGTGAGGGATCCATTTCCCTTTGTTTTGATTAGAAATTTGTGGTCTGTGTAGCAGGGCTAAATCTCCAGGCTTCAAATTGTTTTGCCATAGATTTTTGTCATGAGTCTTCTTCCTGTGTAATTGCAGCTTCTCTAACTGTTTGGATGCTAAAATTCTCGATTCTTCCAGTTTATGCAAAGCAGTCAGTCTTGCTGAAACTTCCATCCCATTTTTCTCTAGTCTTTCCGTTCTTATAGAGCCTCTGATAAATTCAAATGGTTCAATAGGAACCAAGCCATAAACTAATTGAAAGGGGGAATACCCAGTCTCTTTATAGGCCAGTCTGTATGCCCATAATGTACCCAGATAGGCCCGTCCCCAAGAGGTCGGCTGTAACATGCATTCTTTTCGTAACATTGAAATTAATACTTTGTTTGTTGACTCGGCTTGTCCATTAGCTCGTGGGTAGTATGCACAAGAAGTCCTGTGTAAAATGCGATACCTGTTGGAAATTTCCTGCAATATTTTGTTAACAAAATGAGTACCCTGATCGGTACAGATTTCCAGCGGGCATCCAAATCTACAAATGATGTTACAATACAAAAAGTCAGCCACTGTTTGTGCAGAGCAATCCGTTGATGCAATAGCTTCAGCCCATTTTGTTGCGTAGTCCGTGGCTATCAGTAAGTACTTTTCCCTTTTTGGAAGTGCCGGAGGGTATATAGGCCCAACAAAGTCTAATCCCCACTTCTCAAAGGGCTGCCAAGAAGTGGAAACTACCAAAGGGTGATGTCTTTGCTTGGTGGGTTTAGGTCCACACCTCTGGCACACATCACAAGTTTTTCTCCAATTATCTGCATCCCTAAAGAGTGTAGGCCACCATAGACCAGCATCTAGTATTCTCTGGCTCATGATATGCCCTGGAAGGTGCCCACCACCTGTTCCTTCATGTGCAATTTGCAGTATTTCCCTCACTTCATCTTTCTCTAAGCATTTCCTCATCCTGTCATCCTTGCCCTGTCTGTAGAGTTTGCCCTCAATGAAAGTATATGGTATACTTTTGATAAGTAGCCTCTTTCTTAGTACAGCATTAGCACTTTCTGGATACAATCCAGTATTAATGAACTGCTTGATATCATCATACCATCCTTTAGGTTGTATAGCAAACAAGTGTGCATCAGGGAAATCATCATTGATACCACTGGTTTGATCCTTCCTATTGATTCTGGATAAGTGATCTGCCATCACATTTTCTCTTCCTGGCTTATGGATTACCGAGAAATCGAACTCTTGGAATAACAGTAACCACCTCCATATTCTACCAGTAGCATGTGGTTTGTTGAGTAAGTACTTGAGAGGTTGGTGATCTGATATAATAATAAATTTTACCCCCAATAAGTAATGGCGGAATTTTTGAACTGCAAAGACCATTGCTAGTGCTTCCCTTTCGGTAGTACTGTAATTTCTTTCAGCCTTGGTCAAGATTCTACTGGCATATTGAATTGGCCTGTCCATTTTAAATTCTTCACTGGGTTGAGTTAGAACTGCTCCCACTGCATATGCACTGGCATCGACATGTATATGAAAGATTTTTGACCACTCCGGGGTGACCAAGATAGGAGCACACACGAGCCGTGACCTTAATGTCTGATATGCTTTTTCCTCCTCTTCTTCCCATTTGAAAGGTACTTCTTTACCTGTGAGTCTAGTCAGAGGTCTAGCTATCTCTGCATACATTTTTATAAACCTTCTATGATAACCGGTATGCCCCAAAAAACTCTGGATCTCTTTAGGAGTTTTGGGTTTAGGTAACTTTAATATAGAGAGAATTTTGTCAGGATCTGGGGCCATACCTTTAGCGGATACCACATGTCCTAAGAGGGTTCCTTCTGTCACAAGGAAGTGACATTTATTTGGATTGAGCTTTAACTTGGTTTCTCTGCATCTTTGGAGAATATTCTGCAGCTGTCTCAGGTGCTGGTCCAAACAATCTAGATGAGTTTCTTTGTGAGATCCTGAAAATGAAGAGAAATCATCCATGAAGATTCTAAGTGATTCCAACAATAAGGGCCCAAAAATGAGATTGACCGTTCTGTTAAATGTGGCTGGAGCATTTCTTAGCCCAAATGGCATTTTTACATACACATACGTTCCCCACGGTGTGATAAAAGCAGTCTTTTCACGATCCTCTGGGTGTATTGATATTTGATTATAGCCACTGAAGCCATCCATAAAACTATATAGTGCATGCCCCGCCACTTCTTCAATGACCTATTCTGCAAAAGGCATAGGGAACCCGTCTGGAATGGTCACCTTGTTGAGAGCTCTAAAGTCCACACAAATCCTGATTTTATTAGTATTCTTCTTTGGTACTATAACCATAGGTGAGAGCCACTCTGAGTGTTCCACAGGAATGATGATTCCTGCATCTTCCATCTTTTGGATTTCCACATAGACAGCTTCTGCATACTTTGGATTGAGTCTATAACTCCTTCCTCTGATGGGTCTGGCTCCCTCAACCAGAGGAATTCTGTGCTCTCCGTAAGATGCAGGCACTCCTTCTAAGTCTTTATAATGCCAGGCAAAAACATCTGCATACTGGGTTAAGAATGATTTTACCTTTTCCAGAAGCTTTGGGTGGCTCCACAACCAAGTGGCCACTAGAACTGGTTGATTATTGTTTTGGGTGCATAAATGTACTTCTTGAACCGGATTTCTTGTTACCAGATTATCTTCTTGTGCATCTGCTTCCTTGTCTTCTTCTACTAGCTTTTCGTGCATTGCTTCATAAGCAGGTGTATTTTGAACTTCGATGTTTTCCTCCTTGTCCTGCATCCATCCTGCAGGGATTTCTTGAATTGGGAAAGAACATTCAACCTCAGAATTTTTTACCTTGCTTTTAGCTTGGGAAACTTCGTTATCTGATGCTGACACATCCTCCTCCAATTTGTATTTGAGGGGTATCTTCCTGCCCCTTCTGTGGTCAGTGATGGGCTCTCCCAATCCATCAACCTGGACCTTTCCTTTGTCTTCATCATAGCCTCCAAATGTACCAGGATTACCAAGAAAAATTCCAAAACAAGAAGAAGAGTTGCCGGCATGAAGCCAACTTAAAATATCCTCTTCTTCCTCAAAATCTATTTGGGGTTGATCCTCCGCTTCTGTTTCCATGCAAATGCTCACTGTTTGCATCATACTAGTGTTTCCTTGATTGTCTGGGCCTTCTTCTAAATGAATTTGTGTCAGCTCCTGCCCTTTCTTTTGTACCCACATGGTGTCCTTACCCCAATCATGAATGACACTGGCATGTCTCAGCCAAGGTCTTCCAATTAAGAGAGGAAATCCTCCTTCAACCTGGGGCAATCTTAAAACCACAAAATCCAGGATAAATAGATTACCTTGTACTTCAAGTGGAACTTTTGGGATTACCCCTAAGGGCCTTACTTTGCTCTGATCTGCCAAAGTGACCGTGAAATTTGCAGGTCTTGAAGGGTGGAGTCCAATCCTTTTCATGGTATGTTCAGGCATCAAATTAATGCCAGAACCACCATCTACAATAACACCTTGAAATTCATGGCCCTTGATTGATATTGTAAGCCGAGGGCTTTTATAATCTGTAAGGGGTGCTTCACCCCTAATTATCCCTTGATGTAAGATAGCAGTCTTAGCCACTAAGCTTGTCGTAGAAGCTTCATCAATTATCTGTAATAATTCTGACCTGAATTTCCCATCCATCTTTATTAAATCAAGAATACTAACCTCCTTCTTAATCGACTTGAGTAGCTTTGAAGCCTCTGATTCTTTAAGGAAGTGAGCTTCATTTGCTTTGCTAAACTCTTCTTGAGCCCTCTTGAAGGCATGCCCAATGGCATCTCCGGTGCCTGTGAGACATTCCTTGTGGTTTGTGTCTGCACCTGTAGTATCTTTGTCTTCCATTGCAACTCTGTCTTTGTTCAACTCCTTAATTATCAATTCTTGATTTTCTACCACTTTTGTTGTTCCCTTGCTTCTTGTCTGTACTGCAAAAGATTCGAGTTCTTCTAATTGTACCACTCTAGTGGATGGTGAGGGTTCATTTACTTGAGGCAATATCTCCTCCTTGAATACAGAGATCATTTGGAGATGGGGTCCGGAAGTAGAGGCTTGATTCTTAGGACAACAGTTTGTATAATGATCTCTGGCCTCTGGACAATTTCTGCAAGGGGGTGCATTTTCCGGCAGGGTGCATCTAGATTGGTAGTGCCCACATTCTCCACATCTGAAGCAAATAATTGGCCTTCTAGGCCCATTTGCGAGGTTAGTTCTTGGTCTAGGATTATAGTTATTACCTTGGTTTGTTGCTGCTGCCATTACATTTGTTGGTGGCAAGAGCCCGCCTTGTGTCCAGTATGTCGTTGTCGGTATTCCCCTTGATTGGCATTCATGGGCCTCATGCCCAATCTTCCTGCATAATTGACAAGTCACATTTAGCAAAGGACATTCACTTACTATATGTCCTTGCTTACTGCACATGGAGCACCATAGTCCGTTCTTAATGCCGCCTCCTTTTAGTTCTTGCAACTCCTGCCTCAGCTGAGCTAGTTCCTCTGCTTGGGCTTCCTCTTCCTTTTGGAGCTTGAGGGCTTCAATCTCTCTTCTCAGCTGAGCTACAGTAGTCTCCTCCTCTGTATAGGGCTTATTCCTCTTCAAGCCTTCCAGTTCCCTTCTTAACTGACTCACTGGGTCCTCCAGTTCTGTACCATATGATAGTTGGGAAGACGTTGTACCATACTGGTGCCTTATTTGTTCCAAGCGGGTGGCCGTATTGATGAATTCCTCAACAGAGGCAGTAGGTAGCACTAACTCCTTTATTTTGCATTGGGTGACCACAGGTAAAGGTTTGGCTAACCACTTCTTGACAAAGAAGTTGTGTGGTGGATCCGGTAATTTAGCCATTAATGCTTTGGCCCTGGTCACGAATTCTGGGAACTTCTCTCCTGGACCCAACTTCAAGTTTTCCAATTCTTCTATAATGATCTCAGCCGTGTTGCCATGCTGAAATTGATTCTTAAAGGCCTCTTTCATCAAATCCCAAGAGGTAAAGTGATTTTCGGCAAACTGACTAAACCACTTGTCTGCCAGACCCTCCAATGTGGCGGGGAAGAGTATCAAGAAAGCATCTTCCCTACCCATTAGTCCCCTAGTCTTACATAATGAAAGAAATCGCCGAATGTGCTCATCTGGGTCCTCATGGGCTAAACCTCTGAAGGAGGGGAATTTTATGTTTAACCTGGAGAGCAAGATTTCTAGGTCCACCTGTCCTGCCATGCTTCCTACCGAGGAAGTCGATGAAAGTGGACTCGATGATCTTCGGTTCGTCTTTCTTCTTGTCTGCTTGCACTTGATTCTCAAGGTTTGTGACCGGGTCGCGGTCATGAGCTATTCATAGTGCACTTAAAATGAGACCTTGATAGAAGGATGTACCTTTTGGCCCACTGGAGTAATGTTGTCGACACTGGAATGTTGTCCTCCAATGGCAATATATAGTCTCCTATGCTCAAAGCTCCTTGGCGGTCCCACCGGGCGTGCCAAATTTGTTGGGGATTCGGGGACAAGAAGGAGTTTGAGGGTTTGTAGGAGAAAAAAGAGATGATGAAAATGGAATAATAGTGAGAACTTCTGCAAAGGAATACTCTTGGAACCCTTGAAGATTACTTATCCTGCAACAATTACAATGACTGCGCACAGTCCAATCAATGACTAAATACAACTTCAGAGAGTATCAATTACTGAAGACCAATTATCTCAAGTCCTCTAGCGGCGGCCTCTCGTGCGCCAATCCTTCACTTGCTTCCCGCTTCCCTTGTGCACACCTTGCACTAAGCTTCCGCCAAGCTAAGGAATTGGTATCACTGCGCAGCACGCAATAGCCCTTGGAACTCTTGGAATCCAGCCCGCCTTCTCTCTTCTCTGCACACTTTCCTCTTGACACCTCTTGCACTCTTGAATGTCGTCGCACACTGGAGGCTCTTCTTGCTTCCTTTCTTGCTCTTCTGAAGCTCTCTCTTGCTCTCAACTCTCAATGTGTAAGAATAGCCTTTGTCCTTCCTTTTGTTTGAGAGTCCGCCGGTTCGCGCACTCTAACTGCAATACAATCTTGGTGTCCTTTCAATGTCCCAAGATTGTCTTTTTGAACTGGTCCTCAACGATTCGCTACGTTGTCTTGTAGTGACTTTAGAACAAGAGTGACTTTTAAAATAAAATTTTGATTGGGCGGCCTATTTCCACCTTTTCGTACGCGGCCTTCCACCTTCACCTTTCCTTTTAATTCTTTCACTTTTGCACCTTAAGATTTTAGATTCAACCTTTGAACCTTAAGAGGAAAAATACTTTGTACCTTTAGTTTCGACCGGTTAGGGCTCTACAGTCCTACTCTTATTCGTGCCTTGTATGCCTGAATCCACATGGCTAATTCTTCAGGCATGGGATCTGCTAAAACCGATCCTATCTCATCCTTTTTATGCCTTTCATTCTTATTTCCTTCTTTCAAGTTCATTTTTTCTTTTTGAGTTTGTTCATTCTTTTCATTTTCCTTCTTTTGTTGTAATTTCCTTTCCTTTATTCTATCTCTTCGGATCTTCCATCTTTGTGTTCATTTGCTTACAACACTTTTCTCAGGCTCTTCCGAATCTTCAACTATTTGAGGTGCAGGCGTATTCGTCTCTAGGTCACTTTGATTGTGTTTTTCAGGTTTTTCTAGGGTCTCTCTAGCTTTTGCTCTTGTTATCGCCTTCAATGGCAAAGTGTATTCCTTATCACTCCCTGATGATTCTATTACTTCTATCACATTGATTTGCACATTGGAGGTAACCTTGTTGGGATTCTTGGGGCAATCTCTGAAAAGATGTTCCTTACCATAGTCACTACAGTAGCCTTCCCTGACTCGTTGTGGTGGTGGTGGGTTTGGCAATGTACATTCTCTGATATAGTGATCACCTCCACATCTGTAGCATGGTCCTCTGGGCATAGGCGGTCTGTTCATGGGTCGGGGTGGTATGGTTGCTCTCGGAGCTGTGTACATCATTGGCACATAATCCTGCTCATATCCATAAGAGTTATCTTGTGGTTCCAAGTCATAAACATATGGGTCGTATGTTTGTCCATACTCTATCATGGAGCTTTCATAAGAGGGATAGCCTCCTTGACTAGAGTCATAAGATGAGTCATATGATTCATTATGCTGGTACTATTGCTCTCGCTAGGTTTTCTTCAAGACAAGCCACTTTCACTGAGACAACATTCTGAGGATGGGGCGGTTGTTGTCCTAGTACTGGTTGTGG
Organism: Ceratopteris richardii; assembly: GCA_020310875.1. Lineage (NCBI taxonomy): Eukaryota > Viridiplantae > Streptophyta > Polypodiopsida > Polypodiales > Pteridaceae > Ceratopteris > Ceratopteris richardii. The sequence continues at coordinate 100,049,762 of CM035433.1, read as the reverse complement.
TTGGGTGTATCCTTGATAAGCATGTGGTCGTGGCACTGGTGCCTGCTGCTGATAAGTGGGGTACCTCAATGATTCACCTCCTTGCTCTCTCTGAGGGTATCCATAAGGTCTCATATATGGCTGTGCTGGTCTCGATTGCCTATTGTAAGGGCAATTTTCTGTACTGGGATTTGTATATTTTTGTTCTACACTGCAATATTGTAGAGGTCCTGGGACGGTGGGTCTATTATAAGCATAAGCAGGTGGTGGGACTACTCCCCTAGTGCACAAGTGAGAGGGATGATCACCTCCGCACTGCATACATCTTCTAAGCATGGGCACTCTTATAGGGTTATTGGGGTAGTTCCTCTGTCCTTGAACGTTCAAAATCTTTGCTACTAAGTTGGCTATTTCCTCTACATTGTTTTTAGGGTTTGATGTGCTGCTGGCCGAATCTTCACTTTTCAAGCTACCTTGAGGTATTTTCAAATCCTCCGCAAGATTGTTTTCTAAATCAATACATTCCTTCATGCATTCTTGCAAAGTTTGAACTCTCTTTACATACACCAGAGATCTTAATGATCCGTTCAATAATCCTTCCAAAAATAATGACACCATTTTATTTTGGGTAGGTCTCTCTTCCACTGGGCATCTGTCCACATACTACTTGAATCTTCTTGCTGCCAATCTCACTGATTCTGTAGGGGCTTGCTTAAAGCTATGGATCAATGATGACGAGTTGTTTTTAATTCCAGACTTAGTGAATTCCTCAATCATTTCTTGATAGACTTGTTCCATGTTTTGACAATTATTAGGATCTAATGGTTGGAACCATGCTAACGCTGTGTCTGTCAAAGATAGACCAAAAGATTCATATTGGATCAAAAACTCTTCCACTTGTTCGGCTCTGATTACTTGCTTAAATTCAGCTATGTGATTGTAAGGTTCACTAGAGCCATCATAGTGGTTTCTCATGCATTTGGCCACTTGAATTGGCCTTAATCTTCTTCCTGCTTCAGGCGGTCTAGGCATCACGGGGAAAATTGGTCTTCCTACGGGTATGCCTGGTCCTCTTGCTACAGGTGGTCTGACTGGGGCAGGAATTCCATGTCTTGGGTCAACAGGTGGTTGAGGTCGGTAATTAGGGTTATTTGCAGGCATTGCAAACTGCACATGTGGTCTGACCGGGATTTGTGTTTGTTGTGTTTGCCCCGACTGTTGATATGAATCATTCTGAGACGTTCCAAGTGGGTTTCGTGAAGTAGTGGCTTGGTCCCTAGGGGGAAACACTGGAATATTATGATATTTCAACTTGGCTCTTTCTAATTCCATTAAGGGCCAATATCTTCTCTGAATCTTATCCAAATATGTGATGATGGTGGGGAAATCAGGATCTTGTAACTCATAGATGGTGACAGGATTAGGGGCAGCTTCCCATATTGAAGAATGTGCTCTAAGGAGAGGGTCCATTCCATTGATCAAGTATACATCCATTATGGAGTCATCTTGGGGAATCAGGTCTCCTCTCCAAACCCTAACAACCGTAGATCTCCCTCTAGGAGTAGTTACTTGCTCTTCATTCCCTTCTCCATTTAGGTTTGAAGCATTGTTTTCTTCCCCAAGTTCATTAATGTTTTCAGGGTGTTCCGTGACAACATACTGGATATCTCTTTTGTCCATGTAAAATCCTCCTGCATACTTGATTGCTGGCCTAGGCACTATGTAAGCCTCTGAAGCCTTCTTTAGTCTGGCCACTGATCTGTTCAGACCATCCAAGTATATGGGTATCTCATGTTGGTTGGTGGTCACATATTCTAAAGAGGTCCGGTACTCTCCCTCAATAATTGACATCATGCCAATCATTGGTACAGTGTTCTGCATATCCTCTAAAGCCATGGGAATTTCTTCCTCTAACTCACTGGATGTCTCCGAGTAATGTGAACGGCTACTTGGCTCGGCTACACTACCTACAAAAGAGATTACACTTCTTCGGCTTCCTAGGGTTCTTCCAGATCTCAAGTTCATCCACTTAACAGCTCTGATCAGCCCTTGCTAACCTCTATCTTCTAGATTTCTTTACTATGGGTCAGAATTCTAGAGGAATTTGGCTGGAAAAATGACTGAAAAAGAAACTTTCAAGTCACGATACTAGACTCCAAAATTTCACGATACACGACCTTTGGCCAAAAACGATACACGATACTTCAAGAAAACGATACACGATACTCCAAAAAGACGATACACGATATCTGACTCTCACGATACTCGATACCTAAGTTAAATGATACTCGATACTTCAGTGAACACGATACACGATACTTGGATAAACACGATACTTGGACAACCACGATACACGATCTGTGACAAGTATCGCGATTGGTGAATGCACGATACACGAGGGCACAATACTCGATACTTCCAAAGACGATACTCGATACACAATACTTGGTGAAGTATCGCGATCGAAGAACACGTTACACGATATACGATCTCTGGCAAATATCGCGATCAATAGAACACGATACACGATATATGATCTCTGGCAAGTATCGCGATCGATAGAACACGATACACGATACTCGGAGAGACACGATACTCGATACACGATATTTGGAAAATATTGCGATACTCAACCACAGGAGATCATGATACTTGTCAGGTATCGCGATACTCGACCGCGGGAGAACACGATACTTGACCCTTTTTCAAATTTTTTTTGCTAGATTTTTTGCTTTTGATTCAAGACAGTGGTTTTCTGGTTTTTCTACCCTCTCCTCACCCTCTGTATCACCCAAAACACACTTTCTACCCCCTGTAAATCCTCCATGATACCTAACGCAGATCGCTTTTCTCTGGAAACTTGATTTACAGGTAAGTAATCACAACAAAACAGTAATGTGCTCACCTTGGAAACTTTTCCAACTCTTTTATCACTCCCCCTTGCTCTCCGCAGCTCCCAAACTCCTCTCTCGTTGAAAACGATACTCGCTGAAATCTGCTCACGATACTTGCTAAAAAACAAATGACTTGGACAACTCGATTTTTGGCTTTTATACTTTAGAACTTTCCTACTCACTAAAAAATCAAAGGAACAAAGACTGAAAAGCTACTCTACTTACTCAACCTACTCCCTTACTCCTCCTACTCTTACTCACTCCACTCACTTCCTAGACTAATAACTCACTACACACACTCCAAGAATGAGAAGTAGTAAGTGCGGCTGAAAATGACTTACCAAAGAAGAGAAAATCACCACTCCTCCTCTCGCTTCAATGCAAAAAGCTACTTACCATCACACAAATGCCTTGGTTTGATTCGACACTTCCCGGCAACGGCGCCAAAAAACGTGTTGACCTAAGCACCAACTTAGGGACTTGTGGAGAAAGAGACTATACCTCAATCCCTCGCAAGTGCATATAGTGGGGATTCACGCTTTAATTATCAATCCGATGAGTATACAAACCTAACCGAGTGTATAAGGACATGCATTCAAATGATGATCAATGCAAATGAACTACTCAAAGAGTGCAAACAAGGTAAAGACTGATCCAAACAAGCTTCAACTGTCAGTTATGGTGTCACGATACTTGGAACAGCAGCCAACAGTAAATTGAGCTTTTCTCTCAGCTCCGAACTTCAAATATAGTGAATAGCATATGCGTTTCGAAGCTCTCAAGAAGACGCATCCAATGGCTGTGGTTTCACTCAATTTTGACAGTCCTACTTCAAGTTATGAGCAAAATACTGAGTCGCGGGAAAACCTTCCTACACTTCAGCACTTCCTACACTTTGCACACACCTTAACAACAGCAAACAAACACTTTCATGGATAGATAACACTTCCTAACACTCTTTCCAAGCAATACACATGCAGACAGGCTCACAAAGAAGAAGATACAGAGAGGAGAAGACACAAATTCGAATTTCTGTGCTCTTGATTCTCACAATGGCAAAAAGTCTTTACAAAGAGTCACAAATTGACTTATATACTTGTGCCCTAAAAATGGTCCTTTCACACAAGAGACCGGCACTTTATTAACTAAAGACTAATTTCCTACTAATTTACATGGGTAAGCTTCTAATCTTCTGTGGGGATGCATCTAGAGGACTCCTCTGGTGCATTTACATCGGAAAATATATTACAAGAATGGTTATAATACAAAAATTGGGTGTCCAAATCGGAAAAATTTTGGGGCCCGTCTTTTTCTCTGCCTTGTGCTCTCTTTAGCTCTGCAACACACGGCAAGAAGCCTTAGAACGCATCAAGAAACGGAAAGAGTGGATTCGACAAAGAGACGAATGGTATCTCCAAGGAGAAGAGCCTATCCCCATGGCTAATTACCAAGTCCATAAGTCTGACACGAAAAATTTCTACATGTCACAGCCTTATCTAAACCTAGGAATTGGAACCACGGGGTATCAGTTGATAGATGCTTTAATAGACTCAGGAGTAGGACTCAGTTGCATACGTAATACGGTCATCTGAGATCTTCAAATGATCTTGGCTCCCATGAAAGCTCATATGATAGGTATCGGAGGTCAAATCATAGAATGCATTGGAGAAACTACTGTATCCCTCCACCTAGGAAATTCCTCCATGAAACAACGAGTCTTAGTGTGCAAAGATGAAGACTTGATAGAAAGCTTGATCCTAGGACAAGATTAGATCATTGAAAATGAAGTAAGCATCCACCTAGCGCAAGGCTATATTTCAGCCAAGATAGGACACAAGGAAGTTTTTAGTCTACTAGGGGAGAAGCCTTCACCAAAACCAGAGACCATCAAGAGTGCAGAAGACCTCAAGGAAGAGCTTATACAACATGATTCCAGCCCCAATCCCTCAGAAGCAAGTTTGGAAGAAGCCGAAAGTTCAAACCCTAACTTGTCCAAGGAAGAAGTAAATTCATCCTATTCAATTGGTGAATGGCTAGACACTAGGGAAACCAGCACTCTGAGAGTTTCTCACATGACAGAAGGATCACCAATTTGGAAACCCACAATCAAATACACTCATCCAGGAAAGGTCAGATTCAAATGGGTACGCAAGGACCAAGTACAAAAACCAGAGAATGCTACACCAGGTCATGAAAAGGGAACGGAGCGCAAGCATTATTCTTTACTGAAATCCGAACCAAAAAGACTCTTGCAAGTATGGCTCCCTAGGACTTTGCTTGAAGCTCAGAAGGCACGACAACAGATATGGATTCCCAAGAAGGTCAGACAAGCAGCCAACCAAAAGATAAGCAAACAGGAGGATACATTACATCTAGACATTCGGACAACGAAGCCAAGACAGACTCGTCATAGAAACATGAAGAGAAAAACCTCTATCACTAGGACATTAGAAAAAACAAAGGAAACACATGAAGCTCGAGGAACCAAAGAGAAGGCATAGCCTATCAATGCGACCACGAAATGGATTTGGAAACCAAAGCAAATGCAAGGAATCGACCACCGGAGCAATGAAGATTCCAATTGCACTCATGAAGTATCGAATGCACGTAAAGTATGCATAATAGGGCCATATTACAAGGCCAAGCATTCGGCACTTGATGTACATAATAAAATTAGTGGTGCACATTCTCCAATGAGAAATAGGTCATAGCTTCAACTTCCTTAGGAATGGACCTACTATGTAACTAAATAAATGCTTCGGCTAAACTAATACTTGTTTTCTTTTAGAAAAGAAATAAAAAGATGTGGTAAGTGATCTCACTTAAAGAAGCAAGGGAAACGGAGTGACGAAACGAAAACATGTCACTGCAATGCACCGCACAATTGCTATATTTTCTATTGAAGCTAATGCATGTTTCATTACAAGTGCAGATGGCTTCTGACGATTCTAAAGCAACGATTCAAGAGGAAGTATTGGAATTTCCTCTCCAGAGTGTAACCAAAGCAAAAGGACATTGGTTTAGAGAAGATCAACCAGTCGGGGAGTACCTCTTCCTGGTGAATATCAAAATCATGGATACAGATAATCGATTCCCGATTATGTCTCAAGATTTTAAAGTGGTGGATGAGCTCCCGTCTACAATTGACATAATGAAAAAAGCGGGTATACACAAATACTTTGAACTGCCGATCTACAAGCCCGACTTTCAAAGGTGCACACAAGTCATGAATACATTACAGCTAGCACTGCATGACCCATTGGTGCCAGAGGCCAGAGTCATGGACGGAGTAGGTGAATGGGTAGTTATCCAATTTACACATGATTTGATTAAAGAAGCTTTCGGATGGGAGAAGGATGGAATCACTGTCTTGAAGGAAGAGAGTCGAGGGGCAAAAACCAGAACATTCATTGACATCAATCGAGTGGATATTGAAGAAGAAGTACGACTAATCCATCAGCACTTGTGCTTTCCAAACATGCATCGATACACCGCCCCTCAGAAGATAATTGTTCAACTACTCTCACATGCTATCAAGCAGATTGGCATTAATCTGACTCCATACATACAGGAACGGCTATTCGAGGCGAAGAAGCAATGGAATAACAAGAAGTTTTTGAACGGTAGTGTAGCTCTGACCATTTTAATCTATCATGCTTTAGGTATTCGAGAGCACCTACAAGAAATGCCATCATCGACTGCCATGGCTAAGTATGCCAAAGTCGCCATAGTCCCCAAAAAGAAAAGAGTCAAGATGGTTGAAGAGGCAGAAACTAGTTCTCAACCCAAAATGAGAGGACAAAGAGATTAAGGGAGGTAAAGCAAGTAGAAGAAGAAGTTCCAGCCATGAGAAGGGCACACATACTTCCAAAGACAAGAATTGAAGAGCCAAGACCAATTACAGAAGAAGACTTAACTAAAGCCCTGGAAGATACACACCAATATACAGGAGGGCAAGTTAGTCTACCAGTGCAAGGGCACCATTACCAGCAGAACCAACAAGACAAGGAAGCTAAAAAGAAGCTCACCAAAGTACATCGATACCGAGAATTAGGGTTGGATAATTCAAGCTCATCTTCGGATGCACAAGACGAACCCGACACATCTTTATTAAATGTGGACATTCAAAGTGAATCAAAGGATGATGGACAATGGGAGGAACTTAATGAAGTAAACTACAATGAAGCAGAAGGGGACATGAAGGTGAATGACAACATAGTCCACCCCGATCAAGACACTGCAGGCAAGGAGGCAAACCAAGAAGGGACACATGTCCTCCAACTAAATGATACTTCCAAAATTCAAATCACAGAGACAACACCTATAGGAAAGGGACCACTCAAGAATCCAAAGCAAGAGCCTAAAGAAGCTACAGGCGAAGACTCAGAACCCTTCACTCCGATAAGGGTTTTGGCAGAACCCTCCCCCATGGATGTTACTTTTCAAGGGAGTGCCACTAAAGTTATTGATTTGGATGAAGAACGAAAAGAACCGGAAATTCAACTACAAATCAGACAACCACACAACGAGACTATCCATGTAGAGCACGGAAAAGATGTACAAACCGGAGAAGCTCCAAGCATACTGAAAACGTGGTTGAATGTCGACATCGCTCAGCTCAAGCCCGTAGTGCAAGACATGATTAGAACCACAATGGATACGCAATAGTTAATGCTTGAGGCTGATGAGGACTATGATCAAGCGATGCAAGACAAGCATGAACTTCAAGAAATGGGTAAGAATCTCTCAGAAGAATTAAAGCTAGCAAGAGAGCAAATAGTACATAAAGAAAATGAAGTTCAAGAGGTCAAACAGCAGTGCAAAACTTTAGAGATAGAAAATGCAAAATTAAAAGAACAACTATAGGAATTACAGAAGAAATATGAGGTTACCAAGGCTGAGAAGACTAGGATGAATGCAAGAAGTAAAATACTAGAATCACAAATAAAGGTATACATGGAGGAGGCAGAAAACCTAAGGAAGAGAAACAAGGAGCTCATGACAGCTCTTTTGAGTAATCAACTGATTGAGGCTCAAGAAGAGACAGCCATAAACACAAAGGAAATGGAGGAAAAGATAGCCAGGTATGAAGATCAGCTCAAGCAAGAGCAGGCAGTCATTGCCGAATGGGAAAAGAGGTACATGGATGATATCGCGGCCCTAAGAGCAAAATGGAAAAAGGCTGAGAATAGATATCTAGTGCAATGTAAAGAAGACGATCAACTCGAAGTAGTAGCAGAAGAAATTCAAAAAGATAAGGAAACAATTTTGAAGGCCCAGGAAGACATTAAGCAAAAGAAGGAAATGATAAAGCAACTCCAAGATCAGCTCGCACAAAAGGCAACGAAGGGGACACTAGAAGTTCCAAAATCCACAGCGGCTATTGAGGAGATTGAGGTACGTCCTCTCTCTCCCCCCTCACATCATTCGCCAATAAGGGAGGGAATGGAGACCCAAATTGAATGTAATCATCGGGATATTGCAGAACTGAGACGAGATGAGAGGGCACTACTAGTGTCCCAGCTTACTGCTGAGTTTGAAGATCAAATAATCCAAGTCATGAAGGAAGCTAAAATTGAAAGCAAAAACTTGGAACAAATCTTGAAGCCTTTTAATGTACCATATGGCCTCCTCAAAGAGCAAACGTGGCAATATATAAGGACAATGACAAATAAAGAGTCGGACAACAACCTCCAGTTCAGCAATAATACTTTCAATTATACTCAAGAGGAATTCGAGAAGGCTGATCCTATTTGGAGGCAGAAGCTTTTGGAAAAGAACCCTACACTACAGGTATAGTGGGAAGCATCGCTATATGTGCTTCAGGTAAACCCATCTTTTTGTCGAGTACCCCTCAGACGCTCCTGGCCGCAATTTTGGGATGGACAGCACCAGGGTAGCATAAATTGGCAGTGGCTAAATTATCCGCTATTACCAAGTCCACCGCATAATTACCTACCGACGGAGGAATACATGGTGAAAACCATGGAATTTTGGATTGCTAGATATGCAACTGTTCCAGATTTGGCCGTCAAAATGACCAATAAAATATTTAGCATGCTCCTAACTGTAATTAAAGTCTTCCAACATGCCAAATATACATTTTTGAACTTCATCGGCATCACACAAGGATCCGAAGCACTCGTTTTTTATCTTTCCACCATTCCGAGTCGCTTAACACTCATGGCCTACTATTCAAGACTTATGTTCCTACCGAGCACATACATGAAGACTTTTGAAGAAGCATTTTTCACTGGCTTTATCGAAATTGATTCAGAAATTTTTGTAAAGATGACTTCAAATCTTAACGCAAGACTGGTGGCTTACGAAACAAGCTTTTTTGTGGATCACTGACAAGCACCAGAGGATGGAGTGAAGTCAACATAGTGGAAAGAGTTTATGATATGTCACTCCAACCTGCTTAATCAAAGAGAGAAAATCACCATTCAAACGTACTCATGTCACCACAAAAAGCCTATCGGGGACGACAGAGTTCAGGAGGAGGGATGTGTGGAAGGGGAATCAAGCAAGAAAAGAAGAAGAAGAAAATCAAAGACCAAAACTACTCAATAAAGAATGAAGATCATAAAGCAAAAGATCCACCCTCTGCCCAAAGCCCCGCAGGGGCACGCATCAGGCAACAACGCCAAGCACCCAGGTCGTGAGGAATGGAATTAAAGAACAATCAGAACCAGGACATTTCATGGGAAGGACGGACCAGGGCCAGGAAGTATCCATGAAGAAGTGCAAGACAATACTTGGCAGGTAATAATCCTCTTGCTGATAGCGTGTGTTGGTAACCAAGTAAACAGGCTCAGAGCAATACAACAGGGTCAGATATGTGAAGACAAAGACAAATCAGAAGACCAAAAGCTAGAAAGAGGCAGAGGCTGAAAAGTTGAAGCGGGTGACTAAGAACATCACATTCTTAGTCACTGGTGGCGTGCGTGGTAGCCTGACTGAATGCAACAACCCAGATTTGTGATGTACGGAATACCAAGGGGAAAACAGAAGCAAAGGACATACTTCGGACAAAATAACAAATTCTCTGACAGTCCTTACCGCTTCTTCGACCACTAGGTGCGTGTATTCAGAAGCCTTAAATGAGAATCAAAAGCCTGTCAAGGTACGATAGAGACAAAGAGGGGGAGAGTGTTGCAGAGCAAAGAGGCACGAGAAAAGAGAGCCCCAAAATTTTCAAATGAATGGGCATATTTTTCTTCTTCAAAGTCTTAGGAAATTCCCTCAAGCCATGTAAATGCACTAGAGGAGTCCTCTAGATGCATAATCCCAACTCATAGTAATATATTCCTTGTAAATTAGTAGGAAATTCACTTTTTAGTAATAAAGTGCCGGTCTCTTGTGTGAAAGGACCAAATTTAGGGCACATGTATATAAGTCACTTTGTGACTCTTTGGAGAGACTTTTTGCCATTGTGAAGAAGGAGAGCTCCTGATTTTCGAATTTGCTTCTTTCTCACAGATTTTCATCTTCTCTTTGATCTTCTATGTGTGTGTAATGCTGGAATGTGTGTGTAGGACTGCTGTCTACCCCTCCCCACAGTTTTTGAGCTATTGTAGTGTGTGTGTGAGCTAGTAGGAGTTGTGGAGTGAGTGTGGGTGTTTCCCACCATTCACTATTTTGGTCATAACTTGAAGCACGATTGTCAGAATTGAGTGAAACCACTCCATTGGAAGCGTCTCGTCAAGAGCTTCAAAATGAACCTGGTATTGGCCATATTCGGAATTCGGAGATGAGAGAAATCCTCGATTTAGTGAAAACTGTTGTAAGTGGTATCGCGACAGACACTTTCAGTATTTCAGTGAGTTTGAGAGGTGGATTAGTCTTTTCTCACACATATAAGCTGAATCACTTCATTTTCCATCACGTGTGCACATGTCCTTATACACTTGGTTAGGTCGTTTCATCGGATTGACAAATAAGTGTGTGTCAATTCCCCACTATACGCACTTGTGTGGTAAATGAGATTTAGTCTCTTTGGCACAAGTCCTTAAGTCTTCTTGACTTAGGTACACAGGGATTTACTTTGTATGGGAGATATTTTGATCCACTGTTTTGATCATTATATATTGGATATGAGAGATTGAGATCTTGGTCCATAGTTTGGATCATTGACCAATTGACATCTTCGATTCATAGTTCGGATCATGACAAGACTTTCTTGATTTTCATTTCGTTATAGTGAGTAAATCAAGTAGATTTGCTTGAGCTTAGAGATTAAGCAATATTGGAAAAGATTTCCATTTATTTTTAGTATTTTTGCATAGATATTGGGGCATAGTTAGATTCTAGAATAGTATTTTTCTTAGTTATTGAACTAGTTTATGGAAGATCCACAAACGACTCATAGTTTCCGATGAGCATAGTATTTCTCATTACTCTAATGGAGTAAGTGATTTTGCACAATTATACCATATGAAAATTTCTCCATGGGTATTCTAGGGAGACAAGGGCAAGCTTCCAAGGTTTCTCTTAGTGATCAAGCCATCAGAAGCTAGTGGTCAAGGTCTAGGCATAGGGAGTTTGAGGATATTTTGAGTACTTATGCTGCACACATATGCACTCATTGTGTCTCAAAGGGATTCCTAGAGTATGCCTTAGGCAATGACTATTGTTTATTGGTGGAAATGCTAGATAGGAAGTGGAGAGACTAGTTGTCTACTTTTTGAGCATCTAGTATTTTAGACACCTGGCACACTCTACTCTTATTACTTGGAATCATAGATTGTGATTCCAAGGTTTATAGACCCTTCTATATCATTGATGACAATGATCTTTAGAGGGGGGGAGAGTGTTATATTCTAGAGATGTGCATGCTTGGAGGAATGGGAAGTTCTTTGCTCGGGGGATAGACAAGGCCAAAAGCTAGAGAGTTCATATGAGGTACCTACTCATGATGGCCATATGAATAGAGGGACCTTAGAGAGAACTCTAGATGGTGACTAGGTGAGGGCTATGAATAGACTGAGAGGTGAGTTCCAAGCATGCCATTCTCCACTTCTCACATGTTGAAATTTCTCTATGAGTTTGTAGATGTTTGAGTTTGAGGTCTGTGCAAGCACATGAACAACACAAGGAAGAAGAAGAAGCTTGGAACACAACACAACATTGAATGAATTACGAGGTGAATGTAGAAAGATAAGTGAACCATTAGATTTATAGGCATATATAAAAGCCGGGGTAAAAAACCCTCCTAAAGAGCGAAAAAAGTACCTCAATAATCCTAAGTGTGTTCACACACATCGCTACCAAAATATATCAACAAATCCCCCTTGGAGTGATGTGGTGAACAATCAATTGGCACTCATGTATAAGGTAGTGCCAAACTATGTGGACATAGATCAATCCACAATTGGAAGCAAGCCCAAAGTTTTGCGAAAAGTTTCTGCAAAAAGGTCTACAATTTTATGTTGTGTGGGCACATATGCCAAACTGATCTCTCCAATAGAGAACCTCTCCCTGACATAATGATAATGCACCTCAATGTGCTTTGTGCCATCATGGAACACAGGGTTCCTTGCAATTTCCAATGTGCTCTAATTCTCAATGAAGATGGTGGTGAGAGAAGACCGACCAACACCCAAATCAGCCAAAAGGCATATGAGCCACACACACTCAATTGTCACTCTAAAAGATATCCTATACTCAGCCTCACAACCTCTTTATATAGGATTGGCAATAGGCTTGCAATATTCAAGGCCAAAATGCTACAATAATGTGTGAATATATTTTGTTTGACAAAAAGCTATTCCCCCATCAACTTGCATAAACTGAATGCCCAAATAACAATGCAAATGCCCCAAATCTGACATCTAAAAAGATGCATGCACATTAGCCTTAAATTCAACAACATGCTTCTCATTAGGGCCAGTGACAACATGTCATCAACATACACATCATTTTCACGCTTAACATATAAGGTGCTTTTAGTTGGACTATTCTCAAAACCATGTGCAATAAAATATGCATGTATCTTTTCATACCAAGCACATGGTGCTTATAATGCCTTTTTCAACTCGCACACTTTGTTTTCATGCCCGTTCTTCACAAAACCACAAGGCTGAAATATGTACACTTCTTCATGTAAGTCACCATTCAGAAATGCATTTTTAATTTCCAACTAATGTATAGTCCAACCATGATGAGCTACAAGTGCATAGATGCTACGGAAATTGGTCATTCGACAAGTGGGTGCAAAGGTCTCATCAAAATCAATGCCCCTCTCTTGATCATAAGATTTTACAACAAGCCTAGCCTTATACCTGCCAACTATTCCATCACGCTTACATTTCAGCTTGTATACCCACTTAGTGCCAATGGCCTTTTTTTCAAGAGGCAAATTACATAAAGACTAGGTATCATTCTTCATAATAGTATCATATTCAGATTGCATAGCAGCCATCTAGTTTTTTGAACTTTGTGCTTCAACAAAAGAAAGAAGCTCATTCTCATCACAAAGACTAGAGATAGCCATCACATAACAATCTGATGCAAAGGAAGCACTATGAAAGCCTAAACGAGTATGATATGATAAAGGTGCATCCAATTTGCTATTGCTTAAAGTCAACATAAACATTTTGGCATATTTTTTGCCTTTTCTATATAAGCTCTCTCATCAACAAGTACATAAAAAATGGGATGATCTGCATCATCGTGTGGAACCTATAAAGGTTTGCCTCATTTGGAGCAACACTTGACTCTCCATGTGTAAAAAGAGGCAACAAAGTGTCATACACATCTTTGGAGCTAATTGATGTCTTCTTAGTACATGAAAGTAATGGTTGAATTGCATCTTCCACAAAAACAACTTCATCGCTAATCAAAATGTGTTTCGTCTATGGATGCTCTAGAAGATAGCCTTTGCTTTTAGAACTGTGCCCAACAAAAATACATTTCATTGATTTATCATCCAATTTCTTGCATTATTGTTTAGGCACTGATGCATATGCCAGAAAACCATAGGCACACAGAGGCTTGCAATCGTGCCAAACCTCATATGGAGTGATAGATTGCAGTGCTTTGCTACGACACTTGTTTAGTACATATGCTACACACATAACAATGTCAAGTCAAAAACTATGTGATAAAACTTGACTTTTGACCATACACCTCTCCATCTCCATGAGAGACCTGTTCTTTCTTGCTGGAACTCCATTTTGTTGAGGTGTATACATCATTGTAAAGTGATGTTTTAACCCATGCTCAACCAAAAATGCATTAAAATAAGAAGACATGCATTCCCCCCCTCCATGGTGCCCAATTTACATGCTGACAAATTTGCAGCCATAAACAAAAATTGTTTGGAACACACAAACACTTCAAACTTTTCTTTCAATGGATAAAACCATGCATTCCTGGTAAAATCATTAATGAACATCATGAAGTAAAGGTAGTTCCCAAAAGAAGGTGTTTTCATAGGACCACATACATCACTATGAAGAAGCTACAATTTATGAGCAGCTCTAACTTAACCATCTTTAGGAAAGGAAGAATGCTGCATTTTTTCCAAAATAAAGCTTCACATACATGTTTACAAGGTGCCCCAAGTTTGGGTAGAGAGAACATCATATCAAATTTCTACAGCCATAGAAAACTAGCATAATTCAGATGAGCAAAGTGTGCATGCCAAGCTTTAGATGTCAGGTAGCATGAGAATCTTGAATTGCACATGCTGAATCATTCATGAATTTTTCATAGACTATGGGCTTATACAAACTAGGACATAAAATGCAAGAAGCAATAATGACATTGCCATTTGAAATATCATGAACTATACACCTGCCATTAGCAAATTTGACAACCAAGACAACCTTGGCTAATGAAACTAACAACAGATCTTTCTTGATCCCTGGCACATACAATGCATCTAACAATGTAAAAGAACTACCATCAGTAGTAGTCAAAATGATCTTACCAACTCCCATTACAAGATTTGAGGATTTATTTGTGCATGTGATAGTATTCCTGATAGGGGTAGGGTCAAGTGAACTGAAGAATCTCTATGGCAAGGTAATATGTTTGGTTGCCCCACTATCAAAGTACCAAACATTTGAGTCTACTACAAACATACATTGCTTATGAGAAGATGGGTCGTAACTACATACATTAGTAAACACCCATTCTTCATTCTGCACAAGATTAGTAGAATCTATCTTTGGTGTAGAGGCCTTTGCAACAACCATTCCAACCTCTTTCTTCTTTGCCTCTTTTGTAGCTAGTTTTGGACAACTCTTTATGGCATGATCATTTCCTTTACAGTAATTGCAGAATTCTTTCTTCTTTTCTATTTTCTTATCATCTTTGTCCTCCTTGTTTGGCTGTGTGGCATTAGCAATTTTCTTCTTACTAGTAGATGAGCTCCATTTATCCTTGCCCTTCTAACTAACTAAGAAATCTTGATTTGCAACATGCATAATAGACTTGTTCTTCCTGGAATGACCTTCTTGAAACAAAATAGAGAATAACTCCTCAAATATTAAGGCATTTGGATTTCCTTTAATCATCAATTGAAGAGTAGAAGCAAAACTCTGATATGAATCTAGAAGAACATTAAGAACAGTCAGCACAAGTAAAATATCTAATAAGACTTCATCAACACAAATAAATTTTTCCTTCAATCTTTGATATTTTTCAAAAACCTTTCCATAGAATCTTCTTCATTCATATGCTCACTCTCCAATTGTTTTTGGAAGTAAGCAACATGAGCCTAATTTGTTGCCTATCTAAAGTGGTAAGTGTATCCCAAGCATCTTTTACTATTTTACAAGAGTGAATATGATGGATAATGGCAGGTTTGACAGACAAGGCTATCAATGCATGTGCGTGAACATCTTTGCCATCCCAACAAAGTTGCTCTGTAGCGGGTGCATATTCAATCAAGCATGAACATGAATATGAAGATCATAATCTTCAATGCCATTTGCATCACCTTCAATAACTGTTTTCAACACTTTGCACAATATTACACAATCCTTTTGTTATTAATATATGATGCATCATATATGCCCATATCGGGTAATTGGTACCATCCAACTTGTCCTCAACAACAATATATAGAATACATCATTGCTTTCAGCCATGGTGAGTGTCTAAATACCCTGATGTAAAAGAATGATTGTATCTCAAAAAGTTGAACAAAACCACCCTATCAAGCTTTGGTAAACCTATAGTAGACTTTGAGATGTGTTGGGAATTGAACTCACAACCTCCCAGTTAGGAGTGCCCCAAAAGCCATGGTTGAGGATGACTTCCTAATCCTCTCTCTTAAGGCGTGGTTCAACCATCTCCTACTAGGATTATGTGAAATTCCTCCCCCCTTAGACTGAGCATTGCCCTCAATGCTCACTTGTGGACCATCCTATCTAACTTGGGCCCTTTTCCACATTTGAGCACCTCCACTAGCCTCAAATTCCAGCGCCTCGACCTATCCAACCCACCTCTCTCTGGTGCCAAAATGCCCACATGCATCCTTCTTGGCCAGTTTCAGACTCACCCGTGGTCAAGCGCTTCCCAAGTGCCCATGAAATGAGGCGCCACCCTCCATCTTGCCTAACTGATACCAATGTTGGGAATTGAACTGACAACCTCCCGGTTAGGAGTGCGATGGGCTAACCACTTGCCCCAAAAGCCATGGTTGAGGATTACTTCCTAATCCTCTCTCTTAAGGCGTGGTTCAACCATCTCCTACTAGGATTATGTGAAAAGATGCTTGTACTGTTAAACCAAAACTTGTATATATGTTTGGCACAAAAGGACGAAATTGCCTACATAAGCACTATGATAGTGTGTTGGGAGGAAAAAATGAGCTCAGCTCAAAATCTTGACACCACAAAGAAAAGTAGTTTTGAGCTTCTAATCTCCTTGAGTATGCTCACCAATTTTTGTGTGATTTTGAGACTCTCATCGAAGGGGTGTTGATGATGCCATAGATGAGGCAATGACCTGCTCTAAGACCAATTATTGGAGTTCAATGTCTGCACAAGCACACAAACAACACAAGGAAGAAGAAGAAGCTTGGAACAGATCACAACAATGAATGAACTCCCAAGTGAATGTACAAAGATAAGTGACCCATTAGGGTTATAGGCATATAGACAAGCCAGGGTAAAAAAACCTCCTAAAGAGGGAGAAACGTGCCTTGGACATCTTAAGTGTGTTCACACACATCACTACACAAAACATATCAACAATAGATATTATATACTTTGATTTTTTTGCTTTTTCGTGATGCATACAAATTGTATTCTTCATACGTATCTTCCTTAATGCAAGAGCTTATTATAGGATGTCCACCTACTCATCTAGAGGAGGTTGAATGCTACCACAAGGGTCTACACACATATCTTTAAGAGTTAGAAGATCTAGCCATGAGTATTCATTGGATGGACTCATCACAGAACGATAGTTTTCATTCTAGATTTTTATTTTAGTCATGTATTGTATTTCAAAAATGTATTATTGGAGACATGATTTTTATTTTAGACATGTATTATTGTAAATATGTACTATTGAACGGTGAAGATATGAGGAGTGATAGTTATTTTTCTAATGAGATTTATCTTAGCCCTCCCTTACTAGACATCTCCTCCTTAGTTAGGAAAAACAACGAAAGAAATATTGCAAGTAGCAATGGTTAGTGTTTTTACAAGGCTACTTAAAAGCCATTGTATTTTGATTCTTTTCGAAAATCTTCAAGTAGCAATGATTAATTCTTTTTTACAAGACTACTTAAAAAGCCATTGTTTTGGATTCTTTTGGCTACCCATTTGGTTAGCGTTTTGGTGTCCATCCTAAAGGGTTATAGGTACCCAGATCCTCATGGCACTTGGGCATATAATATATTTCCTAGCAACTATAATTACCTTGGAGGTATTTTTGTCACCTTCCCAAATGAAACTTATTGTGAGAGAAACTATATCATATGGGACTTGCTAGGCGTGAGACTAGTAATGGATTCTTTGATTTCACCCACAAAGAGGGGAAGGTCAAGAGGGTTGGCCATAAGAGGAGTGATCATTCTTTTGATGAGAGGTATCTTAGCCCTAGCTTAGTACACATCTCCTCTTTTTGTTAAGAAAATTAGAGAAAACATTGGTAGATAACCCATGAGCCTCTTGCAAGGCTTGTTTATGCAAATAAGCTAGTACACATCTTCTTAGGAAAACTAAAACTAGAGAAAACATTGGTAAATAACCCATGAGCCGCTTGCGGGGCTTCTTTATGAAAATAAGCACTGGGTCCATCATGCTTTTTGAAAGAGAGAATGAATATTTAATTTTAGTTTTATAAAGAAAATCAAACACATCCATCTTTATTAGGTTTGTCAATCTTAGCATCCCAGAAAATGTAACAAAGGGCATGATCAACAGCCAATCATTCTCTCTAAGTAAACCTTAAGCTCAATAAGTTTTTGATGTAACTTGATAGCGACATCACTTTGCAGATTCAATATTTCCTGCTGTGTCATCCTCCTATTGTCTCTGAGCTTCCTAGCTAGTAGACCCTTGTATTTATTCAACACTTCTTGTGTTTATTTTTTATGCACTCTAAATTTTTGTGTAGGTGGGGCCAACCAAACTTATAAGTGAGGTGATCACTATAAAAGTAAACAGGCACATGTTGTCCAAAGGGAGGGTTCAAGTCCTCTTGGGTATAGTAGCATGACACTCTTCATCATGATATGATGAGATGTGAAATCAACTTTTTTTGGAGAATCATTGGCATTTGGACATTCTTGATGGACAATGTTGATGGCAACAAGGGTCATGTTGATTGTAACAAGGTCGGTTACAATTCAAACCACTCTTGTCATCTGGCTATAGGGTTGTCTCGTTCTAGTTTCTATCCTTAGCAAGTCTTCAAACTTTATCACTCTAAATACAACTATCAATTTTACATTTTACATTGAATTTGCCAATGTTTCTAGATGGCACCGTGTCCAATGTGGCATCACCCATATGCTTATCACTGATGAGAGTCTTATCTTGGGAGACACATCCAACAAATTATGATTGCTTACTAATTGCCAACAATCATTTTCCCATTGCCGTGCATTACCAGCTCTTTATCTTCATATCTGTTTTGCTGTTTTCAACGATGTTGAAATACTGAGAGAAAACAAGAAGACCACAAGAGCATGCAGATAGTTAAAATCCTTCCAACATACGGACCTGTCACTGTAAGAGCTACATACATACACAATAATAAAAGTGTAAAGTAGAGGAGTACGAAAGTGAACAGCTATCCAAACTAACGTACTTTGTTTTCCTTTAATTTTTTTAAGTGAATTTTTTTAAGTGAAGTTTGATCTTTCCATCTACTCTTAATCAATTGGGAACTACAATAATGGAGGCATATCAACAATTGGAAAGTACAACAATGAAGGGCATAACAGTCATAGGACCCCAATTCCCAACAAGAAAAGGTTGAATGCATATCACCTACTAGGAATCAACAAAACCCAAACGGTCCCAAGCCGCTTGGTTGGGTGGTTGGGCCTTTCACCTCTTGAGGCGGGGGCAAGGGTTCAACCCCCACTGGCAACATGTAAGGGACATGTTAACTTGGAAATCTTGTATTGTGGCTGATGTGCCACCGTTTATCTTGCTATGCGATAGATATGACCGTAGTTTAACCCAGCTATGTAAACCCCTGTTCTTGTGAGATAAGGAGGGTCCCATGGGTACTATGCCCTTCCTTGTACAATTGCAATTTCAAAGTTAAAGTCTGGAGGAGTAGGCCTAGACTGAACCTCCATTAAAATAAAATAAAATAAAATAAAACCAAACGATTAAAGCTTCATCTACCACACAAAGTTACGAGAACACTATTGAGAAACAATATAGCAATTGTTCAATCAAAGTGCACCCGAAAGTCAAATGATCCCTTAGGGAAATTGGTTCTACTTCTCATCACTACATGTGGATGAGGGACCACCTTCCAACACAGCCCACAAGGCTTGAACCCACCCCCTCTACAAAGGAAAGAGATGACTCTGCCACTCATTTATTGTACGAAATAGATTTGAACACATAGTTTCTTATCTTGTTGGAGATACCAATAGAAGTAACCCTTGCCAATATGGTGCTTTATAAAAAACCAATCCTTTTGCGTGGTTGGGCCTTTCGCCTCTTGACGATGGGGAGGGTTCAACCCTTCCATATGATAGGATAGTTGTGGCCCCTAGGCTAATGTAAAAATCAGTTGCCTTCTGGTAGTGCTTTTCGAATGTTGCCTTTGAGAAGTTCAACCCCTGCTTTGTGAGATACGAGGAGTCCCATGGATACTATGCCCATTCACATATATAATTGTTCTTTCACTTTATTGAAGTCAAGGAGATTAAGCTTCGGCCGAACTTCCTATTAAAAAAATTCCTTTTAAAGTTTGTAATTTAGAACTTTTTTTAATGTATCCTTCAACTACTATTCATGTTTGCTTCTAAGTCGGAGACTTTAGCGAGGTTCTCCTCATTTGTTTGTTTTTCTTATTTTTTCTGATGCATACAAATTGTATTATTCATACATAACTTTCTTAATGCAAGAGCTTACTATTGGATGTCCACCTAGTCATATATGTAGAGAGGAGGTTGAACGCTACCACAAGGGTGTACACACATACCTTTAGACTTAGAAGAGCTAGTCATGACTATTGATTGGGATAGACTCATCAGATAACGATAGTTGTCATTCTAGATTTTTATTTTAGTCATGTATTGTATTCGAAATATCTATTATTGTAGACATGATTTCTATTTTAGACATGTATTATTGTAAAAATGATTTTTATTTTATCAATGTATCGTATTTTAGACGTATTATTGCAAAAAAAAAAAAAGTTCATACATGTGTTACTATGGACATGTATTATTGTAGATTTTATTTTTATATTAGACATGTATTATCACAGACATGTCATTTCCTTTTATGTTTGTTATGTGATTTGGTTTGATCATAATTAATCTTAGTGATTTGGTTATTACATTGATTCATTCTATTTTTTGTAATGACTTAATAGACTTGTTTTTATTGGTATGTATGCAAGCCATGATGTGCAAGTATGTATATGTGTAGGTGATCAGCTATGTAGGTGTGTGCATGTTTATATAGATTTTGATGAGACAAACTTATTGGTACTTCATAATAGTTGAAGGACTGAAATTCAATTGAAAGCTCTGAGTGGCTAGTGAATCAATTCAATAGTTATGTGTGTGTGTTTATGTATGTATGTGTGCGTAAATTACATTTACAAAACAAAAGTGTAGTATAAGTTGATTCCAACTTCAACAATATTTCTATGTAGTTCACTATTTTGCATTTGTGCGAAACCTACACAAGCAAGTTGTAATATATATATATATATATATATATATATATATATATATATATATATATATATATATATATATATATATATATATATATATATATATATATTATAATATCTTTAATTTATCGACTAGGTTATTGACTCATCTACCAATTAGAATATTGATTATGCTATGGACTAGGTTGTCAGCATACCTTTTGAGATGACTCCCAATTTTGATCATGACTAGGCTACCAATAGTCCTACCAATGGCCACACCAACTAATTTCCATGGATTGGCCTCTCAAGTCTACACCGATTGGTTCAGTCAATAGACCAGGCAAAATAGCACCTATGTATCATAATGTTGGCCATGAAGACACCAAATCTATTTCCATTCCCATGAAGTAAAGTTTATGGTTGATTTTATTTGATGTTGTTCTCTATCAACAAGTTGTTGGATGCTTGATTTACTTAGGCATAACTTAGCCTGGTATTTAGTTGTTATCTCTTATATGATCAGGTTTATGCATAGCCCATGTGTGAAGCATTGACAAGGAGTTAATCACATCTTTTTCTACTTGAGTGGTATGGTGCTTGATTACTTGGGTTATTTTTTCCCAAGGGGGGATCCTTGCCACCAGATTTACATGCTTTTTTTTTTTTAATCAGATTTGGTTGGTTGCTAGGAGACTCATGTGTCCACTAGTGGTTTTTGCTTCATGCTTGGTAGATCATGCATATCTTGGTTGAGCAAGAGGGAGCCTTCTATGGCCACTTTTAGTTGTGGGGTTGAGTATGGGGAAGGCTTCATAACTATTGTTGAGTGTGTGTGGATCAGATGCCTTTTAGCTAAGGGGGGTTGTTCACTCCTCTACCACCACCATAATTATTGACAATTAGAGTGCATTTGTAGTTGTGAGGAACCCTCTATTCCATGCTTACACAAAGCACATTTAGGTGCAGTATCATTATCTTAGGGAGAGACTCTTTGCAAGAGAGATGAGATTGACTTGAGTGCCCACATAGGATAATATTGTAGACCATTTCACAAGGACTCTATCTAGTGAGAAGTTCAAAGCTTCGGACGTGTAGTGATCAAAATCACTATTTCATAAAAATTAGGATTTGGAAATTTGATAGACCTAGTTGTCCAATCTTCGTTGACTTCCTTGTCTACTCATGCGTGCTTGGCCTTTGGTCTGTCTAGACTCTCTTTGACTTGTTTGGGGTGTGCTTTGTGGATTGATTTCATTCAACGTAGATTAACAATTCATTACACATGAGTGCCAACTCCTTATTCACTGCATCAGTCCCAGGGGGGGATTTGTTGATATATTTTGGTAATGATATGCATGAACAAACTTAAGACCTTCAAAATATTATTTTTTTTCCTTTTTTAAAAGGTTTTTCCCCTTGCTTATATATATGCCCATAACCCTAGCATGCTATTTATCTTTATGTTATTCAATTAGTAGTATACTTAGTGTCTCGCTACAAGCTTCTTCTTCTTCTTCTTCTTGTTTTGTTTGCATGCTTCTCCAAGAATAATTTCAAGGTTAAAACCTTAGGCATGATGATTTAGTTCATTAGGGGGCTCAATTTTCTAGCAAAGGATGAAGCAAACATTTTGTACATAGAAGTGAGGTAGGTAATGGGTCTCTACTTCGCCATGTCCTCTTTAGGGCCACTTTTATGAATGAGTTTGAGAAACCAAGTATGTACATGAACAAGAAGAGTCCCATTCCTGATATATTCTTGCCAAACCAAGAGCAAGTAAGGTTCTATAAAGGATTTTAACTCAATCTGAAGCTCACTAGGTATATCATTTATCCTATGGGACTTGCTAGGCATAGTAATTGATTCTTTGATTCACCAACAAAGAGGGGAAGGTGAAAAGTGATGACCATATGAGGAGTGATATAAATTTTCTAATGAGAGTTATCTTAGCCTTCCGTACTAGACATCTCCTCCTCATTTAGGAAAACTAGCGAAAGAAATCTTGCAAGGAGCAATGATTAGTGTTTTTTTTTACAAGGCTACTTAAAAGCCATTGTATTTGGATTCTTTTCTAAAATCTTGCAAGTAGCAATGATTTTTTCTTTTTTACAAGACTACTTAAAAAGCCATTGTTTTGGATTCTTTTGGCTACCCATTTGGCTAGCGTTTTGGTGTCCATCCTACAAGGGTTATAGATACCCAGATCCTCATGGCACTTGGACATACAATATATTTCCTGAGCAACTATAATTACCTTGGAGGTATGTTTGTCACCTTCCCAAATGAAAATTATTGTAAGAGAAACTATATCATATGGGACTTGTTGGACGTGAGGTTACTAATGAATGCTTTGATTTCACCCACAAAGAGGGGAAGGTCAAGAGGGTTGGCCATAAGAGGAGTGATCATTCTTTCTTTGATGAGAGTTATCTTAGCCCTCGCTTAGTAGACATCTCCTCTTTTGTTAGGAAAAGTAGAGAAAACATTGGTAAATAACCCATGAGCCACTTGCAAGGCTTCTTTATGTAAATAAGGACTGGATCCATCCGCTTTTTCAAAGAGAGAATGTCTCTTTAATTTTATTTTTCTAAAGAAAATCAAAGACATCTTTACTAGGTTTGTCAATCTTAGCATCCTAGAACATGTAAGAAAAGGCATGAGCAGCAGCCAATCATTATTTCTTTCTAAGTAAAACTTAGGCTCAATAAGTAATTGATGTAACTTGATAGCGACATCACTTTGCAGATTGAATATTTCCTACCTCATCATCCTTTTATTAGCCCTCACTTCCTTGGCTAGTAGACCCTTGTATTTATTCAACACTTCTTGTATTTATTTTTTATGCACTCTAAAGTTTTGTGTAGGTGAGGCCAACCAAACTTATTAGTGAGGCGATCAGTATAAAAGTAAACAGGCATATGGTGTCCAAGGGGAGGGTTCAAGTCCTCTTGTTTATACTGGGATGACACTCTTCATCATGACGTGATGAGATGTGAAATCAACTTCCTTTGGAGAATCATTGGCCTTCGGGCATCGATGCACAATGTTGACAGCGGCAAGGGTCATGTTTGTTGTAAGAAGGTCGGCTACAATTCAAACTAGTCTTCTCATCTGGCTTTAGGGTTGTCTGTTTTTAGTTTCTACCCTTAGCAAGCCGTTGGACTTTGTCATTCTTAGTAGATACTAAGTGTTCAACTCTTGCTTGTGTGGCTCATGCGAGTCTTATCTTGGGAGACACATCCAACAAATCTTATCATTTTCCCATTGCCATGCATTACCAGCTCTTTATCTTCATATCTGTTTTGCTGTTTTCAACCATGTCGAAATACTAAGAGAAAACAGAAAAACCACAAGACCATGCAGATAGTTAAAATCCTCCCAACATACGGACCTGTCACTCTAAGAGCTACATACATACACAATAAGAAAGTGTAAAGTAGAGGAGTTTGAAAGTGAACAGGAATCCAAACCAACGTACTTTGTTTTCCTTTAATTTTTTAAAGTGAAGTTTGATCTTGCCATCTACTCTTAATCAATTCGGAGTTACAATAATGAAAGCAACCAATTGAAAAGTACAACAATGAAGAGCATAGCATTTATCGAGCCCCAATGGCAAAAAAAAAGAGGTTGAATGTATAACACTTACTTTTTTTTAAATAAAGGAAGTTTGGTCTTATACGACTCTCCCGGACTTAAATTAATTAAAAGAAAAGTACAAGAGAAGGGGACTAGTGCCCATGGGATCCGCCAAATCCCATAGAGTGGGGGTAGCTTTTACAAAGTTTAGATGGCATTACAAAGAAGGTTGGTCACCCTCTCATCACCCTCATGCGGGACCCACATGGGTTTAAGCTTGTTGTAAGGAGCACTTGATGATGCCTAAAAAAAGGGGGGATTACAATTAGCGATCCTTTTGCCAAGGAGGAACAGTGTTTTCTCAATCGACCACACTATAGGAGAGTCACCAAAGTTGTAAGCACACCTTTGCCACCAGATCTTCCATAGGGCCTCCCCTCTGATAGCATTCCAGAGAGTCACGGAGCAACTGAACGCTTCTCCTAGCAGAGCATGCATCCAACTGATATGTTTCTGAAGTCTAATTTCCTTTCCGACAATCTACCAGAGCCTTCAAGGTGGACCAAACAACTCTTACATGAAGTTGTAGAGGAGGTTGATAAACCTCGCATCCCTATCATGCAGAGCCCACTTGGTTTTAAGCTTATTGTTGACATATTGTAGCTCTTTGTGGTGTCTGAGGGGGGGGGGGGGGGTCTTACAGTTAGCAATTCTTTTGCCGAGAAGGGATATGGACTTCTCGATCGACCACTCCTTGGGGGTATTGCCAAAGTTGTGAGTGCATCGTTCCCGCAAAATCTTCCAAAGGATATCTCCCCTGATCGCATTCCACAACACTGCAGAGTAACCGATCGCTTCACCAATGAGGGCTTGCTTCCAATTGATTTGTTCTTGGAGTCCCAGAGAACAACCAAGGACCCTCCATAACCGAAGGGATTTAGGGCAAGCAAAGAACATGTGACCAATATCCTCTTTGCTATGGCAACATCTCTTGCACCAGGGCGGAACATCACAGATCTTGTTAGCTTTTGCATTGGTCCCACGGTGTAAAATTTGCCATAGGAGGACCGACTTTTTGTTTTCAATGAGAGGGTGCCAGATAGACATAAATTTCATATCCCATCGAAATGGCGTCCAGTTGAGACACCATTTCATGTTGAAGCTGATGTGAATGTCATTGCGAGCTTCGACATAAGAAAGCTTGGAGAGACGATTACCATTGAACCATTTAAGGCCCATTAGGTCCGGAGCGTCATGTATAATACCTACTAGAAATCAACAAAATTCAAAAGATTAAAGCTTCATCTACCACACAAAAGGAAAGTTATGAAAACACTCTAGCAATCGTTCAATGAAAGCGCATCTGAAAGTGAAATAATCCCTTAAGGAAATTAGCTCTATTTCTCACCACTACATGTGGATGAGCGACCACCTTCCAATACAGCCCACAAGGCTTGAACCCACCCCCTCCACAAAGGAAACAAATCACTCCGCCACTCATTTATTATAAGAAATAGATTTGAACACATAGTTTCTTATCTTGCTGGAGATACAAACAGAAGTAACCCCTATCAATATGGTGCTTTGTAAAAAACCAATCCTTTCATTTGGTTGGGTCTTTTGCCTCTTGATGCGGAGCGAGGTTCAACCCTTCCATATGGTAGGAAAATTGTGGGCCCTAGGCTAAGATATGAGAAGTCCCATGGATATTATGTCCATTCACATGTATAGTTGTTCTTTTAATCTATTGAAGCAAAGGAGATTAAGCTTCCACGGAACTTCCTATTAAAAAAATCCTTTTAAAGTTTGTAATTTAGAACTTTTTTTTTATGTATCCTTCAAGTGTCTACGATTGTTCATGTTTGCTTCTAAGTCGGAGGCTTTAGCAAGATTTTCCTCCTTTGTTTGTCTCAAGGGAAAGGAAAAAAGTTTTTAACGAGGTTTTGCTCTCGAGAGGGAAAATAAAAAAATATTTGAAGCATTGAAAATGGGATATAAGAAGGCCAACGAGAACTTTGGATGAATTTAAGTCCGTTTCAAATAGAGCAGAGCCCCCTCTTCAACCTCATGATTGGCAAATTATCAACTGCCATGTGGATGTCTTAATTCACAAAGGGTGGAGTACCAAAAAATTGCTATTGGCACATCAGAGTGCATTTTGGACTTAAGAGTTCCTATACCCCCTTCTTCGCCCCTAGCTATTTATGCATGCCACGTGAGATTCACAATGGAAAACTTCTATCTGTGTTGTGTTCTGCTCTCTGTGTGAATAGTTAAAGAAGACCCCTTCAATTTTCTTGTAAAAAAAAAAATAAAAGATAAAATGGAGGATCGGCCGAGGCCTACTCGAGGCTGTAACTTTGAAATTGCAACTATATAAAGAAGAGCATAGTACCCATAGGACCCCCCTTATCCCACAAGAACAGGGATTTACATAGCTGGGTTGAACTACGATCACAACTACCATGGGGTGGGACAAACGGTGGCACATCAGCCACAATATACAACTTTCTATGTTAAACATATCCCTTCAATTTTCTTGTTTTTTTTAATAAAAGGAAGTTCAGCCTTGGCCTATTCTCTCAGACTTTAATTAAAATAAAGAAAAGTTACAAGTGAATGGGACTAGTGCCCATGGGACCCCCCAAATCCCACAGTGCAGGGGAGGAGAATGGCAAGCTAAAGGGCGTTACAAATGAGGCGGAAAAATCTATCGTCTCCCTCATGGGGGACCCATTTGGGTTTCACCTTGTTATTTTCGAGGAGATAAATACAGTGGTGTTTAAACGGTGGACATCTCTTATCTCGGGAGATTCTTTTACCTGGAAGAAACAAGGATTTTTCAATCGACCATTCCTTTGGAATTTGGCCAAAATTGATAGCACATCGCTCCCTCCAAATCTTCCAAAGAGTCTTGCCCCTTATGGCATTCCACAGCCTAGATGAGAAGCCAACCGCCTCGCCCAACAACGCCTGTTGCCAGTTGATTTGGTTCGTGAGTCTCAATAAATCGCATCACGTGGTACCAAATAATACGGGATTTGGGGCAATCGAAGAAAAGGTGAGCTAAATCTTTGATGCATTGATGGCAATGCTTGCACCATGGAGGCGCACAGTAGATTTTGTTAGCTCTTGCATTGGTCCAGATACCCTTATGCAAGATCTGCCACATGAGAACGGGCTTTTTGATCTCAATTAGGGGGTGCCAAATAGACATGAACTTTAGTTCCCATGGAAGTTTGGTCCAAGAAAGGCACCATTGCTAGTTAAGGGTGTGATGAACATCTAAGCTCTCTTTGAAGTTGGGGATTCTGGGTACTTTTTTACCATTTCTCCATTTGAGGCCCTCCAAGCAAGGAGGATCCTGTCTGCACAGAAGGCGGGTAGTTGACCGTTCCCACACTAAACACCTGCCTTGAAGAAGAGTCCATTCTTCAAGGGTAACTCTAAGTCTCGGGTCTATGTCTTCGAACCTAATCCACTGGCCGGTCTCTTGTTTCCAGAGCTGTTTCCACTGTTTGAACCCCTTGTTCCATAGCCGCTTAGCAGTTTGGAGGTTCCAAGGCTCCAACCCCCTAATGCGAGAAATCGGGAACCAGATAGAGTCATTTTGTCTTATTCCAGCTGCCCACTTCCACTCATCATTGATTCTGATGAATTGTTTGGCCTTCTTCCAACTCTTCCATAGGGAACACACAAGGCTAGAGCCTTTAGGGGACACCGGGTGGGGGGAGAACAAAAGTGTGAGGATCCCTATGTCCTTCCAGCCTGGATGGCCAACTAAGGTAAGGTCTTTCATGTTTCTGAAGATCAATTTAGCCCAAGAGGACTCACTATTGCTCCAAGCCTTGATAAACCACTTTGTCGCCAACTTGTCAGCCAACCCAGCGATTTCCAATATACCCAAGCCCCCCGAGTCTTTCGAGCTAATGTAAGTTTCCCATTTGATTTTGGGAATCCCCCTCCTGTTGGGGTCCCTAGTCCATAGGAAGGATCTGCAGATTCTTTCCACTTTGGCCAACTCTTTCTCCTTAGGTCTCCAACATGAGATGAAGTAAATAGTCGTAGAAAGCATAAATGTGTTAACAACCATGGCATGCCCTGCCAAGTTAACTTGCATACCTTTCCAATGACTTAGTTTGCTATCCAGTTTGGATAGCACCCAGTTCCACCGTTGGTCCATTGAAATGTCGAAGCCCATTGGATTACCCGTGCTACATTTGATCCCATTGTTATCGACCAAGAGGGGAATGGATTCCCTAGCTTGTTTCCTTTTGAGGATGTTACACATCTCTTTCGATGGTTTGTCAGCCTTCCCTTCCCACCAGTCTTTGAAGAATATTTGAAGATTTTTCCTTTGAACCTCCTCCTCGAATCTTAGTCTTCCCCTGATTTTCAGAAGACCTTGCTGGCATTGCAAGTTACCTTTGTTCTCTTCTTCTTCAATCTGTGAGAGCCTCTCGTAAACCGTTTCTCTTCTTTTTTTCCGGATATCTCTTATAGTCTTCTGAGTCTTGATCAGAATTTGCGGAGTCTTTTCCACCGCGCTTCTCCAGCACTTAGCCGATTCATTACAGTCGGCAAAGGCCTCCGCCCACACTGCAGAAATTTCTTGGTGAACAGAGGGGAGGGAAAACGACATCTGACAAGCATGAAACCAAGGAGCTTTCCGAAGCATGGGCATCGTTTTGAAAGAAAGAGTAATCGGGTAGTGGTCCGAGATAGTGAGGTCCATGTATTGGGAAACCAAAGGACTGCCCCACTGGAGGATGGTGCTTTGGTCGATGTAACATCTATCAAGTCTTGCTTTCCTCAAAGAGTCCCCCAATTGGAGATTAGACCAAGAGAACCCGTTCATGTCTTTCACCTCGACCAGATCGAGATGGAGCTTGATTTTATCCCATATCTCTTTCTCCTGACCGTCAATAATTTTCCCCTTGCTATGCCATCGGTCCTCCGGAAACTCAACCATGTTGAAGTCCCCACAAATCAGAACATTGTGCGAGAGGGAGTCGAGGGAAGCCCAAGTATCAATTCTATCCGCCACTACATTAGGGGCATAAATTGAGGCCACAGTGAACTATTAAACGCGGGTCTTGCCATCAGAGACGCGTTTAAACATATATCGGGTTCTTGGGAGTGGAAGGGGTCTGTTAAACAGAGGCCCTATGCTTGATTTTCCCAATTCAACTCACTTACATGACAGTAGTTCGAACAAGTATGCTAATCCAACTCACTAACAGAAAACTCTGGCTCTTCCTTGCCAGACTTACTCACATGACAGTTCACGCACAGAGTACCGATTCATACACAGCTTAAGACTCTCTCAGTAACCGAATCATAAGGTAAACATTACCGTACACAGACTCACAATAATACCCTCAGCGAAACAATAATTCAACTCTTACTATGAATATTACCCTAACCCCAATCTGTACCGAACAGGTATCGATAAAGAAACAAGATAGAGACAAGAACAGAATACTCAGAATTACTCAAACACACACCACAGCAACATTACAGATCAATCACCCAGATAGACAGTTTGATGATCCAACTGATCGTAAGCGAAAGTGTCTATTTCATTGATTTGTATAAATGTTACAACATCAATCAAGGTTGCAACATTTACGCAACGACCTTTCGGTTCGTTAAGAGTCAGATTTTACAATTGCCAATCCGGCGGCTTACAGAACTGATTAGGGGACTGCAACAATCCAACAATGATTCTGATCTTCACAAATCGAGGTCAATCTGTCGGACCAGAAGTGACTAATACCAATCGCAGCTCCCCCGCCCTCCTAGGGTGCGTAGTGGAGAACCAAAGGTGGCTCGGAGAGATGCATTTAAGTTGTTTCTGGAGATCCTTCGATTTTAATGTCTTACAAGCAGATAAAGTCGAGGTTGAGACACTTGTCTTTGAGCCACTTACCAATAATCGCCGCTCTTGAGGGGTCAGACAAACCCCTGTTCAACGATGTGATTTTCATTAATGATGTGGTCCTCTTTGAGGAGAGGGACCCGATCTTTTTTTTTTCTTGTGATCTTCTTTTTTCTTGTTATTTCGACCGAAGTGTAGCAATTTACCTCTAAGTTGCGGAGTCCCTATGTGAAATCAGCCTTAGTAAACGCGGAAATCTCAAGAACCCCTTAGTAAACGCGGAAATCACAATAGGAGGCTGGAGTTCGTACATGTGGACAGTTGACAGCAAGCAAATCAGGATGCAGTAATTTGCTGCTCGTCTTCTTCCAGACCGATGTTCCTCACCTGCCGTCTTTATGTTGTATGCTGTCTCTCTCACGGGAGTGAGTAGAGCGTTGAGCGGAGAGTTCCAGCGGTCCCCATCATCTCAGCAACCGATTATGGAAGGACCGCCCACCTTAGAAGGTAGTTGGCACTTGGAAGGTCGCAGCGCCAGTCACGACATGTGATTGTGTCCAAAACTTCATGGCCTACATTGCTCGCCCCTTCCATCATTGCTCCTCTTACAACACTACTAAGTTCTCCATTCTTTGTTGCTTCCATCCTCCGGGGCTGTAGGACCTCAAGCTCAGGAGGAGGCTACGAGAGCTACCAAGCTCTCCATTCTTTGTTCCTTCAATTTTCCCGGGCTGTAGAATCTCAAGCTCAAGAGAAGGCGGCGAGAGCTTGAGTTTCTACAACCCACTTGGTTTCGACACAGAGCTCTCTCGGAAAGAAGGTAGCAGTAATGAGGTGCTAGCCCTGTTAAATTACATCGCTCCTTGGAGCTTGCCGTGCCGCTGCTCTCAGCGTCCGCTCCGTTCCATTTTACTGAAAGTCATTCGAGTTCTTCTTGCTCACAGAGAGATCTCGTACAACTAACCGAGATGGATCAAAGTTCTGGAGGCTCCGATATCATCAGACGAATGCGTATTCTTCCTGACTGGCTTCAGTCAGTGAATATAAAATATGTAAAGCTTGGCTACACGGCTTATTCAAGTACCATATACTTCTTTATAATACCATTGATTGCGGTTGTCGCTGTCGAAGCATGGCGGCTCCGTCATACAACTTTGGTGCAATTGTTGATGCTTTTAAAGCTGGACATGGTTAATGTGATGGCGTGCGCTGCTGCTATCATCATTGGGGCAACGATTTATTTCGCATTGCGTCCTCTTCCAGTTTACCTTGTTGATTTCGCATGCGCCAGCATCGACGCAAAGCTCAAGTGCAGTAATTCAGCGTTCTTGGGATACAGCAAAAGGACAGGGGCCTTTTCTGATGGAAGCCTTGAGTTTCAACGGCGGATTTGTGAGCGTTCTGGTGTCGGCGACGAGTGCTACCTGCCTCCAATGGTTTTCAATAGTCCTCCGAATCCCTGCCTGTTTGAGGCCAGATGTGAAGCAGAGAATGTAGTTTTTAATGCACTAGACAAGCTATTTTCATCGACTTCTCTCTCTCCTCGAGATGTCGATATACTGGTCGTGAATTCCAGTCTATTTAATCCTACTCCTTCGCTGACAGCAATGATCGTAAACAGATACAAAATGAGGGGAAATCTGAAGAGCTTTAATCTTGGTGGAATGGGTTGTAGTGCAGGTGTGATTGCTATCGATCTTGCCAAGCGGCTCTTGCAGGTGCATAAGAATTCATATGCCATTGTTGTAAGCACAGAGAATATTACGCTGAATTGGTACTGGGGCAACGAAAAGTCTATGCTCCTCTCCAATTGCATCTTTCGCATGGGGGGAGCCGCTATCATGCTGTCTAATCAACGAAAAGAGAAGTGTAGAGCCAAATATGAACTTCTGCATTCAGTGCGCACACACAAGGGTGCGTATGAAAAACCCTTCAAATGTGTCTTTCAAGACGAAGATCCAACCGGAAGAATCGGGGTTGCTCTCTCGAAGGATTTAATGGCAGTGGCTGGGGACGCATTGAAGACCAATATTACCACACTGGGTCCACTTGTATTGCCAATGTCAGAGCAACTCTTCTTCTTCATAAGCTTAATGTTGAGAAAGTTCTCATACACAAACATGAAGCCATACATTCCGAACTTCAAGAGGGCATTTGAGCACTTTTGCATTCATGCCGGAGGAAGAGCAGTTCTGGATGAGATCGAAAAGAATTTGCAGCTTTCTGAGTGGCACATGGAGCCATCAAGGATGACATTGCAGCGATTTGGCAACACCTCAAGCAGCTCACTGTGGTATGAATTAGCGTATGCAGAAGCAAAAGCGAGGGTGAACAAAGGTGATAGAGTATGGCAAATCGCATTCGGTTCTGGTTTTAAGTGCAATAGTGCAGTTTGGAGAGCTCTTCAGTCAGTCCCAGCTGCATCACCTTCCAACCCTTGGAGCCCCTCTATTGATAAGTATCCAATGCTGGTACCTAGCAGCAGGACACTGTAGTGTAAATCCTCAACAACATGTCATTGAACCCTGTATTTGAATTGATTATGCATCTCTTTCGCATATGTATATCTATTAATACCCTCGTATGTCGTTTTCTTTGTTCTTCATCATTGTTGGTTGCCTTTCATGTATTGCTAATGTCTCTTTTTTTTTTTTTTTTTTTTTTTTTTTTTTTTTTTTTGGAGTACAATGAATTGGAAATACACACTCACACACCCAACCTCGTAAGGTAGAGGCACCCATCATGAGAGACTCATGGACATGTCCAGCCAAGATTTAAACTCAGGACTTCCTCCCACAGCTTCAACGCATTAGCCACTAGGTTACATAGGCTTGGACTGACCTAATGTCTGTTTTATTTATATGTCTCTAACAGAGATGAAACCACAGTGGAGTCTCTG
This sequence comes from Ceratopteris richardii, assembly GCA_020310875.1. NCBI lineage: Eukaryota > Viridiplantae > Streptophyta > Polypodiopsida > Polypodiales > Pteridaceae > Ceratopteris > Ceratopteris richardii. The sequence goes on along the minus strand of CM035433.1, from coordinate 100,016,209 downwards.
TTGTTATGAGATGTGCTTCTTGACTGTGTGCCACAAGTGCGCTGTCTTTTGCATTGTGCTGTGCCTGCACACTTTGCCATGAAGAAAGGTTCTTTACAGCATATTTCTGGTTTCGGATCACATGATGAACATGCATGCCTTCACAATATGTACCATCATGCAGTTCTCTGAGTGTGCACATACACACATGCACGTGCACACACATTCCAGCACGGATTGCTGCAAGTTAAATTAAGAGTATCGCAGTTAAGTTCAATACTAAAAGCTTAAAAAAAATAAAAATAAAAAATTTACAAACAATATACACACAATACTCCTTGGACTTCCTCCTCTGTATTAGAGAAAGGTATGTACCCATCTTTACGGTAAGTTGGAGGCTTCAGGACATATTATTCCTATGTGGTTCCTGCAATCTTGTAAACACATTGTAAAACAATCATTTACACTTTTGCTGGGCTCAGAGTGCAGCAGGTTTTCACATGAAGCTTTGTAAATAGCTATAGGCACGATCTTGTAAATAAATGTTTGATGGATAGTATTATTTAGAGGTAGACTTGAAACCATTTAATCATGGTTTCTCATTATGAATATTATCTATTGTACAGCAAGAATACACATTGTACAGTTGTTCTCATTGATTATAAGCATGATAGAACGATTTCATCCAGGTTATGCCTTCTTTTCTTTGACACTGATGGTGCTTTTCTGCAGAATCTCCCTCAGTTTTACTCAAATTTATAGTCTTTGTTATAACACGTTCATGGATAAACAAGAAAGTTTGTATGCTTCATATTTGATTGGGTTTGATTCATGCTACTGAGGTGAATGAACTTTGTTTCACGCTGTCCTACTTGCTGGTTTCTTATGTGCTTCTACTTGGAAAAGATTATGTATCAGGCAGATGGAGCTTAAAAGAATCTAGATATCTTGGTGAGGAGCTCTGCTGAGTTACATGTGAGCGCCTTATGATGATTCAGATAATTTCGAATCCACTTTGTAAGAAAGTGAAGATCCTCCAACCATGGCCATCTCAATTTGCAATGACCAGCAAAGTGTACATGTTACATATAAGTACGATTTCGGACAATGTTGCCTAGATGGATTGGAGATAGGAGGCTTATATACTCTGTGGACACCTTTTACCTGCTGAGGTTTGTGTCTTCTATGCCCTTTCTGAAGGGAAACCTCTATGGTTTCTAGGTATTTTAATGAGAGCAGTCCTGAACTAAGCTTGGACTCTAAAGTGGAATTGGCTCATTATATTATAGGCCAGATAATTCAGGGGTAATGCAAGTTCCGCAGCAGGAATTGGGGACTTGAAAGGGATTTTTGCCTTCATCCATTATGAAGTAGTGGGTATTCTGACAAGCTGTACTGAAGGGCTCAGAGACCGCCCAGAATGTCAACCCCAGAGACTGAAGACTCGCAAGTCCTGGGCTTCTAGGGGAATAGAATAGCTCTGTTAAAACAATACATCGCTCAAAAAGTAATTTTAGGGTAAAAGTTGAATATGAGATCAAGTCAAGAGTGTATTGACATACAACCTCAGAGTACAATCCCTTAGGAGAGGTTTTGTCAAGAAATGCTAATTTCCCTGAATATAGAATAGTTGAAGTTCTGAAAACAAATAGATAGTCAAGGTAGTATTAAGATTGACCTCAGCACAAAGATTCTCAGCAGACAGTTTGGTAAAAAATCTAGTAGTCTATTTGCCAAAAGATAAGTAAAAAATTACAAATTCTTGGAAGCTTGTGCATGTGGTCTATTCAATTGTGCATCAACTCTCTCACCAGCTCTCTCACGATCCATCAACACATAATGATCTTCGCATGCAACAAGTTGCATTTCAGTGATTAGTTAGAATCACACTACAACATATAAGGTGCATACCGGGCATTATACCGATACAAATACACGGGTGCAATTTAGCCTCGATGTTGGTATGCATCAGTACAAAAACGTCAGTATAAGCATCGGTATGGACGCTAATATAAGCAACAGTATTTACCCAATATCGGCAGTATAAGCATTGGTATATTTTTGCTGATATAGGTACCGATATTTACCTGCAAACCGACGATATAAGCGACGGTATCTGCATCGGTATGAAAATCGTTGGTATGTTCCTAAGCAAAATCGTCGATATACGTGTCGATATATCCTTGGGCATATCGATGCAAATATGGGTGTCTATATTGAGGACCACATTTGCAATTTTTTTTTTGGGCAGTGTGTTATCTCTTGCCATAGAACATGACAATGCTATTGTGTAGCAAATACAATATTGCCTAAAAAAACGAGTACATGTGACATGTACTCTAGTGGTTTCTGATGTAGGGTTTAAATTATCGGCAGCCACAATATGATTTAATAAAGAAAAAGACATTGTTGAACATAATAGAGATATGTAGGAGTAGAATGAACTATGAACCATGTACAAAAGAGAGATTCCATAAATAAATCATACACAAAAGAGAGATATTCCATAAATGAACCATGTATAAAAGTGTGGAAAACCACTATCATATATGAGCCAAATACAAAATGTGGAAAACCATTGTCATATATGAACCAAATACAAAATTATGATGCATCATTGCCATATATGAACCAAATACAAAATGTGATAAATCATTGTCATATATGAACCAAATACAAAATTGTGGCACACTATTGCCTTATATGAGCCAAATACAAAATTTTGGCATACCATTGCCATACATATGCCTATATCAATCCAAACATCTATATCTGTAGTTTTGCAATAAAGCACATTCATGAAATGATACAAATTGACATGATATTTATAAATAACTAAAAAACACTAACCCAAGTTTTGAAGCTCACCTCATCGTAAATGCTCCCATGAAATGATTGCACCGCATATCTCCAAGTCCTTCAACAATGCAACCAATCCATGATGATATCCATAAGCCTCCTCCTATGCTCGTATTGAAAGATCTGATAACTCCTACAATAAATATGCAAAACATGAGATTAACAAACATGATCTGCTTAACACAAACAAATTCAATAATCAAAATGATACAAATCCGTGACACATAGTGTCGTATCCATCGCTATCTCAATGTGATGCTCTAACCCTACCTAGACGTGTGGCCGTCACATCTAGCTGACGATGATATCGATCATGAGTTTGCTGTTTCTCATCGTGAATCATATTCCACTCGTGATCTAACCATATGTGCTTCAATAAGCCTTCTTTGAAAGCGTCATAAGCTTCTGATTGTCGATGGGACATCACCTCATGTGTCGTATGCTGAATCCACTCTAAGCTGATAACAAGGTGTCCACTCTGAGCTAATAAGAGAGTGTCCATGTGCTAGTCGGTACTCATAGTAGATCGTCTCTGAGATTTAATATTTAGGATCTTTGTCATGTTCGCTCCATTTTACCACAATAGAGTGTCCAAATTATATGGAGCATAATTGTTGTATGCACTGACGCATGGCCTTTTTGGTCGCATCCATCACTAAAGCTCTATCACGTATAGGGTACACCTTGAAGTTGTCATGGTCATGAGCACCTGAAGGTATACGTGATGTACTATGTGATGTACCTGCATCTGAGGTACTCTCTTTATGAGTAGAAGTGGATGACACAATGTCCGTCACATTGCTTACACAACATTCGTCTCCTCCAGAGCCACCATCTGGAGACCAATGTGACCTAAGCGGCGCGACCGATGAAACGAGCCCGCACTTGTACGGTGCCATGGTGTTGAACACATACGTCGAGGTAGTCCCACTAAAGCAAGTACCATCGACGGGAGTAGTCCCGCCAAAGGGAGTACTGACGGTGGGAGTAGTCACGTCAAAGGGAGTGCCGCCAGCTCGAGTGCCCCCGATGGGAGTGAGGCCGAGAGAAGTACTATCGCGAGCGATCCAATACTGTGACACAGCGGCCATATAAGCGAGAGGAGCCTACGATATAAACTTTAAAAACGCCTCCTCTGTCATGGAATGCAGAGTGACTACAGGACTATCTCCCATCATGCTCTGCAACAAAAAGCTTAAGTAATTAGCATATGATAATAATGGTAATATAGAAAAATAGTAGTCTGCAAAAAAACGAAGCAAAATAAGTAAACACAAATAACTATGTATAAGTGTTTGCTTCATAAATCCTCTAGTCTAGCATTCTCTTGGAGAGTTAACATGTAGAGGATATCTATCTTTACATTAGCGACTTCTAGATCTCTTGGTATGATTGCCTTTCGTTCTCTTCTACCTCCCTCTTTGTTCTCTTTTATCCACAAGGTAGACAGTGCGATGTCGTTTCGATCGACTTGCTCAGCAGGGGAACTACATGATTGATAGCATAGGTTTCGTAGTCAATCTGCATCAAAGGATCCATATTCTTGAACATGTGTAGTACAAATCTATCATTTTTGAAAAATTTGATACCATTGACTGCAAGGACATGCCATTGGATCCGGGGAAGTAAACTCAAATAACTATGTATAAGTGTTTGCTTCATAAATCCTCTAGTCTAGCATTCTCTCGGAGATCTGACATGCAAAGGATATCTATCTTTACATTAGCGACTTTTAGATCTCTTGGTACGATTGCCCTTCGTTCTCTTCTACCTCCCTCTTCGTTCTCTTATACCTCCCTCTTCGTTCTCTTTTGTCCACGAGGTAGATAGTCCGATGTCGTTTGGATCGACTTGCTCAGTAGGGAAACTATGTGACTGGTAGCATAGGTTTCGTAGTCAATTTGCATCAAAGGATCCATATTCTCGAACATGTGCAATATAAATCCATCATTTTTAAATTTGATACCACTGAGTGCAAGGACATACCATTCTCTCCTCCGGATCCAATGATGCCATCTGATATCATGTGGAGATGTTAGGATATTTAATATGTGATACATTTAATTATATATACTACTTTTAATTCTAAAATCTTAATTTCTTATATATTTAATTATACATAGTACAATTGATTATATACTGTACTTTTTTTCTAATTTTTATATATATTTATTTATGTATACTAAAATCTTATTATTTATATATTTAATTATATATATTTATTTTAATTCAAAAAGTATAATGTATACTAATATTTATTTATGTACATTAATATTTATCATAAAATCCTAGTTCTTTTTAGATTTATTTATTTATACTAATATTTATCATAGGATCCTAGTTCTTTATATATCTAACTATATATACTAATTTTAATACTAAAACTCTATTTTCTTATATATTTAATTATACATGGCATATTTGATCATATATAATAATTTGTTTTCCTAATTTATATATATATATGTGATTATGTATATTAATATTAAACCTAAAATTCTATTTTTTATATATTTGATTATATATATTTATTTTAATTCAAAAACCTTAATTTTTTATATGTTTAATTATACATAGTACATTTGATTATATATTTTATTTTTTCCTAAATTTTATTTGATTATATATGTTATACTTTATAGAATAATGAAATGTTATATGGATTTTAATAACTTGAGGTTTTTAATGTGATTTGTATTTTGATTAAACAGGTGAAGAATCATGAGGGTATGTGGACTTATTCACATATTTTTGAAGATAGTTAAAAGATAGTATTTTAGATACTTTTTTACAAAAATATCGTTCTAGAAATGATATTTTTGTAAAAATAGTAGATCGCTTGAAAAACGATAATTTTATAAATAAAGCAGATTTTCGTAATGCACAGTTTTTGAAGCACCACTCTTATGTATCTTCTATTCAAGACGTAATGAAAAAAATACCTATAAATACACATGCTCTGATAGAGTCGTCCATCAGAGTATGTGGGATGAGATTGTACTTAATCTGGCATCGATTCTCTTTTCTCTTTCTATTCTATTTATGCTTTTGCGAGATTTTGTTTCTGTACTATCCTTTGCATACGTGCATCTACAAGATCCGATCAATAGTGGTATCAGAGCCAAGGCACATCTATAGAGGTGGTTTCTCGGCATCCGGTTGTGATTCGCGACGTCTTTGTGATTTGGCATCTGTCTCGATCATCCGGTCTAGGTTTTTGTTTATGAAATTCGTTTGTTTTTGGTTCATCGATGTGTTTTTTTGTTTTTTCGAATTCATTACCGTGCACTGTGCTTGTCTCAACACTGTGCACTGTGCTCACTTTGACACTGTACTCACTGTGCTCACTGTGACACTGTACTCACTGTGCTTACTATGATACTATACTTCCTGTACCCACTGTGCTCACTCTGCATACTATACTCACTGTACCCCCTGTGCTCACTATGCTCACTGTACCCACTATACCCTTTGTGCACTGTTCACTATTCGAGTTCGGTTACTCTTTGACTAAGCTGTCGACTAAGGCATAACTTTGGCATCTTCGGCTTCTCTGGCACTCATGGTTCTCTTGGTTCACTTTGGTTCCTTTTGCTGTTGGTAACCGTCGACTACACGTGAACCAATTTTAACTTATGAGTGGTAATAAGAGCTTCCTTGTTTCCCTAGTTAGCTTAGTTAGCTTACTTAGTTCCTTATTTAGCATGTATAGAATTTGAACCCATAATCTCATACTTACAAGAGATATGCTTTATCCACTAGCCTATGTTCACTTAGTGATACCCCATTCCTTTTAATTAATATTTAACATAATTTTTAACACTCTTCATCTTATTTTTAAATTTATTTATTTATTTATTCATCAAACACTCATTTATTTATTATTATTTTTAATTTTTATTATATACACTATTGTTAAAATTCTTTTCACATGCTTAGTCCTAGGTTATGATTTTATATAAGGCCATGGATCCTACCCATAATACTAAGGATTTTGGTACATCATCCCTACCGGGGGTACCGATTGATTAACAATTAGAGTTTTTGGGCTACGAACTCCAACATGCTCAAAGCAAGATAAATGAACGGGATGCTGCACTCCAATAAATATAGAGTGAAGACAATAACCTAATTAGGGTGGTGAAGGTCATTATCACTGCTCAAGGACAAGGCACACCCTCCAAGATTGGTGCCAAAAAATTCCAATTTTCTTGATTTGATGGGCAAAAGGATGTTCAATTTGTTCTTTCATGGCTTTCTCAATTTGATGACTTTTATTTTATTTTCATATCACTGACCATCCCACCACATGGAGCACATTTCAAGAAAAGATCAAGGAGTCTTTTCTTCCTCCCCAGTTCCACTTACACGTCGATCATGGACAACTTTTGGATTCAAAGATGGAGATACTTATGTCTACCTATACTGAACATTTTTGGCAATGACTACTACTTATTCGTTTGCTTGAAACGATTCTTGAAGATACCTTGCAATGGAAGTGTGAAGATGGTTTGGAGATGGGAATCCAAACCAAGCTCAACATACTACGACCAACAACCCTTTATGAAGCTATTTCTTTTGCACATGATCCTGAGAAGGGGTTTTAATCCATCATCAAGTCCATTCACTTACAACAAATGCGCCAACAACAACAACCAATCAAGCCCAATTTTCCTTCCAAGTGTCCTTTCACTACTTTCTCTTCCCCTACTTTTTAGAACCCACCTACTTCTCCCAGCCTACTCAATCCAATTTCACACTAGTTCATAAGCCAACCCCCTTACATCCTACAAAACCTCCCACTCTTCAAACTACAACGATGGATGCTCAACAAAAGAGGCCTAGTATCAGTTGTCGGCATTGTGGTAAGTTTGGTCATACTAAAGCTAGATGTAGGCTGGAAACTAATGATATGAGAGCTGTTGGAGCTCAAATACACAACATGGAGGCGGTTCATGAAGACACTCAACTTGATTGGACTGAAGAAGCATTGGAAAAGGATCTATGTACTTGGGTAATGAATTTTTTATTCATTCTTTACTTTGCATGCAAGGTACTATTAATGGTAAAGTTGTTAATATTTTTACATGATGATCGTAGTTTGCATGATTTTATTTCTTATACACTAGTGGAAGATCTCCAATTACATCCACTTTCTTTCATGTATAAAGTTAAGGTTGCATTTCAAGGAAATGGATATAATGTTACAAGTGAAGTGCATAACGTTCAAATTTGTAGGTTCATACGTAGATGAATACACATTCTTAATTGCTCCTTTACAGTCCTATGATGTTATACTTGGTATACCTTTTCATCATCATTATAATCCATGCATTGATTATCATGCACACACAATTAGTTTTAAGCTTAACAATCAAGATATTTCTTTGTTTGCAGTGCATGACTTCCAAACATTTTCATTAATTAGTCATACTCAAGTCAAACATGCATTTAGGAAAGGCTACAACTCATGTATTGTTTTTATTCAATAACATAGTTGATTACATACATACACTTCCTAATGCACATAAATCGTTTATGGCTTCTTATAATGATTGTTTTATGGTTGATTTTCCTTCTAAACTATCACCTTCTAGGGGATGTCTTGATCATAGAATAGACTTAATTCTTGGTAGTTCTCCTCCCCATAAAGCACCTTATAGGCATGGACCCTTACATAAAAAAGAAATCGCTAATCAAGTTAAGGATCTAGTCCACAAAGGACTTATAAGGCCTAGTTCTTCTCCCTTTGGAGCACCTGTTCTCTTAGTAGAGAAGAAGAACAAGACTTATAGGATGTGCATTGACTATAGAGTGCTCAATAAGATCACAATTGCCTATTCCTAAGATCGATAATTTGTTGGATAAACTTCGCGGAGCACGTATTTTTAGCAAAATTGATCTTAAATCTGGGTATCACCAGATACAAATGACACAAAATGACATTTATAAGACTGCCTTTAGAACTCAGTCACTTTGAATTCGTGATAATGCCTTTTGGACTCACTGATGCACCTGCTACATTTGCATGTATGATGAATAATATTTTTCTCGATTACCAAGCTTTTGTTCTTGTTTTCTTTGATGATATACTTGTCTATAGTGAGAATAATGATGACCATGAACATCATTTAGCAACTTCTTTTTAATTTTTTATGCAAAAATAAAATTTATGCCAATCTTGAAAAGAGTTATTTTTTAAAAAAGCGAGTATTTAGGCCATATTGTTTCTAGTCAAGGCATTCATGTAGATCCAAAAAAAATTAAAGTAATTGAAGAATGGCATGTACCTCCTGTGAATAATGTACACTCTTTTCTAGGGTTAGCTAATTTTTATAGAAATTTTATAAAAAGGTTTTTCTTATTAACCACATCCACTCACATTATTATTGAAGAAAAAGTAAAATTTGCATGGGTATTAGCACAACAACAATCTTTTGAAAAACTCAAACATGCACTTTCTCATGCACCTCTTTTGCAATTAGCAAATTTTACACAACCTTTCCATGTAGTTACAGATGACAATGATTTAGGTATAGGTGTTGTATTAATGCAAAATGATCATACCATTGCATTTGAAAGTAGGAAACTAAAACCTTTTGAAAAGAATTATATCACATATAATAATGAACTTTTAGTTATTGTGCATGCTTTAAAAATTTTGAAACATTACCTTTATGGGTTCTGAAGTCTTAATCGAAACAGATCAATAGACTATTAAGCATTTATTTAATCAACCATTGATTTCTGATAGATACAATAAATGGGCTTCATTCATACAAAATTTTCAACCTATGATTCAATATCAACTTGGCAAAACTAATGTTGCAGCTCATGCCCTTATTCATTTCCCATCCCCAAAAACAAATATTGTTTCAATCAACAATATTTATGTTGTTCATATTCATTCATTTCATGACATGATTCCTACTTGTGTATCTGATTTATATTTTTCACAAACATGAAATGCTTTCAATAATTCTATGAGGATCACTACACTTTTCATAATGGATTCTTGTATTTCCAACACAAGTTATGCATCACAAAAGGTCTTAAAAATTTTTTTATGAAAGAGATGCATGAACCACCATATATGGGTCATAGGGGCATACAAGTACTGTTTCTACGTGTAAAGACTTTTTCTTTTGGCCAAATATAGAAAAGAATATTGCACAATATGTTTCCCATTGCATTGTGTGTCAACATGTGAGAAGATATCATGGTAAACCATTTGGATTATTAATGACACTTCCCATACCTAATGGACCATGGGAACAAATTTCTATGGATTTGATCAATTTCATTGCATAATGATATGATTTGGATAATTGTTGATAGGTTTAGTAAACAAGGGTATTTCATTACTTGTAAAAAGACTCTTTTTGCATCTCAAGCTGCTAAGTTATTTATTAAATGTATTAGAAAATTAATGACAATGCTTTTAGATTAGACATACCTTCTCATTTGAATATACATAATTCTTTTCATATTTGTTTATTGAAATCCTTTAAATGAACTTTATCATTCACTCCTATTTTGGATGATCCTCCTTTGCTAGAAGAGGATGTTGAAATTTTAATTCCAGAGAAAATACTTGATCATGATGTTACTACTACACATACAGGTAATCAATATCATAGATATTTAGTTAAATATAAAAATCAATCACTTGAAGAATCTCAATGGATTCATAAGACATCACTAATTCCACATTATGACCACTTGATTTCTACATATCATTCATAGTCACATTAAATTCCAGTTTTCCATTTCCATGCATGTGTTTTTACATGGACCATGCTTATGACTGTTCAGTGATGGGACATGTGACTAGCCATCCATCTCTATTTTATTTTTATCAACTGAGGTTAGTTGCTCGACATGTGGGAAGCATGTTATACTTTATGGAATAATGGAATGTTATATGGATTTTAACGTCTTGAAGTTTTTAATGTGATTTATGTTTTGATTTAGCAGGTGAAGAATCATGAGGGTGTGAACATGTGTGGACTTATTTAGATATTTTTGAACATAGTTAAAAGATAGTATTTTAGATATTTTTTTAAAATAATGGATCTCTTTAGAAAGTGATACTTTTGTAAAAATAGTAGATCACTTGAAAAGCGACGATTTCGTAAATAAGCAGATTTTTGCAAATGCATGCTATTCGAAGTGCCACCCTCATGTATCTTCTATTTAGGACGTAATGAAAAAATACCTATAAATACACATGCTCCGATAGACTCGTCCATTAAACTATATGGGGGGAGATTCATCTCAATATGGTGTCAATTCTCTTATCTCTTTCTATTCTATTATGCTTTTGTGAGATTTCGTTTCTGTTCCTCTACATATGTGCATCTGCAAGATCCGATCAACAATATATATTAAAATTAAATCTAAAATCTTATTTTTATATTTAATTATATATATTTGATTTAATTCAAAAACCCTAATTTTTCATATATTTAATTATACATAATACACCTAAAATCCTATTTCTTATATATTTAATTTAATTTAAAAATCCTAATGTTTAATATATTTGATTATACATAGTACATTTGATTATATGTTCTAATTTTTTTCCTAGATTTTATTTGATTATATTTATTAATAATAAACCTTAAACCCTAATTTTTATATATTTAATTATATATATTTATTTTTATTCAAATACTCTAATTTTTTATATATTTAATTATACATAGTACATTTGATATATGTATATATGTGTGTATTGTGAAGAGATGGATTGATATGTTTCTGAAGATGAAGTGGTGCTACAAAATCCTTGCACTATACCAGCCAAATAAACTCTAGAGAAGTATTGTGGGCCCTTTTACTACCCTATGTACCTTGGAAGATCACTTGCAAAAGGTTCAATCAAGACATACAAGTTTGACTAAAAGTCAACTAGCTCAAACCTTCTATTTTTGAACTATGATACTTAGTGTTTTACTCAGTACTCCTTTTCTCGTAAAAATTGATAAGAAGAGGAGTCTAATTAGGAAGCAAGGAAATCTATTACAAGTTATTCCACTAAAAATGATGAACCATATGATGAGAAATGAATTTAGCAATTCACCTATGTGAACCCGACTTTTTAGGAAGTAGTAGACATCTATGCATAGTCAAGCTTATATGTTCATTGCTCACAATACACATATCCAATTGAGATGAAACTCTGGAATATCAAAGGATACTTAGAGAGCTATCAACATCAAGTTAAAGATCTGAAAAAGATGAACCATGCTCAAAGAAATCTGCTCTGCAATATGATTGAAAACTAAGAGATTGTGATAGAGAACATTTCATACAAATAGACTTGACAATACGGCAATAAATGATCATGAAATCAATTCTATATATTGAGTGAATAGTAAAATGACTTATTGGTACATATGTGTGCCTTGAGATCACACACTAATCTTGCAAGAAGCTCTAAAGATTGAGGCTCTCTAACCACGACTAAAAAGTACATGCATATATAGTGAGAGTTTGAGCCAACATTTGAATTTGAATTGGAGCTCACCTAAATCACTTTTCCTTATTTCTAGTGATAGATTCTAACTAACTCAATTAGGAGTTCATGGATTTCTTTTTGCCTAAGCATCAAGTGGATTCAACCACTTTTGATTCTTCACTTTTACATCAAGTAAATGTTCAAAGTGTTACAAGAGATAGTTCACAAGTGAACTCTTTAATCTTCATACATTGTCTTCACTTTAAAGCTTCTCCTATGACTTTGTGAGACTCAAGCCAATACTTAGGCTTGTCATATACTTGCTCCAACAACTCCCCTCAAGCCAAGTATGCTTGAGGTCTTCAATCTTCAAGAATTACCTGCAACCCAATCATAGCCTTGAATTTGCAAAGCTTTGTACCATCCAATGCTTTGGCTAGAATATCTGCACACTGTTGATGAGTGGACACATATGATATTTGAATCTCCTTGCTTAGAACTTTCTCTCTTGCATAGTGATAACGAATTTCAATATGTTTAGTCCTTGCATGAAAAATTGGATTAGCAACTAAGTGAATAGAAGTCATGTCACAAAAAATACTTGGAGTCCCAAATTCCAATCCAAGATCTGTGAATAGTGTCTTCATCCACATAGTTTCTTGAGCAGCTATGGCAAGACATCTATATTCAGCCTCTTTGAAAGAGAGAGCAACTGTAGGTTGCTTCTTGGATGACCATGGGATAAGCTTTGAACCTGCAAAAGTGAGATACCCTGAAGTGCTCCTTCTATCTTCCTTGGATCTAGCCCAATCTGCATCAAAGAATAGCTTTAGAACTATATCAAATACATAAGGGTTTTAAAGTCCTTCATTTATGGTCCCTTTGAGATACTTGAGTATCCTTTTGGTAGCTTCCATGTGTGGTTTCTTGGGTGTGTGCATAAATTGACTTAGCACACTCACACTATAGCTCACATCTATCCTTGTAAATGTGGCATAGTTTAAACTACCCAGTAGAATTTGATATGTTGTGGGTTCACCTTCATGAGAGCTCAGTTTGTGATTAACCTCCATTGGAGTACCTGCAATCTTACAATCTTGCATCTTGAATTTTGCCAACATGTCCTTAATGTATTTTCTTTGAGTGAGGAACAAACCATGATCTTTTTAGACAACTTCCAATCCTAGGAAGTAGGTAAGTGATCCCAAATTACTTATCTTGAATTCTTCTCTCATTTGTTCTTTGATTCTCTTCATGCCATTTGTATAATTTCTTGTAAGTATAATATCATCTACATATACACATAAGTAGATGACTTTAGAATTACTCTCTTTAATAAAGAGTGATGGATCTGCCTTGCTTGGTTGAAAGCCTTTGTCCTGCAAGAATGAAACAAGTCTATAGTTCGAAGCTCTTGGAGCTTGCTTGAGACCATACAATGCTTTGTTTAGTTTACATACATAATTAGGATACACTTGATTCTCAAAACCAGGTGGTTGTGCCATATATACTTCTTCTATTATCCAACCATTAAGAAATGCATTTTTTACATCTAATTAGAGTATCATCCAATTTTTGGAAAAAGCAATACTAAGAAAAACTCTGATTGTAGGCATCTTGGTTATAGGGAAAAATGTTTCTTCATAATCAACTCCTTGAGTTTGTGCAAAGACTTTTGCTACAAGCCTTGCATTATACTTGTTTATAGAACCATCATAATTCTTTTTGAGTTTGTAGATCCACCTTGAACCTATTACCTTCATGGATGAAGTCTTGGGAACTAAATCCCAAGTATTGTTTTCCTCAAGTGCTTCGATTTCCTCCTTCATTGCATGCCTCCATTCTGGTTTTATCTTGGCTTCTTCAAATGATGAGGGCTCCTCTTGATTTATATCCTGTACTATGTAGCTAGAGTGCTTAGTAACTAGAGTGGTGTTAAAACCATACCTTTTTGGCTACTTCTTTTCCCTTATAGAACTTCTTAGGCCATGATGTGATGATTCTGCCTCTTGTCCAAGTTCCTGCAATTTTGCTTTACCTTTAGAATTCCATGCCTTGATCTTTTCCATTTGAGATTCTTCATCATCTTCTGAGGTGTCTTGTTCTTCAATCTTAGGTTGATTTTCTTTAACAACCCTTGGGAAATCTTCTTCAAGATCATAAGGCAAATTGACCTTCCTACATGAATCCTCATACCATGAATTGTTCTCATCAAATACTACATCTCTACTCACCAAGAATCCTTTGTTGGTAGGGTTGTATAGTCTGTAGCCCTTTTGATTGTTGTCATATCCAATGAATACACACCTTTCTGCTTTTGGATCCATCTTTCCTCTAACCTGTGAAGGAATATGAACATAAGCAATACAACAAAAAATTTTGCAATGATCTACGCTTGGTCTTCTTCCATTCCAAGCTTCATATGGTGTCATCCCATCAAAGGATTTTGAAGGCAACCTGTTACATAAGTGGCTGTGGATATAGCCTTAGTTCATAGATAGTTAGGTAGATGATTTTCATGTAACATAGACCTTGCACCTTCAACAATTGTCCTATTCCTCCTCTCTGCCACTCCATCTTGCTCAGGAGTGTACCTTGTAGTTACCTCTCTTTTGACTCCTCTTTCTTGAAGGAAAGAATCAAATTCATGGGAGAAGTATTCTCCTCCTCCATTTGACCTTAGCCTCTTAAGTAATTTACCTGTTTGATTCTCCACAAGAGATAAATATCTCTTGAAGCATGAAAAAGCTTCATCTTTGTGTTTCATAAAGAATAGCATAGTCCACCTACTGCAATCATCAATAAATGATACATAATACCTTGATCCAGAGAGTGAAGCATCTCTACTAGGTCCCCATACATCTGTGTGGACCAATTCCAAGAGGTCTCCATGATTATAGTCTTTCTTCATGAAGGGTAACTTGTGAGACTTTCCAAGTTGACATGCACTGCATTTATTAATCATATGTTGCTTTGACAAGTTAGGAAGTCCAAGTACACTTTGGTCTCTACATATTTGCTTTAGTGATCTTTCACCAATATGTGCTAACCTCTTATGCCATACTTCCAATTCTGTGAGTGTTTGTGTTGTATAATTACATGGGTCTAAGGGGTAGAACCCTTGAGTTTCTAGGTGTGAAACCCTTGAGATTTATGGTTTATTTACCCCTTTTAGATGGGTCTTGAACCTTAGGGATAATTCTCTAAGGTTGAGTACCTTAGGCTTGATTGGAAGCTTCTCCTAGCCACTTGGTTTGTACGTGAGAGCTTGGAGAGTCTTCTTTTAGAAGCCATGTGATTTCATGTGATATCCTAAGCTTGGAAACCATGTGACCACCTTAGGGACCCATGTGATGGAAGGTACACATGTCCCCTTGAGAGGGACTTACCCCGTTAATCTTGGAGCTATATATTGGAGGGGTTGGTTGGGTGGAAACACATCTCTCTTCCTAGTGTGTGGCCTTGCTAGTTAGTCTTAGTTCAATTGTGTGAAGGCTATGGAGTCCTTCAACAACAGTGGTATCAGAGCCTTTGGTGTGGTAATAGCTCTTTTCGTAGCTTCTTGCTCATCAATTTTGCTCACGGCCATCTTTCTCTCTTTCGAATTCGGCCCGTGGCAGTCTTGAAATGCGTGCCGAATCAGACATGGCAGCGATGGCTTTGGCTTAGGAGGAGAGTACCAAAATGAGAGGCAACCCTCTCCTGAGAGGAGATAGGAGATTCGAACTTGGAACCTCCCCTTAAGGGAGGTGCTCACCTATCCACGAAGCTAAGCTCTGTAAGTGACCTCCGTTTGCGCAAGAACCTCTAGTCTCAAATCGGCCCTGAAGAAGAATTCATCGAGGACTAGCGCTCGTGCCTCTGAAGAGATCCCACGTGCACAATGTTCAGTGCTACCCATCTTCTGCCTAACTCTGCCCGCGCACATCATGTGCCTGCCCGGAGGACGTTTTGCCATGCGGCCGCACAGAGGAGAGAGGAGAAGGTGTTTCATACATTATAACTGGGTTTTGAATGCATGTCGACAACTCCTCACATCTTCTACAGTTAGTACGTGATAAAAGATTGATGCAGTTCTAGGATCGTTGTGCTAACTCACCTCATCATCCAGATGGGTAGAAACACTCCGTCTATTTTCCACCGTGATGCAGATTCATTCAAGATCTTTGTCTTGCCGATAGACACCGCAATCATCATGAATCTCGGATGGTTTGCCTCTCTCAAGACGAGAGCCTCCAATATCGATTGCGAACAAGGCCTCGTTTGTTTCCTGGCATGTATTTTCTTCATCTGCAGCAAGAAATGTTCGAGAACGAAGAGGTGTTATTTTCCAGCAATGTTCCTCTTCTTCCGCCACCTTTTGTTACTACGAGGCATGGCGGCAAGCTAAGCGGGAGAGACGAGATGAAGAGCACACCTCTAGCTCTTGTTCGACAATTTTTGATGGATGCATAAGAAATCCGAGAAGATAAGTTTATACATTTTTTAATGTCATTTTACATATTGCATATGGGTTTACTTGCTGTAATGTTGCTCATATGAGCTATTTTTTTAATTATTACATGTGAATAAACCCACTAATGTGTAGTTTCATTATAAGAGATTTTGAAAGAAACTATGGAACGAAGTTCCATGGGAAAAAATTCAAAGGCAGGATAGATTCTTCACCAAGATCATGGAAAGAACAGGGTTAAAGAGTTAGTTATTTTCTTCTCTCACAAATTCCGTGAAATCTTATACATGCATGAGTCAATTTTTTATGCATAAATCTCTTTTGCATGAAGAGTGGATTTACAAACTAGTGCATACACTTATGAGGGCATGAATATTTTTGAAAATTTCCTTTGCCAAGGATAATGGAGGCATGTGCATGGCATCCATTAATTATGCATAGAGATTCTACCCCTTAAAATGCATAAAGGTAAATGCATAAATATGGGTACACAAGTAAGTATACAAGTACCCAAGAAAGACTTCAAAATGGACGAGATGGGTTGGCCGAAGCCTATTCCATCACCATGGGAACACTCAAGTATGCATGAAGTGCCAAGATGGAAGGGAAGGAGTGCAAGGGCCCAAGACTACATCACCACGAGAACATTCAAGCAAAGTCTTGGGATGGACGAAGCTTAATTTCTAGATAAGTTTTACCCTCTTTTCTTTTCTTTTCAAACCATGAAGCATGCACTACATAATGTAAGAGAAATGAACTGAGTAGTGGATGCATAGAATTAAGTGGTCGGGTTTTTTTGGCCACATAGACAATTAGTCATGGAAATAGCTTGCACGATGCATCCACTTCATTGATTTGAAAAGAAAGATTAGTTGTGAATTTTCATGGAAAATGGTCTATGAAGTATGCATTATGGAAACTAATATGCACAGAAAGAAAGATGCATGGAAATCTAGCACCATCCTCTGATTGAACAAAGTTCCAATTTGGAACTTTTGCATGCTTTAAGGAGGGGTTCAACTTCTGAACCTTATGCATGCTACACCTTTTCCAATAAAGGTCTAAACATTTGGCAAGCACTATGCACATGAAATATATTACATGGGTTTAAGGTTAAGAGGGAGGTTTGGTTTAAGTATGGTTACAATTTCCATTGTGGGAATAATGGTAGTAGAGCTATTTGGCCATAAGAAAAACTACCATTTATTTCTATATAGTTGGATTATTATAAGCCAAGAAATAGTCAATTGGCAAGTTACCTTAAGCTTAAAATCCCTCTTATGGAGCATCAAACTCCATAAAAAACCCATGGCATGCCTGATCAGCAAGGCCATAGTACAAAAATTTTCTCTCTTGAAACCATGATACAATCATGGTAACTTAGAGCATTATCTTCTCAAAGCTCTAAGTAAAGAGAAAATATGGTATAACATAATTTTAGTTTGGGAAGATGAAAGTATTAGTGTTTTTGTTCAAAAAAGTTCTTTGTTTGAAAGAACTACAGAACTATTTGGAGCTTTACATTTTTCTTCCAAGCAAATGCAAGGCATGAAGAGAAGGTAAAACTCAAGGGTGGTAATAAACCCTAAGTACCATTTTCTAATGTCCTAGAAATAAAGGATTATATAGTAAATGGAATTACCATCTACTTCAACATAGAGATTAGATTGGCAAATCAATTATTCTTTCTCAGATTACTCATAAAGAGATGATATCTAGTTGAGATATAAACTAGCTCTATCATCAAGTGACACGAAAGGGATCTTGTAGAGTATATATGAATCAAGGTATAATTGAAAAGCCTATTTTTTGAGACTAAGTTGCAATTGAGACTTGGTAAGTGGAAAATCCACTATAGCATAGGCAATACATATGCTCTACACTAGAAATAACACTTACAAGTCCAAGAAGTAATAGATCTGACTTGATTAGAAGAAGGTTTGATCCCAAAACTCAAGCTAAAGTTACCTTTACTAAAGTGGAAGTGTAAGCCGGATGGTATGGGACATCTAGGTTTACACTACCACTGAAGTAAATTCAGTGGTATGGGACATCGAATTTGTGGGTAATCTCAACTTGAACTTTGGGACATTTATTCTCTATGCTTGGAGAAAAGAAAACATAAAAAGCTCTGAATAGTTCTTTTAACCAGGAAGGACAATAAAAGATTGAAAATAAACTCTTTCAAATACTTTTGAAAGAGCACAATTTTCAATTTACTCAGGTAGTTTTCGAGGACGAAAACTCTTAAGGAGGGGAGAAAGTCCCCAAGAACTTGTATCTTATGCGTGGAAAAAGACCGAATAAGGTATTGTAAGGTAAAAGATATGCAATATGCTCCTCCTCTTGTGAACCTGACTTGCAACCCTTTATCTACTATCTGTCCAACACTTATCAAATTCTTTGTAATGGTAGGGACATAGAGTACCTTACTGAGTAGGTTGATGTTTCCATCAAGTGTTTTGACATTTCCTATTTTCTCCACAAGGTGTCTTGTATTTTCTCCTGTTTGTACCTCATGCTTGTTCCTTGGATACATACATACATACATACATACATACATACATACATACATACATACATACATACATACATACATACATACATACATACATACATACATACATACATACATACATACATACATACATACATACATACATACATATATATATATATATATATATATATATATATATATATATATATATATATATATATATATATATATATATATATATATATATATATATATATGTGTGTGTGTGTGTGTGTGTGTGTATATAAGTTAAAACAGATTGAAACTTCAAACAATAGTCTTAACTTCTAACTTCTAAACTCTATGTCTACAATGTACCTAGAGAATCTTCTAAATCTAATAGGAGGGCCACATTTCCTGCCACATGATTGGAACAACCTGAATCTATGTAGAAAACATGCTCATCAGATTTACCTTTGGGCATTGCCATGTTCATGATTAATAATAAGTCTTCTTGATTTGATTCCTCTATGTAATTATTGAAATCTCTTCTTCCTTTGTAGCTTCCTTGATAGGTTGAGTGATTGTAGTTGTTATGATAGCCATTGTTGAATCTTCCTCTTGAGTAGTCATATCCTCCTCTATTGTATCCTCTACCTCTTTGATTCCTAGAATTCCTAAAACAATGTTTTCAGTTGTATGATTGGTTAGTCCACAAATAGAACCCTTTGTTAACCTAACTTTTTAGGAAGCAGAAGACATCTATACACAGTCAAGCTTATATGTTCATTGCTCACAACACACAGACCCAATTGAGATAAAACTCTAGAATATGAAAGTATACTTAGAGAGCTACCAATATCAAGTTAAAGCTCTAAAAAAGATGAACCATGCTCAAGGAAATCTGCTATGCAATGTACACGCACAAACTCGACAATAATAGTATGCAATTCAAAACAGAGGGGAATTTTTACTTTTTGCCCTTGGGTTATTAAAACATGTTGTCGATATAAGCATTGGTATATGCACCAGTATGAGCATCGATATTCCTAGGAACATATCGATGCTTATACTGATAGGTATACCAATGGCTATATTGATACTGGCAATAAGCTTTCAATGGTTATACAGAATGGTCAAGTGACCCTCGGTATGGCTAACATGGTCTTTCCAAGCATTTCCAATGGTCATACCGATGTTGGGGTGTGACCGTCGACATCGATAGCATCTGCATGCCCCTACTATATTGTAGTCTCATGTAAAGTTGGTCTCTTGAGGGTTCCTCTTGAGAAGCCCCTTCATTTTCACCTTGCAATGTAGCAAATAGCAAACATAGCAAAGAGAATTTACGTGACAAATTGTCTAAAAATGCTAGCCTCGCTAAATATAGAATACTAGTTGAAGTAGTGAAAACAAGTAGAAAGTCAAGATAGCATTAACATTGATCTCAATACAAAGCCAAAGGAGATAAGGAAGAGAGCTCTCACACACTCTCACACACAAAGAGAGGAGCACACACAGATTGACACAAAGGAAAAATGATAGCATAACAAAATCTAAACCTGGAACATATCTATCAGGTGGATATGAGACACGTGCAGAACGTCTCAATGGTTGCTGTCTACTTCTTCTATTACATAGAGAGAATATACAAGAGTGACCTCCTATAACAATACAATTAGTACAATATTTAAAAATTACTATATAAAGAAAACCATAATGTGCACAAATGAATGAGTTGGCAAGAAACATTTGTGCCATCACTCTCGGTAGATAAATGTAATAAAACTCACTAAAAGTATGCGTGACATATATCAGTGTAACCACTATACATGTTAGAGAAATGTACGTGTCATCCTCAATCATCACATGTTGAGCTTGATACTCTCAACAGATCAGTGACTTGAATCTGATTCTAATTCTTTCACCTTTGGACTTAACTCCGAAATCATATATAAACTCGTTAATTTTTATTTCTGTCATTACCATATCTCTATGTTTAGTTCCTATATCCATGCTTTCATGTGTTTCTTCATGCACATGGTCCTCATATGCATCATGACTAAGTGAGAAATATGGATCAAGTTCTCTTAGGGCTTATAGTAAAATGGATTGTGCAAAATTTACTTCTCCAAATCTTTTTTGTGCTCTTCAACTCTTACAAGTCTTTGTAGCTACATTCCAAGATTCCTTCTTCCAAATAAAATTGAACTTGAAAGCTTGCCAAAGATATCCTCCATTGGATAAGTGAATAGAATGGCAAAAGAAGTTTGGTGCTTCCTTATGTGTATGAAAAGAGAAGGCAAACCTTAGCTATGGAATACTCACACATGAGATATTTGGAATCTGTGTGGCGATTTTAAAGATCTTTTCCAAAATGTAAAGTTTTCTGTAAGGTTTAAAGAGTGATAAACCCCTTTCAGGAGGCCCCAAGAGCCATGCGTTTTCAACGAGCCCAATTCAGACCCATAATGCTTCACATATTTTTTCAACCACCTAGACCTACTAGCTAGCCATCACACATGGAGATAAGAGGAGATTCCCTCCCTCCTTTGGTGTTGTGAAAGATTCTCTCAAGGAAGCCTCTTTCCCATTCTTTCTTTGTTGGGCAGCCCATATGGGATAGATTCCTAGCTTCTCATTCAATTGCAGATTTATCTAGCTTCCCCTCTAATTAAACCCAAATATTGTTTTTCCTTTCACATTAAAGAGCATGAGGGTGATCTTTTATCTCCTCTTTCTTTTTTGCATACAATAAGAGCGGCACAAGATCTACTTGTATCTTCATATCACCTCTAATTTCTTTCCCGAATTGCTCTCCAAGCCATCTTTGGAACATTGTATGGGGAAGGATTATTCACAACATATTTTATGAAAGAATGAACATGTTTCTCATGGAAATGATGAGGTGTATGGTCAAAAGTTACACTTTACCATGTAGTGTTGTCGAGGGGTGTGATTGGAGACCAATGGCGGATCAGAACTGACTTTGGTATGGCCTCAGTGTGTGACTACGCATGGGGTGTTTTTTAGTGTGCTTTAGGACGTAAGACATGATTCAGTATTGTGAGAAGTGTTTATCTATGTTCTAATGGCCTAATCTAAACTATGACCATATGGTTGTGCAGCTTGATACCTAGATAGACCATAGTCATATGATCGAGAGACTAAAGTTTCACTAGTAATGTGATCCTTTATGAATTTTTCTTCTTCTGGTTCTATATTATCTATCTTATTCTTAGATTGGGTGGTATTATTTATAGCTGGAGGTAATAAAACTAAAAAATAAATGATAAAGTCACATTTGTAGACTCTTTACTTACAGACTTCAGAAACTAATATAGAACAATATAAATGAATGATTGATCAAGTGATTCACTAATTGTGTAATCTTTGATGTGAATTAAGTAATATTGTTTTCTTGTTGAATCTAATGAATGTAAACTACTTCAACAAAATAAACTTATACAAATATAAGTAAGAGTGCAAAGGTAATTCTTAATGTTCTAAGATAAATTTCTAAGATAATTTAAAAACAATCTCATCCCCTTGAGATTCTAGATAGAAAGATTTGAACAATTGCCGCTTTAATCGGCATCCGCTACGTTGCTCTCCACTTTCCCATTCATATTCCTCATCAATATTAGGTACTCTTTAATGCTTTGCAGGAAAAAAATATTCGGAAAAACATACGTTTCCTGTATGAAAAATAAAACACACTCATATTTTTTTGAATTACTTTCAAATCCTATCATATATGTATATGCGCAATCATTCATTCAATTATTCATGCATACATCCATGATTTTTCATTCATACATACACGTGTACACACTCTTCATGCATATGCATACATGCAAACATGCATTCTTGCTTTCACCTCATTCATTCATGTTTCTAATTCATTCATGTACATTCATCCTCATTCATTCTCATGCATAGATGCATATATCATCTATATTCATGCTCATGCATTCTCATACATGCATCAACCATGCACATACATTTGCTTTCTTCTCATGCATTCATGCACTCTTATATACATGCGCATACACTTATATATATGCATTCTTTCATACATACATATCTATTTTCACATGCATACTAACACAAGTTCACATGTTCACATGCATTTATGTACTCTCATCACTCTCATGCATGCATTCATTCACTCACACATGCATACATGCATTTATAATATCATTCATTCATGCATGCATAATCTTCATATGCATAAAATTTACATACATGCACATGCATGCACACATCATATTTATCATGCACATGCTTGTATTCATTCACACATGTACATACTATAAATACATATGCATTCATATATATTCTCATATACACTCAAGTATGCACATGTGTACTGTCTATATTTAGGCACATGAATATATTCT
The DNA here is from genome assembly GCA_020310875.1 of Ceratopteris richardii. Taxonomy (NCBI): domain Eukaryota; kingdom Viridiplantae; phylum Streptophyta; class Polypodiopsida; order Polypodiales; family Pteridaceae; genus Ceratopteris; species Ceratopteris richardii. The sequence goes on along the minus strand of CM035433.1, from coordinate 99,992,570 downwards.
CATGTATGTGTATGCTTCATATTTATGTAAATGCACACACTATATTTGCATACATATGCATGCTTAGTCATATAAATATAAGTATATGCATACTAACTATAAAATATATTAATTAAATGCATTTTATATAAGTGTTCCATCCTGAATCTCTTAGCCATCTACCACAAGATACATCTAACTAATTCTTTTATAGTAGACATCCGCCTCATATAACCCGTAAATACATTTCAGGAGTGGTTTCGAGACCACAACTGAATCATGATAACTTTTTCTTTCTCTTTTTCTTTGTTTTTCTTTTTCTTTTTCTTGCTTTTTCTCTCTCTTTTTTTTAATCATGTCGAAGCAACCGTTAATGTACTACATGTTGCTGAAATTAAGGAAGCCTACTTGTATAAAATAGATCTACTTCTACTAAGAGTCACAAGTCAAGTTGTTGCTTCTCCTATCCTCATAACAATCATAAGATCCTTAACTCTTACCTTTTAACTCACATACACATCCCTACTTTGATTTATAATTATTTATTTACATAATTTTAACATTTTTTTTATACCAAAAACATGTAAATTCCTAACTATGAAATGCATAAAAAAGAAATTCTATATTAAAATAAAGAAAATTTGAATTGTTTCACCTGATTAACATCATGCTTCATCTTCATCATCATCATCCAAGAAGTCTTCATCTAATTCGTAGTCATTGCTTGACCTTCTTTTGAATAACTTAATCCTTTTACCTGGCTTTAAACTTTGTGTTTTGTATTCTAATCATTTTTTACCTTTCTCATCTGTAAAATAGCTTCATAAAATATCATAGTAAGTATTTTGTAAAAAGAAATCTTCTTTTTTGTTTATCAAAATGTTTCATATTCAAAGGACAAAAGAAAAAATAACTCTTGATTTGTTTCATAATTTTAATAGTTAAATTCTGTGTATTTGTCATAATTTGCTTCATCTTCAAGTTAGTGTTTTAATCATTTCTTCTATTTTCTGCAATGGTAAATTCTTAGTTTTCTTGTTCAATTTTAAATGTTTTGACTTTTTTGAATTTATGTTCATATTGTTCTCAATTTGTTTAATAATATCATAAAGAAGTTGTTTCTCTGTTTCATTCATTTGTTGTTCACAATTTCTATTCATAGTACTTTGTTTGGTCTCTTCTTGTTTAATTCCTTCTTATTTAATTTGATTGTTGTCATGTTTGTCAATTGAGTTTGTAATTCTCTAACTTTTTCTTGATCAAAAAATTTCTCATTGGTAAGAAGCATTGGATCAAATGAAACCTGGAAATTTTCAAGTTTCCTTGCTTCTACTTGTATTTCATGATCAAATTCACTTTGCTTTATATCCAAATGTTCTTCCATAATTGGTTCAAAATTTTGATTTTCCTCTTTGTTTTACTGCTTTTGATTTCTTTTATTAGTTCATGTTCTGTTTTAAATGTCCTCTCACTTATTTGACCATTTGTTTTGATGTTCACATGTATGTTAGGTTTTAACAATTTTTGATTTTTTCCATATGGATTTGGTGGATTTGGTTTAGTCTGGATATGCTTTATGAATTCCTTCATTCCACCCCTTCCTAGATTTAATTGTAAAGGTAATAAATCTTGATAATTACAAATTTTTCTTTCATTTTCAATCACTAGTTTTCATCTTCTTGCATCTTCATATGCCCTACAAATCCAAAAAGTATGACCATATTGATCACACCAAAAACATTGCAAAGGTCGTGTTTGAATCGTATTTGATGTTCTTAGGCCGGGTTCATACAGAACCGACGGTACAAACACTCAAAAGTGTAGTGTTCCAAGTGGAACAGTGAGACAATCATTTAGTTCCACCGGTCATGTGTTCACACAAGAAGGCGGAATTGTGCGAAAGTTATTTTTGTGCGGCCGCCTTATGTGAACACAAGGGATGGCGGAACATAGACCTTTTTTACATAAATCTTTATAAACACATAAAAAAGGATCAAACAAGTAAACCAAATACCCTTAACAATTACATAAACAAACATATCTTGTTACAATACATTGCATTAAAATGAAGCATTATGTAACTGGTACAAAACATTATGATGATGATGATGATGATGATGATGATGATGATGATGATGATGTATCTATCTCCTCCAAAGCTTCATTTCCAAAATGCTTTTGCACATTCATTCTTGCTTGCTCTTTGTACATTATGCTTACAATCCGGTCTCGTCACTTTGAGTTGCTTCCAAGATCAATTGCTTCTTCATTAGTGCATTGACCACGATCCATTGCTTCTTCTGATCCCATTCCATGTATTGCTCGCAAATCTGCCAAGGACATGGATACTACTCTTTCATTCTCTTCTACTTGCCCATTCTGACTTGCCAATTCTGCTTCTACTTCTCGAAGCCAATCCATATCAAAAGCATCTCCATGACAAATGCAAATGCTATGGAGTACAAGACATGCAACAACAAGATCTGGCATATAACATAGATCCATATCACAACTTTTTAATAAAATTCGAAATCTTGCTTTCAACATGCCCAAAGGTCTTTCAATTGGCATCCTCGTACTTGATTGGATGAAATTCCAATGATACTTAAGACATGATAATCGTTCTTTACAACCTTTGAATGGGACTAACATGTATGGTCGAGAAGGATATGCACAATCACCAACCAAGCAATACTTACCTAGTTCACCTCTTGCACATCTCTGGCCAAATTTGCTTCTTGTGAAATCAAGGGAATCATGCATTGATCCTGCCCATCCTACAACATAATTCCAAATAGAGAAATTGGCAGCTATTGTTATTTGCAACAAGATAGAGTGAAAACCTTTGCGATTGAAGTAATCAACATGATTTTCACGTGGTGCAATTATAGGTACATGGCTTCCATCTATTGCACCCACAACATAAGGTATTCCTCTTATTGCCTCAAACTCTTTTGCTAACATTGCAAAGCGGGATGTTGAAGGCCATCTAATGTATGTGTCTCTAAGACCAGATGCTACAATAGCTTTAATAAAATCATGCACAATACCACAACATGTGCTCTTTGAGCATCCAAAAGTGTCCCCTATGCCCATAAGCCCATCTCCTGTTGCTAGCCTTGTTAATGCAACAGCTACTCGATCTTGTAAAGGTATAGTGTCACGATAGTTTGTGGTTTTCTTTTGCATAAAGGGTCCAAGCTTTCCACACAAGTAATGGAAGGTTTCCTTGTTAATCCTCAAGCGGTGTTTGAACATATTGTCACTATAAGCATTCAAAAGATAGCTTTTCACAAATCCATGAGGACGTGGGTATGCCCATGCTTGCCTATGTTCATGACCCTTTCTTCGATTAATGGCATTATTCATTATCATTGATCATGCCACACATTCATTTAAGTGCAACCAAGCATGTAGCATGACATGATGACGATTCAAGCTTGACTCTTGAAGTAACTCTATCATAGCTAATGCACATATCAATGCAACTTCCTTTGGCATGTCCATTAGAACCTATAGAAAAAATACAAGAGATATTTAGAATATAGAAAATATGCACATGCATACATACAACATATGCAAATGCATAATGCAATAGATGCACATGCATACATAATACAAATGCATACATGCAACATATACATATGCAAATGCATACATGCAATGTTAGTATATGATCAATGTCTACCCCTCATGATTGTATGCACATTTTGTAAGGCCCCCTTTATGAGGAGAAGCCAAGCATGCATTACCCAATTGATGGGAATCCCAACTTGAATGTTGGATGAAGGTCATATTGGACCATGTAAGATATTATAAGGAAAGGGAGTTATCAGGGTCCCCAATTGTGGGGTCCGGGGCAGCGGTGAGCAGCCCCGGCTGGGGGGTCCAAGGGGGCCAGCGGGCCCCCTGGCTGGGGGGTCCCAGGGGGCCAGCGGGCCCCCTGGTGGGGGTCCGGGGGCAGCGCCCCCGGCGCGACGGTAAAGGGAATATTCCATGGAATATTCCCTGTCGGAGTCAGAAATCATTTATATTTGTTAGGTCGGTTCAACCAGTCTAAGCCGTGTATGGCAATTACGCGGGCGGTGGCCGCCCACGCTCTACCGCCCATGTATAGCCGTCCATGGCAGGCCACCCATGATCCTATATATACATGACTTCTGCACTACCTAAGACACCGAGTTGAGCCAGCATACCTCTACCTTGTATCTCCCTATCTAGAGTTGTCTAGATCACCATTTAAGCTCTACCTTGAGAGCGCACGGGTGGACAACGCCATCATCTTTGTACTTGCTGCTAGTAGAAAATTGTTGAGATTCTCCTATATCTGTTATCTTCTCTGTTATTGCTCCTGTGTTATATTGCATAACTATTGTCTTACATGGTATCAGAGCCGTAAGGTTCGAATAGCTTGAGAAGTATCATTATTTTAGCCTACTAGCAGACTAGAATATCAGTAGATTATTCGAGTGATTACATGATGGCTTCATCATCGAACAGTAGTCTTGGTGCTTCAGCTAATGTTAATGCTGCACCTATTCGAATTCGTCCACCTGCATTCACTGAAGGGAAGCTGGATGGAACCAACTATACACTCTGGAAGTTCAAAATTTCTGCAATTTTGGACTCCTATGAATTACTTGACACTGTCATGGGACCGATGGGATTGGATCCAGAGCCTATACCAGTTGAAGATCCAGCAAATTCAAGATTGATGATTCAGCCAGATCCAGATCTTCTACGAGCTTGGAAGAGGCGGAATGCTGATGCATTATGTGCGATTGTCACTAGTGTAAGTGATTCTGTGCTTACTTTAGTTCAACATACTACTAAAGCACATGAGGCTTGGGGCATATTGGCTCGACAATATGAGACCAAGAACCACACTAGGATACAGAATTTAGAAAATCAGTTGGCAAATGAAAAACATTCTGATTCTGAAAAGGCTGAAGATTTTATCAAACGGATAAAGCATCTTCAAGATCAATTGGCTGCAGTTGGTGTTGTTATAACACCAAAAGAGCTGGCTCGAAGATCTGTACGTGTTCTTCCAGCAAAGTATGATGGATTAGTAACAGCCCTTAACACTCAGGTAAGGCCAACTCCTCTTACATTTGAAGAGTTTTGTGCCATGCTTTTAGAAGAAGAGATGCGGCTGAAGAATCGGCAAAGTACAACTGATGCTGCATTCTCAGCAAATGCAAAAGGTAAAGGCTCTTCAGAGGGATCAAAGAAGAAGCCAAAGAAGAAAAAGTTCACAGGAAGTTGCTTCTATTGTGAAAAGAAAGGCCATGCCATCAAGGATTGCAGAAAGAAGCAAGCTGATGAACGGAATGGGACTGTAAAATCATCATGGAAGAACAAAGAGTCTGCAAACAACACAGAGCTGGAACTTTGGGTAGCTATTGAAGAGGTATGTTCATCTGCTCAAGCTCGTGTTGATGAGCCATGGATTTTAGATAGTGGAGCTTCTCGCCATATGACTAGTAAAAAGGATTGGTATAGTTCCCTAGTGCCTCTGCGGGAATCCATCAATGTAGTGGTGGGAAATGACTCCAAGTGTCCAGCTGAAGGAACTGGAACCATCTCTTTTATCACTTCTCCAGGTGTTGAGAAAAAGTTATCCGATGTTCTCTATGTACCTACACTCAAAAGAAATTTGTTGTCAGTTTCTGCAATAACAGATCGTGGACTCGAAGTTCACTTCAATAAGAGTGGTGCGGAAATCATGGATTCATCAGGTAATGTTGTAGGTAAAGGCATACGACAGGATAACTTGTATGAGTTAAGTGCTTTAACTGCTACAGAAGATAAAGATGTAAGCAGGTTATGGCACCGACGATTTGGGCATCTCGGATTTGCAGTTTTGAAGGAGATGCAACGAACAGGGATGGTTGCTCATATGCCTGCATTTTCAGAGTTGCAGGAACCTTGTGAAGCTTGTATGATGGGCAAGCAACAACGAAAGGCATTTCCAAGAGAGACCAGCAATCGATCTCAAGCTCCTCTAGAGTTGGTACATGCTGATCTCTGCGGTAAAATGTCTACACCTGCTTTAGGAGGATCTTTCTACTTCTTGCTGTTAGTCGACGATTATAGTAGAAAGATGTGGGTTTATTTCATTCGAGAGAAGGCTGATGCTTTTGAAAAATTTAAAACGTGGCATAAGTATGTAGAAAATGAATCAAGAAGGAAATTGAAGAAATTTAGAACAGATAGAGGAGGTGAATTCTTGTCAACAGAATTCAACAATTACTGTAAGGAGCATGGTGTGAAAAGGCAACTTACCACAGCTCATACACCCCAACAAAATGGCGTTGTTGAGCGCAGGAACAGGACAGTAGTTGAAATGGCTCGTTGTATGTTGAAGGCTCAAGACATGCCTGATTCATTCTGGGCAGAAGCAGTCAATACAGCAGTCTACATCCTCAATCGAAGCTACACAAAAGCACTGAAGGGGATGACTCCTCAAGAAGCATATTCTGGTAAAAAGCCTTCAGTTTTGCATTTCAGAATTTTTGGTTGTTTCTGTTATGCACATATTCCTGATTCAACAAGATCAAAGTTGGATTCAAAAAGCAAAAAGTGTGTCTTCCTAGGATATAGTGAAGAGTCTAAAGCATATAGGTTATGGGATCCTGAGGCAAGGAAGATTTTTGTCAGCCGAGATGTGGTGTTTGATGAACGACCACACTTAGTAGAAGATAAAGGTAAATCTACTATCTCATCAAGCGGAGAAATATCTCACCTTGTGCCTATCAAAAGACAGGTTAAAGTTGAGGAGGAGGAAACATCTGATGGAGAAATTTCCTCAATAAAAAGCCAACCAATTGTAGCTGCACAGCGTAAGCCACTACCGAAGTGGGCACAACAGCTCTTTGATGATCTTAATCCACATGTAGATGTACCAGAATCATCATCGGATGGATTACGAAGATCAAAGAGAATAGAGGAGCAAAGAAGAGCCTCAGAACACATTGTTAACATGGCTCTAATGGCAGATATCATGGGTTCGATAAAGGAACCTACCACCATTGAAGAAGCCATTGATGATCCAGATTGGAGAGCGGCAATGCAGTCTGAGTATGATAGTATACTCAAAAATGATACATGGGATCTAGTCGACTTGCCGCCAAAGAAGAAGGTAATAGGTACTAAATGGATTTGGAAAGCTAAGTATAAAGCTGATGGAACATTAGAAAAGTATAAGGCACGATTAGTTGCACAGGGTTTTTCACAGATTGAAGGATTTAATGTTCAAGAAACTTTTGCACCAACAGCACGCATGACAACTATTCGGACGGTACTTGCAGTAGCTGCACAAAAGTCTTGGCCTATTTTCCAGATGGATGTCAAATCTGCATTTTTGAATGGTCACCTCAAGGAGGAGGTATATGTATCTCAACCACCAGGTTTTGAGGTGCCCAATTCAGAAAATAAAGTTTGCAGGTTGAAGAAAGCTTTGTATGGACTTAAGCAAGCTCCACGGGCTTGGTACCAACGAATAGATCATTTTTTCAAAAATATGGGTTTTGAAAGAAGTACTTCTGATGCTAACTTGTATGTAACGAAAAGGGATAGCAAGCTAGTTATTGTCATTGTATATGTAGATGATTTGATCATTACAGGAGATCATCAGGAACTCATCAATCAAACTCGGATCAGCTTGGGAACTGAGTTTGAAATGACAGACTTAGGTCTACTCCATTTTTGTCTGGGAATTGAAGTATGGCAAAGGAAGGATGGCATTTTCATCTCACAACAAAAATATTCCAAAGAAATTCTCAAGGCATTTGGAATGATGGACTGCAAACCAACTAGCACACCTATGGAGGTAAATCATAAGCTATCTATGGATGATAACATGCCTGATGTAGATGCTAAGAAGTATAGGAAACTCGTTGGAAGTCTTATTTTTCTGTGCAACACTAGACCAGACATTTGCTATGCTGTTGGAGTGTTAAGCAGGTTTTCCAACAAACCTAAGGAGAGTCACTGGAATGCTGGAATGCGAATTCTAAGGTACATTGCACGAACCTTGGATTTTGGTATTTTGTATACCACAGGTGATACACTCCAAGGATATTGTGATTCAGATTGGGCTGGAGATTGTGATTCTAGAAAATCAGTTTCTGGATATTGTTTCTCACTTGGTTCAGGAATATTTTCTTGGGTAAGTAGGAAGCAACCAACTCTCGCACTCTCCTCCACTGAAGCAGAGTACAAAGCAGCTTGTTTTGCTTCTTGTGAGACAGTCTGGTTAAGGAGAATTCTTGCAGATCTTGGCTTTCCATCAAATATGCCAACTGTACTCAAGTGTGATAATCAAAGTTGTATGGCTATTGCAAAGAACCCAGTATTTCATGCTCGCACCAAGCACATAGAAGTACAGTACCATTACATTCGTGAGCTAATTGAAGATGAAATTATGGAGCTAGAATATTGCCCAACAGAGGCAAATTGTGCTGACATATTCACTAAAGCACTTGGAAGAGAGCAGCTCAACAAGCATCTTCAACAGATGGGCATAGGACCGAGACCTACTTGATTTATCATCGGTAAACATTGAGGGGGGGTGTTAGTATATGATCAATGTCTACCCCTCATGATTGTATGCACATTTTGTAAGGCCCCCTTTATGAGGAGAAGCCAAGCATGCATTACCCAATTGATGGGAATCCCAACTTGAATGTTGGATGAAGGTCATATTGGACCATGTAAGATATTATAAGGAAAGGGAGTTATCAGGGTCCCCAATTGTGGGGTCCGGGGCAGCGGTGAGCAGCCCCGGCTGGGGGGTCCAAGGGGGCCAGCGGGCCCCCTAGCTGGGGGGTCCCAGGGGGCCAGCGGGCCCCCTGGTGGGGGTCCGGGGGCAGCGCCCCCGGCGCGACGGTAAAGGGAATATTCCATGGAATATTCCCTGTCGGAGTCAGAAATCATTTATATTTGTTAGGTCGGTTCAACCAGTCTAAGCCGTGTATGGCAATTACGCGGGCGGTGGCCGCCCACGCTCTACCGCCCATGTATAGCCGTCCATGGCAGGCCACCCATGATCCTATATATACATGACTTCTGCACTACCTAAGACACCGAGTTGAGCCAGCATACCTCTACCTTGTATCTCCCTATCTAGAGTTGTCTAGATCACCATTTAAGCTCTACCTTGAGAGCGCACGGGTGGACAACGCCATCATCTTTGTACTTGCTGCTAGTAGAAAATTGTTGAGATTCTCCTATATCTGTTATCTTCTCTGTTATTGCTCCTGTGTTATATTGCATAACTATTGTCTTACATGCAACATATCCACATGTATGAATGCAGCATGTGCACATGCATATGCAACATATATGCACATGCAACATATATGCACATGCATATGCAACATATACATAAATGCAACATATGCAACATGCGTATGCAACATATATGTGCATGCATATGCAACATATATGCCCATGCATATGCAACATATATGCACATGCATATGCAACATATATGCACATGCATATGCAACATATGCAACATATACATAAATGCAACATATGCATAAATGCAACATATGCATAAATGCAACATATTCACATGTATATGCAACATATATGCACATGTATATGCAATATATATGCACATGCATATGCAATATATACATAAATGCAACATATACATAAATGCACATGTATATGCAACATATATGCACATGCATATGCAACATATGCACATAGATATGCAATATATATGCACATGTATATGCAATATATATGCACATGCATATGCAATATATACATAAATTCAACATATACATAAATGCAACATATACATAAATGCAACATATACATAAATGCACATGTATATGCAACATGCACATGCATATGCAACATACGCACATGCATATGCAACATACGCACATGCATATGCAACATACACATAAGTGCAACATATACATAAATGCACATGTATATGCAACATATGCACATGTATATGCAATATATATGCACATATATATGCAATATATATGCACATGCATATGCAATATATACATAAATGCAACATATGCACATGCATATACAACACACATGCACACACATATGCACATGTATATGCAACATATGCACATGTATATGCAATATATATACACATGCATATGCAACATATGCACATGCATATGCAACATATGCACATGCATATGCAACATATGCACATGCATATGCAACATATGCAACATATGCACATGAATATGCAAATGTATACATGTGTAATTGCATACATGCAAACATGATTGAAATGCAAATAGAATGTAAAAAAACTACAATTAGCACAACTCCAAATTTCATCCCTAAACCATCAAAACATAGCTCAAAGGAAATCCAATTACCACTTAAGAGCTTCAAGCGTCCTTCTTCTATGAGCACATGCTTATTCTCCATCTCCTTGAAATGGTGAATAAGATCCTTTCCATTATCCACCAAACCAGCTAATGATTCATCCCACTTTGGAATGCTTCGTCGAGAAGAGGATGAAGGTAAGGGTATGGGTTCACCCTCATGAAGTTCACTTCCACTTCCGCCATTGTCATTGGAAACGTTTGCACTTAAAGATGTGTTACTAAATGGAGTCACAATTGGACGAGTATGGTAGTACTCATCTACGACATCAAAGCATTTGCACGTTATCTTCCTATCGTTGGCCAAAATCGAGTTATGTGCTTTGTCTTGACGGTACTGCCCCAACACCTTTGCCCACTTCTTTTGACATGCTTCACTATCTTTATCGAAGTCGGGATATGTTGAAGCTAATTTCGTTGACACTTTGGCCCATAAATTGACTCCTTGCTTCGATGGGTTGTTGAACTCCTCACTCATTCCTCCTCGTATGTGAATGAGTTGGTCCACCCAATGGTCCTTCCATTTGCTCTTCTTGCCATCTTCTTCATCCCCTAATTCAACGACAATCTTCCTTTTGGTTGTTTTGCCCTTCTTTGCTATGGGTTCTCGTGGATGGAGACTTTCGTCTTGCCTATCTTCCTTCCTCTTTGTTGACTTGCGTGGAGGCTTTGTTTGAGAGGCTTCTAAGGGTGAAGGAGTGGCAAGACATGATGAGTTTAATGTGCCATTTGCATTTACACCACAAGGAGGGGGCCTAAATGCAAATGGATGGGTAGGAGAAAGGGAAGTGGTTAACATGGCTTGATAGCCATGAGGAGGAATAGGAAAAGATGGGTGTGAGTATGGGTAATAGGTAGGTTGAGAAAGACAAGATTAGGAGAAAACAATGTTATCTTCTTCCCCTTGAGATTCAAAGGATTGAGATGCTTGAGAGTCCATTACCTGAAATTAAAACAAAACTAATGAGTAACATAGTAACATATATATAAACTGAATTAAAAAAGAAGATAAGCACAATGTATGTAAAGCACCTTTTTAATTTGACCTTCACTCCAATAAACCTGAAACAAAAAAGAACAAAGAAAAATAATAAATACACATGCCAATATAAAGCATACAATAACATAATAGTGAAATAAAAAACACCTCTACAACACTTGATTCTTCTACAGTCGATAGGTCTCCTCTCTTCACATCATATCACTCGATAGGTCTCCTCTCTTCACATCATATCACTGAAAATTAACAATGACATTTGTATGCCTCTTTTATAGAGCCTTCAAAAAATTTGTACGTTGCCAAAAAAAATGTACGTTGCTACATAGTACATTGGAATATGATGTAATACATGATGTTTGATTTTCTGTTAAATAAAAAGAAGGTTGGATTTGATGCCCCGTTCGAATTTTTTATTTTATAATGTTATTTTGTTTTCATCTTTAAATAAAAATGTTATTCTATATGAACGTTCACTTTTCAGTTTTATTAAATTAGTTTTTGTTGAACTAGGACGTGTGTGCCACTCTGAGGTGGGGCTTACCCCTCGGCACAGTTATCCATGTTTTGGGCGTGCACTGGCACTTGACAGTAGAGATTGCCACTGCCCATTTTGAACATGCACTGATGCGTGCTGGTCATTGATTGGAGGACAGGCCTAGTGCAGAAGTACCACTGCCCTCTGTGAACTGGGCCTTAATGAATGTCTAGGGTTAGATTTTCTAAGGTCATTAGAATGTGTTTCAGATGAAGGATGTATATACAAACTTTGGCTCTTTCTCTTTTCATGCTTATATGTAGCTAGTTCTAATTCTTGTATTTGTTTGGACAAAAATTCATATTTCTGGTTCATTTCTACACTTTCAACATTCATTTCTTCTTTGGAGGTTCTAAGGTCAACTCTTAATACTTGTAGAGTTCCCTTCATAGTATTTATGGTATCATGTAAAGTGGACATAACTCTAAATTGAGTTTCTAACATAGTATTTATGGTATCATGTAAAGTCAAAATAACTCTTTTGTGTTGTATAGCTTCATTTGCCTTACTTTCCATTTTGATAAATTTTTCTTCCCATGTTTTCAAATTTTCATCAATCAGTGCCTTCACATATGTTTCATCATAAACAACACTCTTTGCAATTTGATTTTGCAATTCATTTGTGTAAGATTCATTACTTCCACTTTGATTTATATTTTTCATATTTTTATGTTGCTCTATTTCCATTACTCACGTTTTGAATCTGTTTAAACTAGCACTACGTAGAGTTGATGCAAATATGCAAAGAACAAAATATTTTAATGCTTTTATGCTCTTTCAATGTATGCAAGTGATAATAATCTTGTTATGTGTTTTTATGATAAAAACAAAAACTGCAAATGGTATGATCTTAATATATGTTTGTACTAAAATGAAATAACTTGAAAACTCTTTACCTTAAGTTGTTCGATGCAGACACTTTAATGTGCACAGTGATATTTGTTTTTCTTTACAAAATTTTTTTTATAAATAAATCCAAAGTACAAAACTAGAAGTGATCGTGCAATGATGATCTTCTTGTATGTTGATGGGGGGAGGGGTGTGAGTGTCGAGGCTCCTTTGTCTTGAATGCCCCTCTTCCCGTGGAGGTGCTTAATTCCTTAACGAACAACCCTCAACAACCAGGGAAAAGGGCCTATGCCAGCAAGGTCTCGACTTGTTGTTGCGGTTGACTAAGCTTCTTTCCCCACTCATCTACAAGAAAGAGGAATGTAAATGTTAAATTTTTGGTCAATACTGAAAACACACCTAATAATCCTAAGCACACAATTGTCACATTTCACATTAGGTTCACCAAATGTTGAGGAACATTTGGAAAAACATAAGTTTTTTGTATGAAAAATGAAACACACTCATATTTTTATGAATTATTTTCAACTCTTATCATATACGTATATGCACATACATTCATTCAATTCTTCATGCATACATCCATGATTTTTCATTCGTACATACACATGTACACACTCTTCATGCATATGCATACATGCAAACATGCATTCTTGCTTTCACCTCATTCAGTCATGCTTCTAATTCATTCATGCACATCAATGCTCATTCATTCTCATGTATACATGCATATATCATCTATAATCATGTTCATGCATTCTCATACATGCATCAACCATGCACATACATTCGCTTTCTTCTCATGCATTCATGCACTCTTATATACATACGCATGCACTTATATATATGCATGCTTTCATACATAATTACCTATTTTCACATGCATACTAACACACATTCACATGCTCACATGCATTTATGTACTCTCATCACTCTCATGCATGCATTCATTCATTCACACATGCATACATGCATTTATACTATCATTCGTTCATGCATGCATACTCTTCATATGCATACAATTTACATACATGCACATGCATGCTCACATCATATTTATGATGCACATGCATGTATTCATTCACACATATGTACATACTATAAATACTGTTGAGCCCATAAAAGTCATGTTGGTCAAAGTCAACTGTAGTCAAAGTCAAAAGGTCAAAGTCAACTATAGTCAAAGTCAAAAGGTCAAAGTCAACTGTTCAAAGTCAACAAGGTTATGGTCAAAGTCAATTGGTGAAAAGTCAAAGTGCTCAAGTGCAGGTGTCAAAGTGCACAGGTGGTGCACAATTAATTGTCCACAAAGGGTAAATTGGAGAAAGTGGGTTGCAGGTTGCAGAGGTATTTTCTCTAATTTCCCTAAGGTTCAAAATGTGTTTTTAAGTGTTTTGGAAGGTTCAGGCGAACCCCCCCCTTATGTGCAAAAGTGAAGGCTTGAAAGGAAATATGAAGGTATGTGAAGCGGCAGTGTACACATAGGTGGAAATATGGTGCCCCAATTAAAATTTTGATTTTAGTCTAAAGTCACTACAGGACAAAACAGTGAGTCGTTGGCTGCCACTTGTGAAGACAATCTTGGGGCATCAAAGTGAGCACCAAGATGCTATTGCAGTTAGGAGCGTACGTGATCGACACACTAAAATCAAGGCAAGGACTATTCTTGGACCAATCTTAGAGTAAGGAAGAGAGCATAGTCTAAGGAAGCAAGAGGGAGAAGTGCAAGAGTCACCAGTGTGCGACGCAGAGAAGTGGAAGTGAAGGAGTGCATAGGGAGTGCCTAAGGGATTGTGCAGAGAGTGCTAAGCTAGTCCCCCCAAGTATCTCAAGGTCCCATTGCAGTGGGCGCGTGCCGACAGAAGGTATTCACTCCTCCCCCCTTTGTGGAAGCTTGGTGCAAGGTGTGCACAAGGATAAGCTTGAAGTAGGTGGAGGTCTGGTGCAGAGGAGGCCGGCAGCAAGAAGACTTTGGGATATTGGGTATTTTGTAATTGGGCACTCTGTGGGATTGTGCAGAGGAATAACTTTGGAAATGGGCCTAGGAGGCTAATCATCTGTTTCAGATGTGGAGAATGTGGGCACTATCAAAGTAGGTGCACCCTACCAGAAAATGCCCCTCCTTGCAGGAACTGCCCTGATGCAAGAGACCATTATACAAATTGTTGTCCTAAGAATCAAGCCTCTTCCTCCGGGCCCCATATTCAAATGATTTATGTGCACAAGGAAGAAGTGTGTGATCCAATCAATGAGCCATCTCCATCTACTAGGGTGGTGCAATTAGAAGAAATAGAATCTTTGACTGTGCAGATAAGAAGTAAGGGGAAGGCTCAAGCAGAAATAGGACAAGAATCAAAGATTAAGGAAGGGAATTAAAATAGAGAAACATCTGAAGATAAAGTCAACACAGGTGCAGATTCAAGTAAAAAAGGAGATCTCATATGCACCAGTGATGCCATTGGGCATGTGCACGAAAAGCTAGTAGAAGCTGATATGGAAGAAGATGAGCACGAAGATAATATGGTAGAGAGAAATCCTGTCAAAGAAATACAATTAGGCACGCAAGACAATAATCCACCAGTTTTAGTGGCCACTTGGTTGTGGAGCCAACCAGGGCTCCTTGAAAAGGTAAAATCATTCGTGACCCATTATATAGATGTTTTTGCCTGGCATTATAAAGACTTAGAAGGAGTGCCTGCAACTTTTGGAGGGCACAGAATCCCTCTGGTTGATGGAGCCAAACCCATAAGAGGGAAAAGTTATAGACTGAATCCAAAATATGCTGAAGCTGTCTATGTGGAAATACAAAAGATGGAGGATGCAGGAATCATCATTCCTGTGGAACATTCAGAGTGGCTCTCACCTATGGTTATAGTACCAAAGAAGAATACTAATAAAATCAGAATTTGTGTTGACTTTAGAGCACTCAACAAGGTGACCATTCCAGATGGTTTCCCAATGCCTTTTGCAGAGCAAGTCATTGAAGAAGTGGCTGGGCATGCAATATATAGCTTTATGGATGGATTTAGTGGCTATAATCAAATATCAATACACCCAGAGGATCGTGAAAAGACTTCTTTTATCACACCTTGGGGAACATATGTGTATGTAAAAATGCCATTTGGGCTCAGAAATGCTCCAGCCACCTTTAACAGAACGATCAACCTCATTTTTGGTCCCCTATTGCTGGAATCACTTAGAATCTTCATGGATGACTTCTCTTCGTTTTCAGGATCTCACAAAGAAACTCCTCTAGATTGTTTGGACCACCACTTGAGGCAGCTGCAGAATGTTTTCAAAAGATGCAGGGAGACTAAGTTAAAGCTAAATCCAAACAAATGTCATTTCCTTGTGACAGAAGGAACTCTCTTAGGACATGTGGTGTCGGCTAAAGGTATGGCCCCAGATCCTGACAAAATCATTTCTATATTAAAGTTGCCTAAACTTAAATCCCCTAAAGAGATTCAGAGTTTCTTGGGGCATACTGGATACCATAGAAGGTTTATAAAAATGTATGCAGAGATAGCCAGACCTCTGGCTAGACTTACAGGTAAGGAAGTACCTTTTAAATGGGAAGAAGAGGAGGAAAAAGCATATCAAACATTACGGTCAAGGTTAGTGTCTGCTCCTATTTTGGTCACACCTCAATGGTAAAAAATCTTTCATATACATGTAGATGCCAGTGCCTATGCAGTGGGAGCAGTTTTGACCCAACCCAGTGAAGAATTTAAAGTGGATAGACCAATTCAATATGCCAGTAGAATCTTGACCAAGGCTGAAATGAATTACAGTACTACAGAAAGGGAAGCCCTAGCAATGGTCTTTGCTGTCCAAAAATTCCGTCATTACTTATTGGGAGTAAAATTTATTATTATAACAGATCACCAACCACTAAAATACCTACTCAACAAACCACAAGCCACTGGTAGAATATGGAGGTGGTTATTGTTGTTCCAAGAGTTTGATTTTTCTATAGTCCATAAACCAGGTAAAGAAAATGTTATGGCAGATCACCTATCCAGAATCAATATGATGAATCAAACTAGTGGAATCAATGATGATTTTCCAGATGCTCATCTGTTTGCTGTACAAGCTCAAAGTTGGTATTATGATATCAAAAATTTCATTAAAACTAGGTTGTATCCAGAAAAGGCTAGTGCTGTGCAAAAGAAGAGACTGCTAATCAAGAGTAGACCATATACCTTCATTGAAGATAAATTGTATAGACAGGGCAAGGATGACAGGTTCAAGAAGTGTTTGGAAGAAGAAGAAGTGAGGGAAGTCCTTCACTCTGCACATGAAGGAACAGGTGGGGGGCACCTTCCAGGGCATATTATGAGTCAGAGGATACTAGATGCTGGTCTATGGTGGCCTACACTATTTAAGGATGCAGATGAATGGGGAAAGGCATGTGACATTTGCCAGAGGTGTGGACCTAAGCCAACAAAGCAGAGGCATAACCCCTTGGTTGTTTCCACTTCCTGGCAACCATTTGAGAAGTGGGGACTAGATTTTGTAGGGCCCATCTACCCTCCGGCGATTCCCAAAAGAGAGAAATATCTCTTGATAGCCATAGATTATGCTACCAAGTGGGCTGAAGCTATTGCTTCCCCTGACTGCACTGCCCAAACTGTTGCTGATTTCATTTATAGTAGCATCATTTGCAGGTTTGGATGTCCACTTGAAATTTGTATAGATCAAGGTACCCATTTTGTCAATAAGGTCCTGCAGGAAATTTTCAACAGGTATAGAATTCTACATAGGACCTCTTGTGCTTACTATCCAAGAGCCAATGGACAGGCTGAGTCGACAAATAAGGTTTTAATCTCAATGTTAAGAAAGGAGTGTATGTTACAACCCACTTCCTGGGGCATTGCTTATCAAGGTACCCTATGGGCATACAGGTTAGCCTACAAAGAGGCCACAGGATATTCTCCATTCCAACTAGTCTATGGCATATTGCCCATTGAGCCCTTTGAATTTTTACATGGATCACCTAAGATAGCATTCATGCAGGGCAAGAAGAATTGTGATGTCTCTCAGAGGCTCGGAGCACTACATAAAGTGGAGGAGATTCGTTTACTAGCAACAAAACAATTGATAGAAACTCAGATGAAGAGGAAGGAGACACATGATCGACATCTGTGGAGCAAAAACATTGAAGCAGGCATGTTAGTTCTTCTCCATAGACCTCATCTTCATACACAATTGAGAGGAAAATGGCTTCCACATTGGGAAGGACCTTACAGAGTCAAAAAATGCTAAATTGGGGTGCTATGGAGTTAGAGACGTTGAAAGGAGAGGCCTTGCCACTGGTCAACATATTTAGGCTCAAGGCCTATCTTCAACACACTTGAAGAAGTATGGATCACCTGGAACTGCATATCTGTCCAGGTTGTACATAGCTTTCCCATCTCATTTTGATCAGTTTTAGTAGCTTTCTTTATCAATTTCATTCTTGTTCCTGGTGTTTTTTAGCAAACCTAGAAGACATTTCATAACCTCTGCAAACGAAAAACTTTTGGGCATTTTTTGGAAAATTTTAATGCAATTTTAGCATTTTTCTAGCATTTTTTCTCCCTTTCCAATGTCATTTTCTTGCCAATTAGGAGGAATAAAAGGAGGCTCTCTGTGGTTTGATGGAAGAAATTGAACTTAGCCTTGTGGAAAATTTCATGAGAAATTTTTTCAGAATTTTTTGGCTATTTTTTGGCTATTTTTTGGATTTTTCATTCATTTTTTCTCTATTTTTGGGTTATATTTCACAAAAGAAAAAAAAAAACACACACACATTTTTTGCTATATTAAAAAAAAAAAAAAAAACACACACACACCCCAGGGCGTTTTTTTGCTAAAAAAAAAAAAAAAAAAAAACCCCCCCTCCCCCCCCCTCCCCCCCCTTCCCCCCCCCCTCCCCCCCCCCCCCTCCCCCCCCCGTCCCCCCCGCCCCCCCCCTTCCCCCCCCCCCCCCCTCGCCTGCCCGCCCCCCCGCCCGCCCCCCCCCACCCCCCCCGCCCGCCCGCCCGCCCTCCCGCCCGCCCGCCCTCCCGCCCGCCCGCCCTCCCGCCCGCCCGCCCTCCCCCCCCCACCCGCCCGCCCTCCCCCCTCCCCCCCCTCCCCCCCCTCCCATGGTTCTGACAGCCCCCCCCCCCCCCGTTCTGACACCCCCCCCCCCGCCCCCCCGCGCCCCCCCCCCTCCCCTCCCCCTCCCCCCCCCCCCCTCCCCTCCCCCCCCTCCAATGATTCTGACAGCCCCCCCGCCCCCCCCGTTCTGACACCCCCCCCCCCCCCCCCAACGATTCTGACAGCCCCCCCCCCCCCCCCCCCCCCCCCAACGATTCTGACAGCCCCCCCCCCCCCCCCCCCCCCCCCCCCCCCCCCCCCCCCCCCCCAACGATTCTGACCCCCCCCCCCCCCCCCCCCCCCCCCCCCCCCCCCCCCCCCCCCCCCCCCTCTATATAATCCTCTAACCTTCCGCTCAACCGGCAACTCACGGCGACCCCCCATCTAGGTATCTTCTTTTTTTTTGTTTTTACTCTTTTATTTTCTCTTATTTTATTTTAGTTTATTTTTATTTTAAAATTTCTTTCATTTTATTTTTATTATTTTTTCTTTTTATTTTATTTTATTTTGTTCATATTTCATTTCTTTTTTTAATTTATTTTTTGTATATAGTTTCACTCTCTATTGTTTGTTTCCTTTGTATTTAATCTTGTACCTCTCTGTTTTTCAAGTTTTTACAGTCGGTTTTAGGGTATTTGCTCATGCCGGATCCATTTTTTGGGTTCTCTATTCCCAGTTCAGGTGTTTTTCCTAGGTTTTTCCCCGTTCAATATAGAGTTACCTTCTTAAGCCATTGCTATCTGTGGTTGCAGCACTTTGTGATAGCGTTTTGCTCTGCAACTATGGCATCTTCCGCTCCCCAGTAGGATTCATCCATGGCTATCGAGGCGTACTGGGAGCTTGCTCCTTCGGCCTTGGCTTACGGTCCTTTCCCTCCCGAGGTAGGACCCCTATTGCCTATGGCCCCCTCCCAGTCTGCCACTCTGGTCTCCATCTCGACCGTCCCTGTCGCCACCCTACACCCCACCCCTCGGGCCCCCATTCCCTCCATAGTCCACCCCGTCCCTCGCGCACCACGCCCTATTACCCCTTCCACCCCTACCCATTTCCAGGGTAGTCAGCCTTTCGCGGTTTCCCTTCCGTGCCTCTCCCTCTCTACTTCCTCGTTACATAGCCCCAGACCTCTTCCCCCAGGTCCCCACCTTCCCGTTGCAGCGCCGCCTCCCACAGCTGTGCCGACGCTCTCTGATAGTTCTAGTGGCCACCCCGCATGCAGTTCCGGTAGTCATTCCACCTCTCCTGTTCCCCGTCCACCATCGTCATCCATCGTTGACCATCGCGACCCATCTTCGACCCTATCCATCCGCCTGCATTTAGCCTTGCCTCCCATCCCGCTCATTGATCTCCTTCCCGAGGGTTGCCTCCGTCAGGCCGGTCTTTGGCGACTGGCCTCCCTCCTCTTATCCGAGGCAGAGGGGTCTGATATTCGCACAACATTGCTTGACTTCCCTCATTTTCCATCCGGTTCGCTGACCCCTGCGGTCATAGCTATCGGCATAGGTTCTAGCATACATTCCTTTCATGCTCCGCAGTCCATTTACTCGGGGTTATCTTGGGAAGAGACCATAGCTTTCTGCATTTCATTATATGGCGTTGATGCCATGCCCACCCACTACCAGCTCGCTGTCCTTCATTCGTTCATTTTCTTCTTCTTATTTCGTAGTCCCTCCTCAGACCTTCCGTTGCACGATATTCATATAGCTGACCCCCTCTTCTGTTTTTTACATGGCCGCCCATTTCCATATGGCACTCTCATGTTCCAGTCATTCCTCCTGCGCTCTCGCCGATTCCATGAAGCCCTCCAGTGCGGCACCCGTTTGTTCTCCGTTTATTCCGCACCAGTGTTAGCTTGGCTCTTTCATCTGCCTGGTACACAGATCCTAGCATCCAGCCGTAGTCTCGACCCATTCCATCCTCCACCTTCTATTGCCCATTCTCCCCATCCCCCTCCTCCGCCGCCCGTTGTCGTGCCCACCGCCCCTAGCACTCTTCCGCAGGCATCTATTTCCATCGCCGCCTCCACTCCCCCTCCAGCTCGCAGAGTCCGTACACGTTTGATGGATTCCTTTCCTACCCCTATCCGTGCCTCGCCCTTTCATTTCCACCCCTCGGCAGTTGCCTCCTAGCCTCCTCCCTCTCCCGCCATATCCATTGAGTCCGCTTCCACCTCCCATCATCATCCCTCACCCCCTGCTTCTCCCACTTACCCCCACCCTACCCCGGCCCCACCCCCACCACCACCCGCCACGCAGCCTTCCGTCCCGCAGCCTTCCATCCCTGATAGCCTCGACGACGACCCTCCATTTTTGGGCCTACTTCGTGATGCGAACCTCGTCGCGAGTGATGGCGCCGACGCCGCCCATCTCTCCCTTGATTCCGTCTCAACGACAGCTGCACTTCACCAGTAGTATGCTCTGACGATCGATCACATTCGTGCTGCTGCCGCGGCTCAGTGGCAGACGTCGCGGGATGCGTTGCGGGCCATGCAGCAGGACCGGGACTGGTATCAAGATGAGGCTGATGCTGCGACTCACACTCTCATGGAGATCCGCCAGCGTGCGTCATTAGGCATTTGCGATAGTCCTGCATGTCGGTTGGTCCGCCGAGAGAGCGATCACCTCCACAGGTACAGGAGCAGGATTGCTGCATACGCTGAGGAGGCATCCATCATTCCCCCCGGCTCACCCGACTTACCTCTACCTCGGGATGATGTTCCTCCTGGGGAGAGGCCTTCTTCCCCGCCGATGCCATAGTCATGCGTTCCGTGTCTATCCACTAGGTTCTAGGTATTCTCACCTACTGGAGTTTCCAGAGTTTCATTGGCTTTACCCTAGCCTCATTTTGTTGTTGAGGCTCGGTGTAGGATGCATCTACTTATCCCTTTTAGTTCCATTGCCATTCATTAGCTCATCACTTCTTTCTGATCGACAGATCTTTGCCAGTCCTTGGCACTTCATGTACTTATCATGGAAAGTTGTTTCTGCTTTTCTATGAGATTCTGGTTCAGTGTTCATTGTGTGTTCCTTGTGCACTCTCTGGTTGATTATTGGTTGTTTTATTACTATGACTGTGTACAGGTTTCTCTTTCTGGTTGGTTTTTTTCTTTCATTGCTACCCTCCATATACTTCTGTCCCCCTCTTTGCTCTTTTCCCCTCTTCCCCACCCCGCCCCCACACCCCATCATTTCCCCCTTCCCCTTTTCTCCACCCCGCCCCCCCTCCACCACCTTTCCCCACCCCACATTGCTGAGTACTCTGCTGGTGCTTTCTTCGATGCTCTTGATGGTCTTGGTTGCTGCTCAGATGTCCTATTAAAGTTTTTGCCACTCTATAATCATGCCGTCCTCTATGCTCAAGTTTTTGGCTATAGCTCTCTGGGACAGAGAGCACATTAGGTGGTGGGCAATTGTTGAACCCATAAAAGTCATGTTGGTCAAAGTCAACTATAGTCACAATCAAAAGGTCAAAGTCAACTGCAGTCAAAGTCAAAAGGTTAAATTCAAAGTCAACAAGGTCATGGTCAAAGTCAACTGGTGAAAAGTCAAAGTGCTCAAGTGCAGGTGTCAAAGTGCACAGGTGGTGCACAATTAATTGTCCACAAAGGGTAAATTGGAGAAAGTGGGTTGCAGGTTGCAGAGGTATTTTCTCTAATTTCCCTAAGGTTCAAAATGTATTTTTAAGTGTTTTGGAAGGTTCAGGCGAACCCCCCCGCTTATGTGCAAAAGTGAAGGCTTAAAAGGAAATGTGAAGGTATGTGAAGCGGCAGCGTACGCACAGGTGGAAATATGGCCCCCCAATTAAAATTTTGATTTTAGTCTAAAGTCACTACAGGACAAAACAGTGAGTCGTTGGCTGCCACTTGTGAAGACAATCTTGGGGCATCAAAGTGAGCACCAAGATGCTATTGCAGTTAGGAGCGTACGTGATCGACACACTAAAATCAAGGCAAGGACTATTCTTGGACCAATCTTAGAGTAAGCAAGAGAGCATAGTCTAAGGAAGCAAGAGGGAGAAGTGCAAGAGTCACCAGTGTGCGATGCAGAGAAGTGGAAGTGAAGGAGTGCATAGGGAGTGCCTAAGGGATTGTGCAGAGAGTGCTAAGCTAGTCCCCCCAAGTATCTCAAGGTCCCATTGCAGTGGGCGCGTGCCGACAGAAGGTATTCACTCCTCCCCCCTTTGTGGAAGCTTGGTGCAAGGTGTGCACAAGGATAAGCTTGAAGCAGGTGGAGGTCTGGTGCAGAGGAGGCCGGCGGCAAGAAGACTTTGGGATATTGGGTATTTTGTAATTGGACACTCTGTGGGATTGTGCACAGAGGTATTGGCTTGTCTTGTACTTCAAACATTGTAATTGTCTTACTGTAATCAATCGGCAGAAGCTTCCAGGTGTATTTTCTCTTCTTGTTTCTTCCCTTTTCTCCTACAAACCCTCAAACTCCTTCTTGTCTAAGAATCCACCAACAAATACTTATGCATTCATATATATTCTCATATACAAGTATGCACATGTATACTCTCTATATTTAGGTACATGCATATATTCTCATGTATGTGTATTCTCCATATTTATGTAAATGCATACACTATATTTTGATACATATGCATGTGTAGTCATATAAACATAAGTATATGCGTAGTTACTAACTATAAAATAAATTAATTAACTATAAAATAAATTAATTAACTATAGAATAAAGTAAATTAAATTACTTACTAAATTAATTAATTATTTAACTATAAAATCAATCTTCATCAACTAAATAATTAACATAAAAGAAAAATGGCTAGAATCTCTCTCTCTCTCTCTCATGGCCAAGAGCAAGAATGGGAACTTGCGTCCTATTCACAGCATGATCACTCCGAAGGTGCCTATGCAAAGTCTAGGCAGTAGCCTTTTGCGTCGTGGCATGTCAAAAATGGGCTTGCCTCAGATTGTTTGTTTGCAAAAGATGGTGATTCAATGGTATCGAGGAGCTGTTAGCAACCTTGATAGCAGTTTGCATAGCATGTCTCTTCACGCATGCAAGCTCTTGCGATTGTACAGTTCCGCATGAGCTACATAGAGAAAGGCTCCTACACTTCCTCTCTTAAAGAGTGTAGCTCATAGCTAGTTGCTCAAAGCTCCTCTCTCTCTCTCTCTCATTGCAAAACATCACAGCTCCAAGCGTGATTCATCACAACGGCACAACCATCGCTTTGTCTACTTGCTAAAATGTGGAGATTCATCTTTCTCTCTCTCCCTCTCAATCCACCTGTGATGAACTATCCAATTTTGCGATCAAGTGTCAGAGTTTCTCTCTCTCTCTCTCTCTCTCTCTATCTCTCGTGCTTGCAACAGTGGAAGGAAAAGGAGAAGAAGAATTAGTACCTACAGGAAAAAGACATTAGAAAAAACACTCACTAAGATACACATATATAGATGCAATCACAAATACATGCACATGTTCACACAAACCACACAACATGCTTTTTTACTAACACCACACTTTAATCACACAACTCACACACACCAAACTTTAACATTCACTCACACACATCACACTTTAATCACAAACTTTAATCACACAACTCACACACACCACACTTTAACATTCACTCACACACATCACACTTTAATCACAAACTTTAGTCACACAACTCACACACACCACACTTTAACACACATATGCACGCACATCACATCAATTTACATATTTGTTTTCCTTTTATTTTTATGTTTATTCTATTTCTTTTGTTTTTTATTTTTTTATAACTCCTTACTACTCTTTAATTTAAGCTTACTAAAGTATAATTTAATTAATTACTTTAATATTCACATATATTAGGATAGATAATTAAATCATTATATAAGATATATTAACCATATATATATATATATATATATATATATATATATATGCTCACATGAAACACATATTAAATTGTCAATAAGTATACTTGTATAGAATATCTATGAGTACACATATGAGCATTTATGCTTACACACATACACACCTATACATACATATACACACTCAAACCCTCAAACACATTCACATAGCGCAAACATACTTACTTAAATACTCATATAGGTTTATACCCATACCCCCACATATACACTTAGAAGAAAATCTATCAATATACTCATAAGGTTCCTCATAGGATGACCACAACCAGTCATACATACTCTTATAAATTCTCTCCTATGTATACACACATATATATGTATGGTAGTAAACAGAAATGGGTACCATACACACAATCACACAAATACATAGAAACTTAGGGTAAAACCTAATACACATATGCACAGGTAGGGTATATAGATGGTCTCATGTAATTAAGTAGTCATGCACTTTCACACACATAAGTATATAGACACACTTATCCATATCATAAACATAAGAATTCATATGATGAGGTCTGATAAGTTTACATCTCCATAATTTTGCTACCTGTAGGTACTAGAGAGAGATTAGTCAAATAAAAGAGGCTTATAAAAAATGTTTATGAGAGTCTAGAGATAACCACCCTACAAGTGAAAATATTTTAGTTTTCCTGTTTGTCAAATCGAAGGATGAAATCATTCCGATAGCGTATGGCTTGAGGCTCTTATGTATGCAACATATGTAGTTAGCATGCATCTCACAAAATCAATACAATTGATCACTCCATATGAGGCTTGGCATGAATGCAAGCCATATGTTGCTCATTTTTATGTCTTTGGTTGTGTGGCATATGCATGTGCCTAGAAAACAACACACAAAACTAGATGATAAAGTAGTGAAATGTATATTTGTTGGGTACATTATCTACACACTAAACACATTCTACTTAGCCATGATGCTATTTTTTTGGAAGATGCAATTCATCCCATATTTTATGTACCAAGGAGACATCACTTAGCTTGAAGGATGTGTATGATACATTACTGCCTCTTTTTATAGGTGTCTTGTTAAGTGTTGGTCCAAATGAGGTAATTTCGTATCCTTTATGGGTTTCTGATGATGATGCAAATCATTCCATTTTTGATGTATATTTACATGATGTAAATGTTATGAGAGGATTGACATGAAGAGGCAAAAACTACATCTAAATGACCGGTGTAGACTTTTTGAGATAGCAAATAAGATGCATCTTTGCCGTATCATATCCATTCGGGATTTCATGGTGCTTTGTTTGCATCAGATTTTTATGCAATGGATCTCTCTAGTCTTTGTGATGAGAATGAGTCTTTTTTTTTATGAAGCATAGAATTACAAAAGTTGGATGGTTGCTATGCAATCAAAATATGATGCTATTATGAAGAATGGTACTTGGTCTTTATGTGATTTCCTATGAGCAATAGGCCATTGAAACTACATGGGTATACAAGCCAAAATTTAAGCCTAATGAAATAATTGATAGGTATAAGGCTGGCTTGTTGCCAAATGTTATGCTCAAGAGAGAGGCATTGATTTTGTTGAGACCTTTGCTCCTGTTGGGTGTCTGTGGAAGTGGAAGAGACACACAAGAAGCACACACAAGGAGCACAAATGCAACAAGACACATGAAGAAGACAAATGGTTGGAATAGCTCTCTCTATCGATAATGAACAAAAAATAATTAAGAGTTCAATACCTAGGTACAAAAGTACCACCACATATGTGTATCATGTATGTGATAACATGAGGCAAAAACCTCTAGCCAACACTAGAGTAAAATTTTCCCATGCATAGGGGAAAGGTTCACATCAAATGTTCTCGAGGAACACATAAGTGTAAGAAATACCCCTAGAGCAAATGATGTGAACACATCTAGGGAGTGAGAAATCAGCCCCCACTAGGCAATAAGCCTAAAGCTTTGTGAAGAGCTTCAAAATTTTCGTGTGGAAGAGCTTTGGTGAATATATCTGCCACATATATCAAATCAACATCTTCTACATGAAGGTACTCTCTCACATAGTCATAATGCACCTCAATAAGTTTGGACCATGCATGAAACAATGGATTTTGTGCACCAGACAATGCACTCCCACTATCCATGAGAATATGTGTAACAACATCAATATCCATGCAAAGATCCTTCAATAGGCATCTCGGCCATACACATTCCACTCTAGCTAAAACAATTGCTTGTACTCAGCTTCACAACTTGATGTTTCCATTGTAGCTTGCTTCCTAGTCAACCAAGATATGCATGAGTCTCCAAATAAAAAGAAATTACCACTAGTGGACACATGAGTATCATAACAACCAACCCAATCACTATCTGTAAAAGCATGCATGCATGGCATATCTTTGCCATAAAAGAGACATGAAGTCAAAGTGCCTTTGAGATATCTAAACACACATTTCACCACTTTCCAATGCTTGGAGCTAGGGCTATGCATGAATCAACTCAATTAGGAAACTGCATACGGTATATATGGCCTTGTGTTGCATGCATGTATAAGAAATCCCATAACTTGCTAATAAAGAGAAGTGTCAAATGCATCATTGGAATCCTCATAAATAATGTCTCCTTTGGTGTGGAAATTGTCTTGCAATCCTCAAATTCAAACCATTGAAGTAATTCTTCAACATACTTTTCTTGATGCTAACAATTCCCCCATCAACAGATAGAAACTTGGATGGCAAGATAATAGATCAAAAGACCAAGATAAGTGACATCAAAAGTATGCTCCAAATTAGCCATAAGGATTTCAAGCTTTGTAGCACATGACCCAATCAAGAGTATGTCATCAACATAAAGAACAAGCACGAAAAGATTAGCCCCATCTTTGCATACATAGAGTGTGCTTTCAATGGGACTACATGTGAAGCCAAAAGCAATCAAGTGCTTATGGATTTTGTCATACCACACACATGGATCTTGCTTGGGAGCATACAAGGATTTATGCAAGCCCATATGTTTCTTTTATAAGCATCGCATTTGCTACAATGCTGTGAATGGTGACATATGGCAAATTTATGTGAGAAAAAAGAAGCTAAAAAGTGATACCATCATAATCTTCCACCTAGCCTTTTGAAAGTCGTTGCCCCCATGTAGGCCATATCTAGCTTAATTTTTTTCAAAAGAAAATCCTACCAATAAAAAGAAGGTTAGAACTTCTCACAAAAAAAAGGGAAAAATAAAAAAGCTTATACCAAAGTCTTTAGCCCACAAATTTAAGGGTTCGACTAAAAAATGATGTTCTTGCAATAGAGGAGAGATTGAATGAACAAAAATTGCCAATCTTTGCTTCCATCTTTCATCACGAATATTTGAGAGTTGATTGAACAAGTGTTAACACAAATTGACTTCAATTTGCCAAGGCTATGGGGATTCGCTAGGAATCCTTCAGAGGTGCATGAATCCTTTGTAGAAAGCAAATGGTTTACGAATTAGGGTGGATATTGTTCTAATTGATTATTGTGAAGGCAAGGAGGCATCTAATTGGAGCCACTCCAACAAGGTTTTGGGGATGTTGTACGGTAACACTCCAATGCAATAACTTCCACATTGGAATTTTTTGATGCCATAGAAAAGGGCAAAGTGAGCTTCAAGTAGTTGGTAAAACGTAATGGAAATATTGAAAACTAGACGAGGGACATAGATGATAGAATGTAGACGAGGAATCTGCCTGGGAATGTCAATCAACAAGTGCCTACATGGAAAACAAAGAATAATATTGATATGCCCAAATACAATATTAAAACAATGAACACCATTGCTATATCAAATATATTCTAAAATTCCTCATGGGCATGCATGCATGGAAGGATGCATGCCCTCCACTATAATTACTTGCCATCTACTCAAAGGATATGAGAACATACACAATGCGAGAAATCCTAGAGACAATAACTACTTAATAGTGGACAATTTTAATATGGAGACAAAATATGGAATATCCATGCCTTCTATCATAAACATTTGTTTGTTCATGTAGAAGTCGTTATGTTATAACGACATAAAGATTGAGAAGTGCAAATTCTTATGGAACTACCATCTCTAAACCATAAGAGAGATAGAAAGGATTACATCTTTTTTAGCAACCTTATATGTCATGTGATGGCCATGGTACCACTTGCAAATATTCATTCCATGTTGTAGAATACAAAGTGAATCATTTTATGAAGCATATCAAAAATATCTTTATTTCTACTTTTTCCTAGACTATCGACTTTGGGATAATACAAAATAATCTTTTGCTGCTTAATTTGGAAGTATTTAATAAAAGATTTGATGGCTTGGTTGATACATTGAGTACCAGAAATAGACATTAGATATGAGGAAGGATCAAATAAGGGAGCTAATTCACAAAGAAAGTGAGTTTATACTATGTTAGCAGATGCATGTTTGGTGGACCAAGATGTGACCCATTTTGTAGCATACTTAGTGCAAGTGAAATTATAAGCATGAAGAACAAAACTAGTAATCAAAGTAATGAGCTTGATAAAATACAAGCATCATTCATGAAAAGACTTCAAAGGTAGTACAAAATGTAGTGGTTTGAAATCATAATTAAGTGGTTTTCCAACATGTTGGCAAGGATCACCCATGAGAACAAACATTTCAATATCCTCATACAATGTTGGTTAGAAAAGACCAAATTATAAACTTTTTTTGATAAATTCATATAACAGATAAATGCCCAACTTATGATCCACTACTGAGTAGCTTGCACTACAAATAATTGTTTAGTATTTGGAACATAGTGCAGCCAAACTTCAACTACAGTTTGGAAATAAACTTGACCAAGAATTAGAGAAGTAGTAACTTTCTAGAGCCAAGCATTGTAATTCAATGTGGGAAAAATGTTTATACCTTGCATGTACTCAAGACGTCAGTTAATTCTTCATACCACATGCTAGGCATTTATTTGGAAAGGACTTAATCTATGACTATCATAAGTATCAAAGTGTCTTGCCACCACCCTCACCCAAATCCATCTAAGCGAAATTAAGAAACAACATTTGAAGAGCCAAAATGATGAGAAACACTATTCTAAAATTCTTGTAGAAATAAGGTCCAACAATCCAAACACCCCTCCATATTCTATTCTTTTATCTAGTAAATAACCATTAAATGGTTCACATGAAAGGTAGAATTTAGGAAAAGAAAATTCTAATGAAACATTTTTTATGGAATATATTAGATTTTGGCATGCACATTCTAAAATAGAATAATTATTTTTAGCATGTAAGAATATTTTTGGTGCATTTTGCACACCAAAAGTTTTATAAAATTCCTACTTAAAGGTTGGGACTAGTGCTATTGAACCGCATACTAGTATTTATGAGAAGTTATGAAAAAGAGATTTCCAAAAGGTATTCTTATAGGCTTGAATCATAAATGGGCCAAAGAGATTTAGGATTATCAATGGATGAATTAGAGTATTTGGTATTTTTGGATATTTAAGATTATGAATGGATGAATTAGAGTATTTGGTTATAGAACCATGATAAAAGGGCCAAATTCAAAGATTTGTCTAAGGCTCCACACAAGAGGTTCCCCTTGCGTGCATTCCACTTCATGATTATGAGCTCATATTTTCTATGCTAAGCTCATGATAGCACTTTCATTTTGGCTACCATAGAATTTATTACAAGGATCAACTAATGATATTTGTGGTGAAGGATCCTTAGGCTTTAATATTAAAGTCATAATATTAGTGGTTGTGGCTACATATTTATTGGCATTCCTTTGATCATATTTAGTCACCCTCGGAAAATATCTTGGCAGCTATGGTTGGATTTGGTGTAGAGTGAGCACCATTTTTTACAAGGAGGTCCCAAATGCCAATCTTTTGATTGATCTGGTTTTTTGAATTGAACCTTATCATAATAGCTTCTTTTGCCATCCTAATTCTAAACACTAGTAACACTATTAGTTATCATAGGTAGGTGGAGAGTGATTGACATTAAGGATCCATGATTGTCCTCATAGTTTGGTGTTCCCTAGTGAGGATAACTTAATCTCCATGAATTTTCCTATTATGGTGGTTTTTTCCCATATAGCCAATAATTTATCTATGCCTATGACCCTTCTTCTATTGCTAATAACTTGTGGCCATCCTATGAGGGTTTGTGTCTTTTCTCATAAGTAGAATAATAAGGGGATTTAGGTGGAATAGTTTAAGGGGATTCTATAGAATCCTCGCTTACTACTTCTTAAATTGCTAATGTGAACATCCTAACTTTTGATTTAGGTTGGATTTGGCACATACGTTTCTTAGGGATTTGTCAAATTTTGTACCATGTATAATCCATATGACATTGATCTTGTGTATGCATGGAATTCCAACACCAATTAAACTACACTTTCTTAATCTTTAACTTTTCTTTAAGGTCATCCTAAGGGCTCTAGATAGCTTTACCTTCATCATCTACATTAATAACTGAATTTCTGGTCAAGTATATGTTCGATAGTTTTAGGGATCATTTTGTTATGTGGACTATATCAATCACTTTCTTCTAAAGAAAATTTTGTGACATGGACATAAGATCTAGTCTTATATATATTTTCACCAAATCATGTAACGAAACATGTTAAGTAATTCACATTAGGGTTGATCATTTTGTGTAATTTTCTATAAATGAGACCTAAATTGAGCAATATGTTCTCATAAAGTCATGCAATCAAGTTTTTTTTAAATTATCTAAAAATTTCAATAACTATATTATTTGGCCAAAATAGTTGATAAAAAATATTACCGGATAATTGTAATCTAAGAAATGATTGAATTCATACTTACTGAACTAAGTACTAGCATCACCATGTGAAGTAGATTACAAAGCATCAACCTTATGTTTCATACTTGGTGAGCCATCAAGAAACCTATATCTATCATTGAAGTCATGCACATGGGTTCTAGATTTTTATGTGGACTTCTTTGAATTGCGAATATATTATCCCATCATACACAACAGAAGTTGTAGCCTGAAGCTTTGAGTGATAGATGATATAAGACCTAGAACATCTATAGAATTTTAGGATGTCTTTCATTGACTATTAGTGCCAACGAATTCAATTAATAAAATGGAAATTATTGTTGGTGTAGCCACCATGATTAAGGCAAGGAAGGAGTTCTTATGCTTTGGCTAGCATATGGATCTAGTCGTGGTAAATAAAAAACCCATTGCTAGTGTCAATAGGATCTATTTACTTGTTACAAAAGCATTAAGGAACACGAGGAGTGAATTCTAGTTAATTAAATTATCTAAGTCCAAATTATTCTTTATCAAATTGGATGCTTCCAATAGAGGCAATATACCACCCACATATATGTATTTTGAAGCACCATATTGCTTTGAATTCAGTTGAGCTTGCATCTTTTGTTCCCACTCCCTACAAGCTTCTAAGAAGGTTTTGAATCCATCCATCAACACAAGATTTTACTTTTTCTCTTTGATTTGCATAACAAGCATAAGACCTGTAGACCGAGTGTACGCCATCCTATCTACCCATAACACGAATGGAAGATGTCTAGGCCACTTCTTTATTCCACTATTGTACGCCTTAGAGATGACCTTCATGATAGAAGGATGACCTCTCTCACTCTTTCCATCAACCTCAAGGTTATAGGCAGTGGTGAGAGATAACCGAATTCCATGATGGTCAAAGAAATCTTTTGCCTTTCTCGCATCTAATTCTCCTCGATCTGCAACCACTTTCTCTATGTATTTGAATTTAGAAATCACTTCTTCTAAAAGAAATATGTATACATTATTCGTAGTCTTTGTAAAAAGAGCTTGACCTTCCACATGGTTGGTCAAGTCCTCTCTAGCATGGTCTTTTCAGTAGGTTCTTGGTTCTTTTCATTTACTTGACTTGTTTTTTTAAATTTTAACTGACTTGGATGGCCTCTTTCCCTCTCTTATTTCCTTTCTTTTTGACTCTTTTTGAGAAGCAACAACCTCCTCAATATGGACTTTCTTTTCAGTCTCTTTTGCCTTTCTCACTTCATTCTTACTTTGTCTCCTAGTCTCTCTTCTTTATTGATCAGCCTCATCTTGCATTTCATCTCTTCTCCTCTTATCCTTAACACTGGCTATACATGAGTAGACAAAGAATTGATCCATAGGAGACTTCCAAGTAGTCTTCTTTATGATCATGTCTTTGGTTCTATCTAGAGCTTCTATTGAGTAATTCTTTTTTGGGTGTGGCATAATCTCTTTTTCATTTCCTTCTTCTAGTGGCTCTAACTGTGCTACTGATGTGCTAGCATTTGTACTGGATAGATTCTCATACAATTTCTTCATTCCTCCCTTTCCCTTGTTTAGAGGTAGAGGGAGCCGATCCCTGAAGACACAAAGCTTCTTATCTATGTCTCTTCATAATTCATGTTCTTTAGCCTATTTCAACCCTTCACATGCATAGGAAAAGTGTTCGTGTGCGTCACAATAGACACACCTCTTTGGTCCTCCTAAATCCCCTAGTTCCTTCTCTATCAAATGGCCCAGTATTTCTCTGATACATGGGATGAACTAGCAATATATGGGTCTATTGAGCAGTGGGCTATGATAGAGGTCGAGCCTTAGGCATTGTGTATCTGTGTATATTAGGCATTGGCATTGCATTTCTTTGGAATGGATCTGTATAAGTAGTGCTTGGCTGAGTAGGTATGGGGTCTTGATAGCCCATGGAGTACACCTTATTATGTAAGGTAGCCATCTCATTGGACAAAGAGGCTTGCATTGTCTTAAAACTTTCTATTTTCTTACTCAAGATCTCTAATTGTAATTCCAATGGTGTATGTGATGTGGATATAACATTAGCTGTAGCTTGTGCTACATACACATTCGGTCCTATTGGAACAAGTATACCTCTTGGCTATAACGGAGCAGTTTGTACATGTCTATCATAAAGCACGACCTATCCTTGCTTCATTTGGGAAAGTGCCTCTACCTCTCTTCTAACCATTGCCTAATCTTCAGCCAGTCCAAATCTCTTCTTGAACTTCTCAATCCTTCTCTCAACTTCAACCTTGTCTTCAAGACTTGTTGAGTAGGTGTGTCAAAGGTGTAGTAGGTTTTGGGGAACGAACCCATTGCGCAAACCTCTCTCTACTCTATTGACTAAAATCTTCTAGACAAAAGAGTTTATGTAATTCCTTTCTAAATTCTATCCAAATTGTCTCTATGTGTATTGAGATGGATGCTAAAATTGACCACAAAACTATCCGAGTAAAGAAATTAGTCAAGATCTCTTCGCGTAATCCATGGATTTGAGCTTGATCTTCAGATACGTCCAAGTACTTTGTCATGTTTAATCCAACAAACTTCTCCTTATCTCTTAAGATAGCTTGGACTACTTCAGCCCCTTGTTTTTTGATCATTAACTCTTTGAATGCATCCTCTATCTCTTTCCTCTAGTTTGTCCTAGTGTGAAGGACAATGTCGAGGGTAAGTGGCTCGACTATTTCACTTAACTTCGAGTAGAGTTAAGAGAAGAGACTAGATGAGTCTGGAGCCAGGAGGTTGAAGAAATTCTAAATCTCTCTCTTTAATCTCAAATCAACTACCTAAGCAGATTCTTTTTCTAGGATCTGAGTGTGTGAAAAATCTTGAGTTACTTTATTCCCTTTCTTCCTTTGATATTGCTTTAGTTAACTCTAATTATTTAGCTTGATCTCTCAAACTTAATTCACTTGAACTTGACTTGATCTATCCCTTCTTTTGATCTTGGTTACTTGAATTGATTTCTTTCTTAAAATTGATCCCTCTTAATGTCTTTTTCTAAATTTCAAGTTTGATTTCTTTTTGCTTTTTAATCTCAAAACTTAATGTGCTTTTGAGTTTTTAAATTTTCTCCTTTTTTGATTTATAATGATACTTTTAATATTTTTGTTCTTCTTATCTAAACTATGATAGTAGTAAATTTGTATTCTAAGTAACGATTGAAAAGATTGCTCAAAACGAATCGTTTAAACTAAATGAAAAATATGAGTGATCGAATTCAGACAAGAAAATCAATCTTTCTTTTTATGTGCATGAAGCAATGCAAGTATACACAAAACTTGAAAAACAAATGAAGCCAAGGTTATGGGTTCCTGCAATGAAAATATCTTTACATTTAATTATGAAAAAAGATCCTAAATACAAATAATTCTTAAAGTGTGTATAAGTGCTTTTGTCTGAAGGTATGGGTGGCGAGTTGAGGATCTAATATTACTAGGGAAAAAACCTTGCTTCATGTTGCATTCAGCTATGGGAGAGGGTCACGATGGCAGAACAAGCGGTAGGGCTGGATTAGGGCCTTTGGGTTGTATTGTCCCTATCGGGCAGGTGGCATTGGCATGATGTGCACCTTTCCTGGGGAATAGTATGACATGTGACTTGTCATCTATGCTTCAAGAGGGAGCAAAACACTTTGTAGGCAATCACGAGAGTAGGTTGTCGAGGACAAAATCGTGGAAGTAAAATAAATAACTCAAACTAAAAACTCCATACTCATCAACACTAGATCAAATGTTTACAAAGGACTAATCCATCATGGATGATCATGGAAGGATTAATAAGGAAATCAATACACAAAGTGAATGTCACCAAGTAACAATGGATAATACAACTCTAGTAATCAAAGACACCACTATAGTGCAGATAGGAATCAATATCTTATCTCTATCTTTTTTACTACAAGGCCAAAAGGAGATGATTTTCTTTAGTTCACGTCAATTTCTTTGGGTTTTCAAAAAGAAATTAGGACAAAAAAACTCTCAACACTACATTTGTAATTTTTTTGAAGACACACTCGAAAAAAAAACCATCCCCTTTAATTTAATCATTTTTCTTTTAATGTTGAATAGATTCTTCTTCTTATTTATTTCCTTTTATATTTTTCTATATTCCTATTCTATTTTGTCTCTTTTCTCATAAATTCTTTTATTTACTTATTTATTTGTGTATTTCTTTTTCTTATTTTCTTTTTATTATTTTTCTAGTTACCTTAAATCCTAATACATTTGTTTTTTTCTAACTTATTAATTAATCAATTTACTAAAATCAAAACACAACGAAATTAGAACATAAAAAAAACATGAAAATCTCTCTCTCTCTCTCTCTCTCTCTCCCCATATATCCCTCTCTCTTGCCGACTCTCTCTCTCTCTCTCTCTCTCTTTCTCTCTCTCTCTCACTCTTTCTCTCTCTGTCTCCCTCTCTCTCTCTCGCTCTTTCTCTCTCTCTCTCTCTCTCTCTCTCTCTTCACCACCATCTCCAATGAAGACCTATGCATACACCTCTCTTGAACTCTTGATCTTCCTCCAACTCGAACTTTGACATTGCTTTTACCTATCTCCTCTCTCTCTCTCCCCCTCTCTCTCTGTGGACTCCCTCTCTCTCTCTGGACTCCCTCTCTCTACCACACTTTTTCTACATGCATGATCTGTAACAGCCATAGCTGCACTCTGTCTCTCTCTCTCTCTCTCTGTGCTTCTTGTTGGAAGTGGAAGTGGGCCACAATAACAATATATCACAGGTTTATAGGATCTTCTAATAGATGAACCTTAACATACACACCTTAAGACTCAAAAATAGATGAGTGAGAGATAGAAAGAGAATAGATAGGATTCCAAGTCTAACGATAAGCTATAAGGCTCACCTACACTATCTATATATTAATGTTGAATTACACTGTGTGTATATGATACAAACTTACAATATCCGTATCTAGGAAGAAATAGGAACTAGATACAAGAAAGTGTGTGCCTAAGAGATATGAAGAGTGTATGTGTAAGAATATGGAAAATAAGAACACTTTAGAACTGTTATACAACAAACCCAAATTTTGATAAACCTAAATCAGAAACGAGTGACCTAGCAAGTAAGAACAGAAAGAGATTTGCTACTCACAGTAAATCCACAATGTATGTTGATGGTAAGCTGGCTCAATCTTTGCCAAAGAATCACCAAAATGTGGACTAGAACGCCTCCAAGAGTATGAGAACTCCTCCACAATGGTCTCCAAGATCTCCTCCTAGCTTGAGAAGATTGATCACCTCCAAGTTCTACTCTTGCTAGGGCTTCACCTCTTTGAGTAGATGGCTTATGTGATACTAAACAATGAGCCCATGGCTTCCTTATATAGTTTTTAGTGTTTCATCTAAAAGCACTAAAAGAAAAAGTCTTGCAATCAGTCTTCAAAGAGTATAATTGCCATCCTTATGAAAAAAAACTCAAACATTGTGCATCAATTTTGAAAAGCAAAAAGCAACTACTCCTGCTATCACGTGTGATAGGAATCGAACTAGGACCAATTGTTCGTAAGCTTTTACTCCTAGACCAACATGCTAACACATTATTGTTAAAGACTAATATAACAAAATAATATTATGCAATTGAAGCTACATCTAGGATTTGAACTCTCGTCATCCAGTTTGTGATGACATGATGCTCTTGATCTAAACCAAGTTGCACCCAGCTTTTTGTTGTAGTGAATACATTACATGCTGTAAAGTTGTTGACAATTTGACACTGTCGCCAATAATCCCCCCTTCAACGTCAAAATGTTACAAGGTTCAATAACCTACATAACTTTTGATGTCTGCAAATATCCCTTGACTTCTTTCCACTAAATCTTGAGCTGACTGTGTATGAACCTCATACTTGAGAAACTGCAAACTGAATGTCCAAACATGTATTACATAAATATATCAAGCGACCTATTTCTTGACTACATAATGAAGCACCAAATGGTTTTGAATCTGCTTCCCACTGTAATGAAACATTGACATCCATAGGTTTTAGCATAGGCATGGAATCTATCATCTCAAACCTTTCCAATAATTTCTCAAATTATTATTTTTTGTGTCATGTAGATACACTCATCTCTGTACTTGAACTCAATCTTGGGACTTGTGATAATCATATCACTTTGTAGTGCATCTTGAACACTAGCTGGTTCATTCCCAACTAACGTAAGATCTAAGTTATTATGATCCTTAAAATGTTTTGGATAATTTACCTGGTCTTCTTGTTGTCTCCTTGTTTGACTTTTGGTTCTTCCAGTGTATTCCTTTATACCACTATCCTTCCAAGTTTGATATAACCACTTTGTCATATTCCTCAAAAGTGGTGGTATCTGTAAGGAATTGAACTCACAACCTCTTGGTTAGGAATGTGATGGGCTAACCACTTCCCCCAAAAGCCATGGTTGAGGATTACTTCCTAATCCTCCCTCTTAGGGTGTAGTTCAAACATCTCCTATCTGTCAAGGGTGTGGTTCAACCATCTCCTTCCTATCACTTTATTACATTCTTCCACCCTTGGTCAATCATTGTCCTCAATGATCTGCTCTTGTATCGAGATCTTGGAGGCCATCGTGGAGGAGGAGTTCTCAAACTCTTCGAGGAGTTGTGGTCTACATCTTGGTGATTATCTGGATGAGATTCTGCCAATTTACCATCAACATACATTGTTGATTTACTGTGAGTAGCAAGTCTATTTCTGTTCTTACTTTCTGAGTAGCAAGTCTATTTCCGTTCTTACTTTCTGGGTCACTCGTTTCTGATTTAGGTTGATCAGAATTTGGGTTTGCTGTACAAAAATCCTAAATTGTTCTTATTCTCCATATTCTCACAAATACATTATTTCTACCTAGATACGAATATTGTTAGTTTGTATCATATACACTCATTGTAATTCAACATTAATATATAGATAGTGTATGTGAGCCTTACAACCTACCATTACACTTGAAATCCTATCTAATCTCTTTCTATCTCTCGTTCATCTATTTTTGAGTCTTAAGGTGTGTATGTTAAGGTTCATTAGTTGGAAGATCCTATAAACCTGTGATATATTGTTATTGTGGCCCACTTCCACTTCCAACATTTGGTATCAGAGCATAGTTGACATACACCCTTAACAAGATGAGTGAGTATAGACTTGAGAATGAAGACAAGCTTGAGGGCATGTCTAACTATCCAATGTGGAGTTTTATGATGATGAATCTGTTATTATCAAAGGACTTCTGGGATATTGTCAATGGCACTTATCCAAGGCCAAGACAAGTTGGAGAAGAGTCTATTTCATCTTCTAGGAGACCCCCTATTCCTATTTCTACTTAACAAGAGGTTAGTGAAGAAGAAGGAACCACTTCATCATCAGGATTCAGTGGTACCACTATCAGATTACTTCCTATAGAAGAGCAATCCACATGGATTCAAGGGATGCACTAGCAATTTCAAATATTGCTATGGGAGTTAAGAGACATATTATAACCTAGATCAGGTCTTGCTGAACCTCTCATCAGACTTGATTGGAGTTAGAGAATCTCTATTAGAGTAGAAACCCTGCTAGAAAAGCTCATCTAAGGAGACAACTAGTCAACACAAGGATGAAATTTGGTGAATCAGCTCAAACACATATTCTAAAGCTTAAAGATTTATGAGATCAGTCACTCAATGTTGGAGTCAGCATTTTAGATGAAGAGATGGTAAACACACTTCTAAAATCACTTCCATCAACATATCGTGCTTTTGTTACTTCTTTATTTCTCTCTATAAGAGATAGAGAACTTTAATTTGAAGAGCTATAGTTCTCGTTATTTCAAGATGAAGGTCAACAAAAGAGTATAGAAGAGAATGATGAAGCTATGTTATCATCATCAAAGGGAAAGAAGAAGAAGGAAAAGAAGAGTCAACAATCCAAGAAGGAAGTTCAAAGAAAGAAGTATGCCATTACTATAAGAAACTAGGTCTTTTCATAGAAGAATGCAAAATAAGTATTTTTAATGAGAAAAATACATCAAGTAATAGTGCTCAAGATGATCGAGAACCTAAATATTCAAAGGTAGACTCATATGCATGTGCTACTATTGAAGATGTAGTTTTTCATTAGGCAACGTTAAACACAATCTCAAATAATCCTTGGATTTTTTATTCTAGAGCTATTAAGCATATACGGGTGAATGCTGAAGAAGCTTCTCCTTTGCCTATTAAGATGAATAAGTGCAGGAAAAAAGGCTTGAACTCATGGAATAGCCTTATGTCTGGGCAGGATATTGTGGATCCTTTCTTCATTAATGACACTGCTGATTTATCTCTTGTTTGTAAACATGTGCTTATGGATCAGAGGGAGCTGCTCCTAAAAGCCACGGAGAAGTGCAACCACTACAAATATTATGGAGAGCACACATGGAGAGCACAAATATTATGGAACATCTGGGTGGAAGAAATAAAATATGCTTTGGAGATGGTAGTAGGAATCAAATTTAGAACTGCTGGAAAAAAATGAAGTTTGTTGGATAGGCCTACCTTTCTTGTATCTCTGATGCTCCTATGCATCAAGCCATGTATTCAAAAATCATACTTAATGTTAGATACCAATAGTGGAGAGTCACTCTCTCTAAGATGTATTGTCCCAAGAGGGCCTTCCCCTGCACAACTGTACAATATTTCCTAAATTTAATTTAATCTCTGTTTTCCATTAAAAACAACTTTTAAGTCTATGGGTGGATTCAAACTATTCTGATGGTACATAAATGGCATTTCCTTCCAAAATAATACTTCCACTCGCACATCAATTCATTTGTTTTAGGGGTGCGTGTTTTGTTCTGAGGGGGGGAAGCTGCCACACTTTTTTTTTCAGTACCCATGGGACCCCCCTGTATCCCATAAAGCAAGGGTTAGACGAGTTACATAGTGCCTTGCCATAACCAGGGATTGAACCCCCGCCCCCGCCTCAAGAGGCAAAGAGCCAATCCAATTGAACTGAGCCACACTCTTTTTTTTGAGAGAACAAAAAAATAAATATTAATATAGAAGAGTTACTAACTGTGCTAGGGGCAAACCCTCACCAAATACAGATAAGCACTCCACCTTTCTTTTTTTTTAAGACAACAAGAAGATTAGAGTAATGATGGTATGTGTAAGTGTACAGAGGGCAGGATCCCACACAAGGGTCCCAGATTACAATAAATACTCAGCAAATACTGCTGGAGCAGGGGACATACATCTTGATAGGATATAAGTCAGAGAGATACAAAGGTTCTTGATACACAAGCTCATGTACATGAGAAAATCATGTCGAATCTGGAACTAGAGTACAACTTAAGTAATGAATCTCTCCACTGGTTGGGGGAGGTGCTATACAAATCTTTAGACAGTTGAAAATCCTCAGGAGGGGTTGTCTTGATAGCAAGAAGACACCTCACTACAATGTCTTTGAACCCTCTACAACTCTTGAATTTCTGCAACATGTATGTGGCAACATTAGCAAGGTGAACAGGCTTGTGGGAAGTGCATTGAAGAAGCCTCTCTTGCAGCACCTTTTTGTCCAGCAGCATTACTTGAAGACAAGGAAGAGACAAGTTAGTGATATCCATTATAGCAGAGTCCTGAATGACCCCACCATTGACAGTGAGGTCATTCTAGCTAGAGTATCCCTTCTTGCAACACTTTTGCTCTTTGATTCCCATTTTATAGTTGTTCCACAGAGATAGCCATCCAATCCAGATGCTTTCCTGAAGAAAAACATCAGAATGAGTACTTCTCATTAGGGAAACATGCCTTTTTAAACTCCATCCAAGCCTTCCATAATCTACAACAAAGGAAACTACCTACAACAACAAAAGAGTGAGGAGACACAATAATATCCCATAAAGAATGATCTTGCCACTATTTATAGTTTTCTATATAAAAATGTTTAGTGTTTCTTTTTATGAGCTTAGCCCATATGTCAGAAGAATCGAGGGATCTCTTTATGCATTTAGCAGCTTTATTAGGGAGGCAGCAGATGTTCCACTTGATTGAACTTCTCAGCACAGAAATGGTTACTGAAGAAACTAGTTTATAATTATCTAGTCAAATCGTGTACTACATAGTGCCAGAAAAAAAGTTGTCCAACATCACATGGCTATTACAAATTCCAGGGCATACTATTATAAATGGCCTCATACACATCACCGTTTATGGTAAACATGTTTATACAATCGTGGACTAGTGTTAGCTAGTTATCAGTTTGTTATTACTAAGTAGTTGGTGGTCAGTTGTTACAAGGTGTTAGAATGTTACTAGTTGGTTCTCAGTAATAAGTTAAATACTAATTAGCTTGTTAATAATTAGCTATTATTAAGTAGCTACTTCTTGGTTAGCTATTTGTAATTAGATATTACTAAGTAACTAGTTCTTAGTTAGTTCTTAGTAATTAGCTATTACTGAGAATAATTAGCTTGTTAGCAATTAGCTATTACTAAGTAGCTAGTTCTTGGTTAGCTATTTGTACTTAGCTATTATTAATTAGCTTGTTACTAATCAGATATTACTAAGTAGCTGGTTCTTGGTTAGCTGTTTGTAATTAGCTATTACTACCTGACTTGTTACTAATTAACTATTACTACTTAACTTGTTACTAATTAGCTATACTAAGTAGCTGGTTCTTGGTTAGCTATTTGTAATTAGCTATTACTAATTAGCTCTTTACTAATTAGCTATTACTAATTATCTTGTTACTAATTAGCTATTACTAATTAGCTTGCTATTAATTAGCTTGTTACTAATTATCTTGTTACTCATTATCTTGTTACTAATTAGCTTGTTAGTAATTAGCTATTACTAAGTAGCTTGTTCTTGGTTAGTTGTTTGTAATTAGCTATTACTAATTAGCTTGTTACTAATTAGCTATTACTAATTAGCTTGATACCCTAGAAAGTCTTGAAATATTTATCTGATTTATTGATGAATATGCATCACTATTTAGAGCCATCATCAATGTTGATCTCTTCAACACAAGGTCATCAGAATTCTTTCTGATACTTTGCAGTGTATTCTTGATGGAGAGTGTTAATCTCCAAAAGAACAACCTACTCTTGAATTTAGAACACCTCTATATCAAGAGTAAGTCAAAACCTTCACCAAATTAGAGATTCAATCTCCAAATTATCAAAAGTTGAAAAAATCTGTGAAGAAGATAAAACACAGAAAGTCTGCTGCACAATTTCTTCTCATTGACCTATCAAACATGTAAAGTTTTCTATGAAATTTTGTATGGAGTGTCGCCTAGAAGTTGCGCACCTCCTCCAAGTCAAAGTTCTTCAAAAGGTTTAGTATAACTTGAGAAATCAACTTCACAAGTTACCTATGTTCAAATCTGCACTTCTGAGAAGTCGATTTGACACCCCTAACTTCTTAACTTTGGTTCTCACAATGTCGAACCCGTTTTACCAAATCCTTTTGGCTGTA
The DNA here is from genome assembly GCA_020310875.1 of Ceratopteris richardii. Taxonomy (NCBI): domain Eukaryota; kingdom Viridiplantae; phylum Streptophyta; class Polypodiopsida; order Polypodiales; family Pteridaceae; genus Ceratopteris; species Ceratopteris richardii. Next base: position 99,949,579 of record CM035433.1, on the reverse strand, counting down.
GATAGCTTATCTCTCAATTTAGATTTTGAGCTATCATATGTGTAAAAATTTACACTGTGCACTGAGCACTACTCATTTCATTGGACTCAAAATCTGTGCCTGTTTCACAGAACTGTGAACACTCATCACATATGAATGTTCCTACACACAATTCTCCTAACCTGTTTACAATTAAACTCTGAAACTCAAGTCATAGACTCATTAACTATGAACTTAGATATCCTCAAAAGGATTTCACAAATGATCTAACAGAGACGGAGCAGACACGAAAAGATCGTGTGCAATATTTCATCGATTACTCAGAGAATTACAGTTGAGTGATGAGAGGAAAACTCAACTAACTTTTCACATGTCTCATTACATCTAACTTCACCTTTCTTGACATCTATACTCACTCATCTATTCTTCCATATGCTCTCATATAACGCCTCGACATTTTCAAGGTATTTATATAGAAATTTGTACAAGTCTATGACTAATCAAAGATCTAAGTGAACTATAACTATACTAATGTACATATGTGTACATTCCTCATGTCCTCTGAATGTATCTTTCTTCCAAGCTTCAATTGGTGATTGATCTGCACCAACAATTCTGAAGATTGATGAAAAGGGCACATGTTACATGATCTTTGTTACTGCCCATTGCATCGAAAAGCTGCCCAATACATGGACTTTGCAACATCCTATTTAGTGCCTTGATTTTATCTTCACAACATAAGTGTCTAGTTTGAATTTTAAAATATGTGATGATCTTATCCACAATGCCTTCCAAGTTGCTTGAACTGCAATTAGCATTAGCCTCCACATTAGTGCCCGACCTTGACGTTATTGTGTCTCTATACTTCCTTTTCTTTTCCTTCCAATAACCTCTTAATGCTTGTTGATCACTATCCACTACTGGTATTGTATTAACTTCCAACAGTTCGCTTGTCCGAGATTGCCCTGTATCAACACACTACAAATGATGAAGAAACCATAAATACAATAACATCTACCACTCATCAATCCACTTTATTATATTGAATTTACATTGTGTATGCTCATCTGATATCATTATGTGCTCCATCACTTACATATGTAGACTTGTTATACCACTTTTAAACCTACAACAATCATCCAAAACCTCAGATGTTAGATACAATGAATGAACAATATGAAACTAAATGAACATTTTTGGGTATACTTTTAAACCTGCAACAATTATCCACAATCTGAGATGCTACTCGTATATAACTTCCTTTTTTTTAGAGAACAGGAAAAAAGTACATTAATGAGGGAATTGCACAAAATATGCAGGGGCCAAAATCCCACATATCACCATAAAATCAATGTCATCAATCTTTACAACGAGAATCTGCACCATCTGACCATACCAATGTTGGCTTAAGTCAAGGTTTAGCTCTATCAGCTATTGCCAATGTAATTGGAAACATTGTTGCACCAAAAAGGTGTCATGCTTCTTGTCATCAAATATGAAGAAGTGGATTACCTTTTTAGGAATGATCTCCAAACCAAAATATGTGATATGCACAAAAATAATTATCTGTACAGACTCATGACGCAATACGTAGAAAAAATACGTATAGTGATGGAGTCCCTCTCACTGTTCTCACTCAACATGCAGCATGTAGAAAAACTCACAGGCGAGAAGAGGTATTGCAACGTATTCTCCAACATGCAACACACAGAAAAATAGTTATCAATATTCCCCACTTAGGACGCAGCGTGTAGAAAAAATGCCTATAGTGATGGAGTCCCTCTCAACGTTCCCCACTCAACATGCATCACGTAGAAAAACTCCTACGCGAGATGAGGTACTACGACATACTCTCCAACATCAGCAACAGAAAAACCCACGTTATGAATGCTCCATGCAGAGAGTTGGAAAAGCATTCCTACTCTACAACCCACAAAAATCGCATCAAGCTTTGTAATGTCTTTTCTGTTCCAAGCTGGTGGTGGCTTCCAAAGTCTATTTCTGGCTCTTAACAGAGTCGATTTTCCACTTCAACTTGGGCTAATAATATCCAATACATAGCTTCTGGGTCGACCCTATTCTTGGCAGTGTGAAAGTTAGGGAACTTGAAGCGCAATGAGCAGAAGCAAATGCGAGAACCGATTCTTTAGAGTTGATTAAAGCCTCCGATTTTGTGTTGCGCACGTACGACTTCCATCACCCATCAAGACAATCGCTGAAAGATTGAATCATGACTCGTTACAACAGCACAGGATCAACAAAATAGCAGCCAAGAAAACTTCTGCCTTGCACGCTCCATAATGAATGTATGGCTGCCAAAAACAACAACCAGCTACACAGAAAAAATCCCAGGCGAGATGAGGTACTACAGTGGACTCTCCAACCTACAACAAGCAGAAAAACCCACGTCATAAATGTTCCATGCTTTAGCATGTGTACTGCCGCCTACTCTCGCCCCACCACCTCGCTTTTACTTCTCTTTCAATAACCATTGCACGATGTTCAACTAAGAAGGATCGGGTTTTTCTAGCTAATAAACTATGTATCGGGGATCACTTTTTTGTAAACATTAAACATGTTTTCACCCTTGAACCATTTGACAACTTTATTCATCTTCTTGAAGAGAAAACATCAATTCTCGGTCAACATAAAAGATAAAATTTTGAAAAAAATCTTGCACACAATCCTAGAGGGATTTTTTCCTGACATTGGTAAACAAAGAAGGTTTATAACCATTTTGTCCCCTTTGTGATGGACTCACTTATTATTTGGTTTTTTGTTCTCTAGAATGAACTCTCTATGGTGCATGGGGAGGGGGGGACGGGGAATTTTGCAATCATGAATCCTTCTACCTCAATTAACAAGGGATTTCTCTATAGACCAATCTCTGGAAGGCTTATAGAGGTTGAATAAAAATCTTTCCTTTTGTATTTTCCAGAGTGCTTCACTCCTAATTGCCTCCACAAGAGGAAAGAGCAATTGATCGATTCAACGAGTAAAACTTGCTTCCAATCAACTTGATGACCATGAAAATGAGTTTTCTAAGGCGTTTCTAAGTCATGATGATCTTAGGATAGGAAAAGAAGAGGTGACCTAAGTCTTCTTGGCAGAAAGGATCTTTTGTTCGTTTTGATATTGGTCTAGATCCCCCAATGTAGAATCAACCACATGAGGAGTTATCTCTTATAATCAATAGGTAGGGGCGGCAGGTCCTTAAACTTGAAATCCCATCTAATCTAGGTCCATTTCAAACACCACTTCTTTTGTAAGGAATGATGAAACTCTAGATTTTTTTTAGTTCCTGGAATATCCTCCATTTTGATGTCATTTTGACACTTCAAACTCTTTAGGTCGGCAGTCCCAACCGAGCAAGAGGTAGATATAAGATTCATTCAAAGCATTGATCCTATGCCTTAAAAGGCACCAATCTTCAAATTCGATGTCCTTATACCTAATCGAGTGCCTTGTGATGCAATTCTTTTGTTTTCGGAGCACAAGTACTGATTTACCACATATATAATATTAGTAAACCACATATATAATCATCTGTTAGACGTAAACCACAACAATAACATCATATCATGGTCAGCACAATCAGAGACTTGAAGGAATCATCAAGTGTAAGTTTCAATATACGAAGTATTACATTCGCGTATATATTTTTTCTCAATATATACTATATATACGTTTTCACATCGAATTTTCTAGTGTACTATACATGAAATAATTACCTTGAAATAATTACCTTGAGACTATTATGTATTACACTTGCAATAATTTATGAAGGCTATAATTAATATATACTATTATTTCGATAGTATATATTACTATTAAAATAATAATATATAGTGTCTATTGTCGATTTCTATTTTATACTCAACTAATTGACATTGTGTTTCCATCCATGCAAAAGGCAACAGAAGCTTCAGAATCCAAAAACACGAAATCTTTTAACATCACTAACCCAAGAAAAAAACTCGAATGCTCATAACGTCCTTCAAGCAATTCTCTTCATCTCTATATTACATCAGCAAAACCTATTTGTAATCATTTATGAAGCAATGTTTGTGTCACTTACTTGACCTATTTATGTGACAGATTTTGGGATCATGAACATCATTTTTGTGGCAATTTTGTACACCAAAGCATAAATCAGGTAACACTATATATATATATATATATATATATATATATATATATATATATATATATATATATATATATATATATATATATATATATATATATATGTATGTATGTATGTATGTGTGTGTATGTATATATACATATACACAAACATATATATACACAAACACACACACACACACACACACACACACACACACACACATATATATATATATATATATATATATATATATATATATATATATATATATATATATATATATATGTGTGTGTGTGTGTGTGTGTGTGTATGTATGTATAGATATATATATATTTACAAATTGTGCTAGGGGCAAACCCTCACCAAATACAGATAAGCACTCCAACTTTCTTTTTTTTTTTAATACAACAAGAATATTAGATTAATGATGGTATATGTAAGTGTACAGAGGGCAGGATCCCACACAAGGGTCCCAGATTACAATAAATACTCAGCAAATACTGCTGGAGCAGGGGACATACATCTTGACAGTATATAAGTCACAGAGATACAAAGGTTCTTGATACACAAGCTCATGTACATGAGAAAATCATGTCAAATCTGGAACTAGAGTACAACTTAAGTAATGAATCTCTCCATTGGTTGGGGGAGTATACAGATGTTTAGACAGTTGAAAATCCTCAGGAGGGGTTGTCTTGATAGCAAGAAGACACCTCACTACAATGTCTTTGAACCCTCTGTAGCTCTTGATTTTTTGCAACATGTATGTGGCAACATTAGCAAGGTGAACAGGCTTGTGGGAAGTGCATTGAAGAAGCCTCTCTCGCAGCACCTTTTTGTCCAGCAGCATTACCTGAAGACAAGGAAGAAACAAGTTAGTGATATCCATTATAGCACAGTCCTGAATGACCCCACCATTGATAGTGAGGTTATTCTATCTAGAGTATCCCCTCTTGCAACACTTGTGCTATTTGATTCCCATTTTATAGTTGTTCCACAGAGATAGCCATCCAATCCAGATGCTTTCCTGAAGAAAAACATCAGAATGAGTAAAGTACTTCTCATTAGGGAAACATGCCTTTTTAAACTCCATCCAAGCCTTCCATAATCTACAACAAAGGAAACTGCCTACAACAACAAAAATGTGAGGAGACACAATAATATCCCATAAAGAATGATCTTGCCACTATTTATAGTTTTCTATATAAAAATGTTTAGTGTTTCTTTTTATGAGCTTAGCCCATATGTTAGAAGAATCGAGGGACCTTGCTATGCATTTAGCAGCTTTATTAGGGAGGCAGCAGATGTTCCACTTGATTGAACTTCTTAGCACATAAATGGTTACTGAAGAAACTAGTTTATAATTATCTAGTCAAATCGTGTACTACATAGTGCCAGAAAAAAAGTTGTCCAACATCACATGGGTATTACAAATTCCAGGGCATACTATTATAAATGGCCTCATACACATCACCATTTATGGTAAACATGTTTGTACAATCGTGGACTAGTGTTAGCTAGTTATCAGTTTGTTATTACTAAGTAGTTGGTGGTTAGTTGTTACAAGGTGTTAGATTGATACTAGTTGGTTCTCAGTAATAAGTTATTACTAATTAGCTTGTTAATAATTAGCTATTATTAAGTAGCTACTTCTTGGTTAGCTATTTGTAATTAGATATTACTAAGTAACTGGTTCTTAGTTAGTTCTTAGTAATTAGCTATTACTGAGAATAATTAGCTTGTTAGCAATTAGCTATTACTAAGTAGCTAGTTCTTGGTTAGCTGTTTGTAATTAGTTATTATTTATTAGCTTGTTACTAATCAAATATTACTAAGTAGCTGGTTCTTGGTTAGCTGTTTGTAATTAGCTATTACTACTTAGCTTGTTACTAATTAGCTATTACTAGTTAGCTTGTTACTAATTAGCTATACTAAGTAGCTGGTTCTTGGTTAGCTATTTGTAATTAGCTATTACTAATTAGCTTGTTACTAATTAGCTATTAATAATTAGCTTGTTACTAATTAGCTATTACTAATTAGCTTGCTATTAATTAGCTTGTTACTAATTATCTTGTTACTCATTATCTTGTTACGAATTAGCTATTAATAATTAGCTTGTTAGTAATTAGCTATTACTAAGTAGCTTGTTCTCGGTTAGTTGTTTGTAATTAGCTATTACTAATTAGCTTGTTACTAATTAGCTATTACTAGTTAGCTTGTTACTAATTAGATTGTTACTAACTAGCTTGTTACTCATTAGCTTGTTACTAATTAGCTATTACTAATTAGCTTGTTACTAATTAGGTACTACTAATTACCTTGTTTCTAATTAGGTATCACTAATTAGCTTGTTAGTAATTAGCTATTACTAAGTAGCTTGTTGTTGGTTAGTTGTTTGTAATTAGCTATTACTAATTATCTTGTTACTAATTAGCTATTACTAATTAGCTTGTTACTAGTTAGCTTGTTAGTAACTAGCTTGTTACTCATTAGCTTGTTACTAATTAGCTATTACTAATTAGCTTGTTACTAATTAGCTTGTTACTAACTAGCTTGTTACTCATTAGTTTGTTACTAATTAGCTATTACTAATTATCTTGTTAGTAATTAGTTATTACTAAGTAGCTGGTTCTTGGTTAGCTATTTGCAATTAGCTATTACTAATTAGCTTGTTACTAATTAGCTTGTTACTCATTAGCTTGTTAGTAATTAGCTATTACTAAGTAGTTGGTTCTCGGTTAGCTTGTTTGTAATTAGCCATTACTAATTAGCTTCTAGTAGTTAGCTATTACTTATTAGCTTGTTACTAATTAGCTTGTTAGTAATTAGCTATTACAAGTACCTAGTTATTGGTTAGTTGTTTATACTTAGCTATTACTAATTAACTTGTTACTAATTAGCTATTACTAAGTAGCTGGTTCTTCGTTAGCTGTTTGTAATTAGCTATTGCTAATTAGCTTGTTACTAATTAGCTATTACTAAGTAGCTTGTTACTAATTAGCTATTACTAAGTAGCTGGTTCTTGGATAGTCATTTGTAATTAGCTATCACTAATTAGCTTGCTACTAGTAACCTATTACTAAGTAGCTGGTTCTTAGTTAGTTCTCAGTAATTAGCTACTACTATTTAGCTTGTTAAGAGTTAGTTATTATTAAGTAGCTACTTGTTGGTTAATTGTTTGTAATTAATTATTACTAATAATCTATTACTAATTAGCTTGTTACACTTAGCTATTACTAAGTAGCTAGTTCTTAGTTAGTCGTTAGTAATTATCTACTACTAATTAGCTTGTTAGTAATTAAATGTTACTAAGCAGCTAGTTCTTGGTTAGCTATTTGTAATTAGCTATTACTAATTAGCTTCTACTAATTAGCTATTACTAAGTAGCTGGTTCTTGGTTAGTTGTTTGCAACTAGCTATTACTAATTATCTCGTTACTAGTTACCTATTACTAAGTAGCTGGTTCTTAGTTGTTAGTAATTAGCTATTACTATTTAGCTTGTTAAGAGTTCGTTATTATTAAGTAGCTACTTCTTGGTTAGTTGTTAGTAATTAGTTATTTCTAATTATCTTGTTACCAATTAGCTATTACTAAGTAATTGGTTCTTGGATGGTTATTAGTAATTAGCTATTACTATTGAGCTTGTTACAAATTGGCTATTACTTAAGAGCCAGTTTCTTTGTTAGTTGTTTATAATAAGCTATTTCTAAATAGCTTGTTACTAGTTAGCTATTACTATTAGCTTTTTACTAGCTAGCTATACTATTAGATTGTTACTATAAGTTACTTGTTACTGGTTCTTGTATAATTAGCTAAAAATTGTGAACTGATGATTGAAAATAGGATTACCTGAGATACATCAAGAAGGTGAACAAGATGCTTCAAATATTGATTTGTGCCAAGTCGGGTCTTGCTTATATCCTTCTTATTTGGTGACACCCTACTCTCTGTTGTCCAAAACGTGATAATCAGATGCTTGAACTCTTGTGTGATACATGTGGTATGTGCTACCCTACTAGTTGCCTTGAAAAAACTATGATCATACTCGACTATATTTAACTGTCCAATCGTATCATCGGTGACTTTCCTGCTTACTCCCAATACCCTAGAAAGTCTTGAAATATTTATCTGATTTATTGATGAATATGCATCACTATTTAGAGCCATCATCCATGTTGATCTCTTCAACACAAGGTCATCAGAATTCTTTCTCATACTTTGCAGTGTATTTTGAAGATTGATGAAAAGGGCACATGTTACATGATCTTTGTTTGCAACATCCTATTTAGTGCCTTGATTTTATCTTCACAACATAAGTGTCTAGTTTGATTTTTAAAATATGTGATGATCTTATCCACAATGCCATCCAAGTTGCTTGAACTGCAATTAGCATTAGCCTCCACATTAGTGCCCGACCTTGACGTTATTGTGTCTCTATACTTCATTTTCTTTTCCTTCCAATAACCTCTTAATGCTTGCTGATCACTATCCACTACTGGTATTGTATTAACTTCCATCAGTTCGCTTGTCCGAGATTGCCCTGTATCAACAAACTACAAATGATGAAGAAACCATAAACACAATAACATCTACCACTCATCAATCCACTTTATTATATTGACTTTACATTGCGTAAGCTCATCTGATATCATTATGTGCTCCATCACTTACGTATGTAGACTTGTTATACCACTTTTAAACCTACAACAATCATCCAAAACCTCAGATGTTAGATACAATGAATGAACAATATGAAACTAAATGGACATTGTTGGGTATACTTTTAAAACTGCAACAATCATCCACAATCTGAGATGCTACTCTTATATAACTTCCTTTTTTTTAGAGAAGAGGAAAAAAGTAGATTAATGAGGGAATTGTACAAAATATGCAGGGGCCAAAAGCACACACATCAGCATAAAATCAATGTCATCAATCTTTACAACGAGAATCTGCACCATTTGACCATACCCAATGTTGGCTTAAGTCAAGGTTTACCTCTCTCAGCTATTGCCAATGTAATTGGAAACATTGTTGCACAAAAGAGGTGTCGTGCTTCTTGTCATCAAATATGAAGAAGTGGATTACCTTTTTAGGAATGATCTCCAAACCAAAATATGTGATATGCACAAAAATAATTATCTTGTATAGACTCATGACGCAATACGTAGAAAACATACGTATAATGATGGAGTCCCTCTCACTGTTCTCACTCAACATGCAACATGTAGAAAAACTCACAGGCGAGAAGAGGTATTGCAGCGTACTCTCCAACATGCAACACACAGAAAAATAGTTATCAATATTTCCCAGTTAGGACGCAGCGTGCAGAAAAAATGCCTATAGTGATGGAGTCCCTCTCACTGTTCCCCACTCAACATGCACTACACAGAAAAACTCCAGGCAAGATGAGGTACTACGACATACTCTCCAACATGCAGCAACAGAAAAACCCATGTCATGAATGCTCCATGCAGGGAGTTGGAAAAGCATTCCTACTCTGCAACCCACAGAAATCGCATCAAAGTTTGTAATGTCTTTTTTGTTCCAAGGTGGTGGTGGCTTCCAAAGTCTATTCTGGCTGTTAACAGAGTCGATTTTCCATTTCAACTTGGGCTAATAATATCCAATACATAGCTTCTAGGTCGACCCTATTCTTGGCAGTGTGAAAGTTAGGGAACCTGAAGTGCAATGAGCAGAAGCAAATGCGAGAACCGATTCTTTAGAGTTGATTAAAGCCTCCGATTTTGTGTTGCGCACGTACGACTTCCATCACCCATCAAGACAATCGTTGAAAGATTTAGTCATGACTCGTTACAACAACACAGGATCAACAAAATAGCAGCCAAGAAAACTTCTACCTTGCATGCTCCATAACGAATGTATGGCTACCAAAACCAACAGCCAGCTACAAAGAAAAACTCCCAGGCAAGATGAGGTACTACGGCGGACTCTCCAACCTACAACAAGCAGAAAAACCCAGGTCATAAATGCTCCATGCTTCAACATGTGTGCTGCCGCCTACTCTCGCCCCACCACCTCGCTTTTACTTCTCTTTCAATAACCATTGCACGATGTTCAGCTAAGAAGGATCGGGTTTTTCCAGCTAATAAACTATGTATCGGAGATCACTTTTTTGTAAACATTAACATGTTTTCACCCTTGAACCATTTGACAACTTTATTCATCTTCTTGAAGAGAAAACATCAATTCTGGATCAACATAAAAGATAAAATTTTGAAAAAAATCTTGCACACAATCCTAGAGGGATTTTTTCCTGACATTGGTAAACAATGAAGGTTTATAACCATTTTGTCCCCTTTGTGAAGGACTCACTTATTATTTGGTTTTTTTTTCTCTAGAATGAACTCTCTATGGTGCATGGGGGGGCCGGGGACTTTTGCAAACATGAATCCTTCTACCTCAATTAACAAGGGATTTCTCTATAGACCAATCTCTGGAAGGCTTATAGAGGTTGAATAAAAATCTTTCCTTTTGTATTTTCCAAAGTGCTTCACTCCTAATTGCCTCCACAAGAGGAAAGAGCAATTGATCACTTCAACGAGTAAAACTTGCTTCCAATCAACTTGATGACCATGAAAAGGAGTTTTCTAAGGCATTTCTAAGTCATGATGATCTTAGGATAGGAAAAGAAGAGGTGACCCCAGTCTTCTAATGAAAGGATCTTTTACACCATTGGGGAGCACGACCTTTTTGTTCGTTTTGATATTGGTCTAGATCCCCCAATGTAGAATCAACCACATGAGGAGTTATCTCTTATAATCAATAGGTACGGGCGGCAGGTCCTTAAACTTGAAATCCCATCTAATCTAGGTCCATTTCAAATACCACTTCTTTTGTAAAGAATGATGAAACTCTAGATTTATTTTAATTCGTGGAATATCCTCCATTTTGATGTCATTTTGACACTTCAAACTCTTTAGGTGGGCAGTCCCAACCGAGCATTGATCCTATGCCTTAAAAGGCACCAATCTTCAAATTCGATGTCCTTATACCTAATCGAGTGCCTTGTGATGCAATTCTTTTGTTTTCGGAGCACAAATACTGATTTACCACATATTTAATATTAGTAAACCACATATATAATCATCTGTTAGACGTAAACCACAACAATAACATCATATCATGGTCAGCACAATCAGAGACTTGAAGGAATCATCAAGTGTAAGTTTCAATATACAAAGTATTACATTCGCGTATATTTTTTTTCTCAATATATACGTTTTCACACGAATTTTCTAGTGTACTATACATGAAATAATTACCTTGAGACTATTATGTATTACACTTGCAATAATTTATGAAGGCTATAATTAATATATACTATTATTTCGATAGTATATATTACTATTAAAATAATAGTATATAGTGTCTATTGTCGATTTCTATTTTATACTCAACTAATTGACATTGTGTTTGCATCCATGCAAAAGGCAACAGAAGCTTCAGAATCCAAAAACACGAAATCTTTTAACATCACTTACCCAAGGAAAAAACTCGAATGCTCATAACGTCCTTCAAGCAATTCTCTTCATCTCTATATTACATCAGCAAAACCTATTTGTAATCATTTATGAAGCAATGTTTGTGTCACTTACGTGACCTATTTATGTGACAGACTTTGGGATCATCAGCATCATTTTTGTGGCAATTTTGTACACCAAAGCATAAATCAGGTAACACTATATATATATATATATATATATATATATATATATATATATATATATATATATATATATATATATATATATATATATGTGTGTGTGTGTGTGTGTATGTATATATACATATACACAAACATATATATACACAAACACAGACACAGACACACACACACACACACACACACATATATATATATATATATATATATATATATATATATATATATATATATATATATATATATATATATATATATGTGTGTGTGTGTGTGACATATATATATACACAAACACAGACACACACACACACACACACACATATATATATATATATATATATATATATATATATATATATATATATATATATATATATATATATATATATATATATATATATATATATGTGTGTGTGTGTGTATGTATGGATATATATACATACATACACACACAAACATATATATATATATATATATATATATATATATATATATATATATATATATATATATATATATATATATATATATATATATTCATACACATATATATATATATATTCATACACATATATATATATATATATATATAGAGAGAGAGAGAGAGAGTTTAAACGTTTTTAAAATAACTTATTTATTGAAATTAAAAGTTGGTCGAGTAAAAAAGAATGGATGAAAATGTAAGTGAAGAAACGAGTAAAATTCATATGTGAGGACGAATAACTGGTCCGTATAATGGGGGTAAAAAATGTAGGTTGCTACCTATTTGTGAATAAAACGTATATCAAATAGAAAATGACGAAATAAAGTTCTATGAAGGGTGAGAATTTCGTACAGAGAGGTTAGGGGTCATGGGCGCCATTAGATCAATTTCTTGAAGGGCGTGGAGTAACCCAAATATGTACAAATAATTGTCCAATTTTGCGACTTCAGTCGCTGAAATTGGGTTATGCAATCGCAAAAAACTGGGTTATGCAATGGCAAAAATGGGCTATGGTTATGGTGACGGAAATCCCTTACTTGATCTATTACTACAATGCAAACGTATGGTGACAGACGTGTAGTCCCTTATTAAAAGAGGAATTTAGAGTGGAAAATAAAACAAAGAAATATAACTAGTGTTTGGGGCTGAGTATCACGATAACATACAACACACCTCTAAAGGATAGGTTTCGAGAACGGAGATTATGACTATGACACCCCAATCATAACATGCATTTTTGTTCATTAAATTAGTATCACACACTCCATAAATTTGAGGTTATCAACAATGCGCTTAAAGAGTTCGATTACTTCGGAACAATTACAGACTTCAATGTTATAGTTGAATCTGTAAATAATATCGAAATGGGTTGTCCCAGTTCGTTGGCCTAGTGGTTGGGCCTCTCATCTCTTGAGGCGGGGGCGAGGGTTCAATCCCTGGTAGCAACATGTAAGGGACATGTAATCTGGAATGATGTTGCATTGTGGCTGAGTGCCACCATTTGTCTGTCCTTGCGGTAGTGTTGACCGCCGTTTAACCCAGTTTTGTAAACCCCTGTTCTTGTGGGATAAGGGAGGTCCCATGGATACTATGCCCTTCCTTGTACAGTTGCAATTTCAAAGTTAAAGTCCGGGGAGTAGGCCTCAGCCGAACCTCCTATAAGAAAAAAAAAAAATTAAAAAAAATATCGAAATGGGTTACAAAAACAGACGTTGCACCGTAAACAGTACATACAAAACTCTAGTTTAATCTTCACACTTAATATAGTACTACAGACACTTCCGCATTCGCTGACAGTTCCATAAGATAGATGCTTTTCTTTTCGGTTCTCGACTAACTGTTCTGCACAGAGAGATTACACCGCGCCATTCTCTTTCTCGTCTTTTTCGCTACTTGACACCATTGCATACTTTGAGATATACAAGGCACTGAACTTCCAAAAATAACTTTTCGGATCTCTTAAATAAATAAACCCTTCTCCTATTACATAATATGAATTACAAAGTTAGGTCAGTCCATTCAAAAAAGTAACTAAACTAGAATATGGACATAATGTAAGACGGAAAGTGTGTAGAAATCATATTTCTTTCCTTTACAACAACATCTCTCTCTCCAAGGAAATATCACATGATCACTTCTCTGCAGCATTATGTCTACAAGTCTACTTTCCAAGGAGCTTTAACGACAACTCGAGAGACCATTATGTCAATGATGTGAGTGAAGCCAATTGGGGCGGAATTCGAATATGCAGTGCAGAGAGATAAGTTGGAGAAACGAAATATGTAGTAGATATGTCTTCAATGAAGTCTCAGATACCATCTTTTTGTCTGCCTCCGCGAGCTCTATGCACAGCGATACAATACTTTCTACTCGTAAGATAGCTTACACATGTTTTCAATTTACTGTCGGAATGAATTCTAATTTTGTAATCTTGGCACCCAAATTCTCATGATTTTGTAAATCTTATCTTAGCATTGCTATACGTTTATGTTGTATCAAGAAATTGAAGTTCAAAATTGAATTAGAGAATAAGTTTCCGTAATAAGAATTAATTTTCTGCTTACCATATACCGCTTTTTTGTGTTAGTCTCGTCTGGGCAATCCTTTCTTCGTTACTTGTGCTGACTTTTTTTTTTTGGTTTTTTTTTTGGAGTGTACAATGAATTGGAAATACACACTCACACACCCAGCTTCGTAAGTAAAGGCACTCATCACGAGAGACTCATCGACATGTCCAGCCAAGGCTTAAGCTCAGGACTTCCTCCCACAACTTCAAGGCATCAGCCACTAAGCTATGCAGGCTCCGACAAGCTGACTCTCACTATTATATTTGTATCATAAATTAGTATTTACTGTCTGGCGAATTATGTTCTGGTGACTCTATACGAGTCTGAAACGCACTTGCAAGCTCAGTAGCACAAAATAAGACCCATCTTCGAGGTTTCCATGATATGTGAACAGCTTCAGAAACGTTAATGTTGAAGCCATGTGCGGCCTAAAAGATTCTCATACAGGTTTTGTTCGTTTATGCCAAAACTTGCTCTATTGAATAAGCTAATTTGCGCCATAAATAATTTTCTAGTATTCCATCATCTCACTATTGTGGTTGTCCTCAATGGCACAACTTAAAATGTTGACTTCCTTAATTGGAAAAGAGGACTAAAGAGAAATACATGCAGAATGCTCAAATGAGTACAATATAAGTCTATTAGAAGAGGTCAAATAACTTTTTCAAATTGATCCCGAGGATGAATACAACAATCATGACAATGAGGGAGACAAAAAGACAGAAAAACAGAGAATGAGATGGAGATAGACGTCTGCGGAAGCACGCAAACAGCACAAGGAAGAAGAAGAAGCTTGGAGCACAAACACACAATACTGAATGTATTACTAGAGAATGTACAAAGATAAGTAGCCCATTAGGGCAATAGGCGTATATACAAGCTGGGGGAAAAAAAACCTCGTAAAGAGGGAAAAAAGTGCCCCGGCGGTCCTAGAGTGTTCACACACATCACTACCTAAATATATCAACAAATCCCCCCTGGGAGTGATGCGGTGAACAAGGAGCTGGCACTCATGTATAAGGAAGTGCCGAGCTATGTGGAAATCACTCCACAAAAGGAAGTAAGCCCAAAGCTTTGCAGAAAGCTTCAAACTTCTCCCTAGGCAGAGCCTTCGTGAAAAGGTCTACAATGTTCTCCTGCGTGGGCACATATGCCAAGCTGATCTCCCCAGCAGAGAACCTCTCCTTGACATAGTGATAATGCACCTCAATGTGCTTAGTGCGAGCATGGAACACAGGGTTCCTCGCAACTGCCAATGCGCTCTGACTGTCAGTGAAGATGGTGGTGGTAGAAGATTGGCCAACACCCAAATCAGCCATAAGGCGTCTGAGCCACACACACTCAACAGTCACTGTGAAAGCTTCCCTATACTCAGCCTCACAACTGGAAGTGGCCACAGTAGGCTGCTTCTTGCTCAACCAAGATATACATGAGCTACCAAGCATGAAGCAAAAACCACTGGTGGACACACGAGTGTCATAGCAACCAGCCCAATCTGAGTTAGAAAAAGCATGCAAATCTGGCGGTAGTGATACCCCTTGGGATAAAACAACCCAAGTAGCCGAGTACCACTCAAGTAGCGAAAGATGCGCTTAACCGCTTTCCAATGTGTGACTCGTGGGCAATGCATAAACCTGCTCATCTGTGAGACAGCAAACTGAATATCTGGCTGAGTAATGTATAAGTAAATCAAGCATCCAACAGCCTGCTGAAAGAGAACAGCATCAAATTTATCTCCAGCATCATGAAGACTCAATCGTAAACCTGTCTCCATAGGAGTGGCAATAGGCTTAGAGTCTTCAAGGCCAAAACGCTGCAATAATGTGTCAATATATTTCGTTTGACACAAAGCCATTCCACCATCAACGTGCATAAACTGAATGCCCAAATAGTGATGCAAATGCCCCAAATCAGACATCTCAAATGAGGCATGCAAATCAGCCTTAAAAGCAGCAATATGTGTCTCAATAGGACCAGTGAGCAGCATGTCATCAACATAGACAACAATGATCAGAAGCACATCATTAGCACGTTTAACATATAAGGTGCTTTCAGTTGGACTATTCTCAAAACCATGTGCAATCAGATAGGCATGTATCTTCTCATACCAAGCACGTGGTGCTTGCTTTAAA
Organism: Ceratopteris richardii; assembly: GCA_020310875.1. NCBI lineage: Eukaryota > Viridiplantae > Streptophyta > Polypodiopsida > Polypodiales > Pteridaceae > Ceratopteris > Ceratopteris richardii. The sequence continues at coordinate 99,933,101 of CM035433.1, read as the reverse complement.
CCATATAACGCCTTCTTTAACTTGCACACTTGGTTTTCATGCCCTTTCTGCACAAAGCCACGGGGCTGAAAAACATACACTTCTTCATGCAAGTCACCATTCAAAAATGTTGTTTTAATGTCCAACTGATGTACATTCCAACCATGATGGGCTGCAAGTGCACAAATGCTCCGAACAGTAGTCATACGGCATGTAGGTGCAAAGGTCTCATCAAAATCAATGCCTCTTTCCTGCGCATAACCCTTTGCAACAAGCCTAGCCTTATACCTGTCAACTGTACCATCAGGTTTATGCTTCAGCTTGTATACCCACTTAGTGCCAATGGCCTTCTTGCCAGGAGGCAAGTCACATAAAGACCATGTACCATTCTTCATTATAGCATCATATTTAGATTGCATAACAGCCATCCAATTTTCTGAATTCTGTGCTTCATCAAAAGAAACAGGCTCATTCTCATCACAGAGACTAGATGCAGCCATAACATAGCAATCTGATGCAAAGGAGGCACTATGAGAGCCTGAACGAGTACAATATGACAAAGGTGCATCTAATTTGCTGTCACGCAAAGTCTGCACCAGCCATTTTGGCATAGTTTTGGCCTGCTCAATATCAGCTCTCTCATCAGCAAGTGCATCATGTAAATTTGCATCAGAAATGGAATGATCTGCATCATCATATGAAACCTACAAAGGCTGAGAAGTTGCCTCATTAGGACCAGCACTAGACTGTCCACCAGTGAAAAGAGGCATCAAAGTATCATACATGTCTTTGGAGCTAACAGATGTCTCCTTAGTACATGAAAGCAATGGCTGAATAGCATCTTCCACAAAGAAAACATCATGGCTAACCAGAATGCATTTAGTCTGTGGATGATACAGACGATAGCCTTTACTTTCAGAACTGTACCCAACAAAAATACATTTTACTGCCTTATCATCCAATTTTCTGCGATGTTGTTCAGGCACTAATGCATATGCCAAACAACCAAAAACACGCAGATGAGCAACAGATGGCTTGCGGTCATGCCAAGCCTCATATGGAGTGATAGACTGCAACGCTTTAGTGGGACACCTGTTCAGTACATATGCTGCACACATGACAGCCTCAAGCCAGAAACTATGTGGTAAAGCCTGAATTTTGACCATGCACCTCGCCATCTCCATGAGTGACCTGTTCTTTCGTACAGCAACTCCATTCTATTGAGGTGTATACGGCACTATACACTGGTGTTTTATCCCACGTTTAGCCAAAAATGCATTAAAATCTGAAGACATATATTCCCCCCCTCGATCAGAATGGAGGGTGCCCATTTTACATGCTGATAGATTTTCAGCCAAAACCAAAAACTGTTTAAAGCACATGAACACTTCTGACTTTGCTTTGAGTGGATATACCCATGCATGCCTGGAAATACAGCCTTCACAAACATGTTTTCCAGGTGCCTCAAGTTTGGGCAAAGAGGATACCATTTCAGATTTCTGCAGGCGTAACAAACTAGCAAAATTCAGATGAACAAAGCGTGCATGCCAAAGCTTTGCATCTAACATAGCCTGAGAATCATGAATTGCACATGCCGAATCATTCACAGATCTTTCATAGTCTATGAGCTTATACAGCCCACAACATAAAATGCCAGAAGCAATAATCACATCGCCATTTGAGAGATCATGGACTGTACACCTGTCATCAACGAATTTCACAACCAAGCCAATCTTGGCTAATGCAGAAACTGATAACAGGTTCTTTTTGATCCCTGGCACAAATAAAGCATCTGACAAAGTGAAAGAACTACCATCAACAGTAGTCAGAATGATCTTACCAACTCCCATAACAGGATAAGAGGAGTTATTGGCGCATGTGATAGTATTCCCTGTAGGGGCAGGCTTGAGTGAAGAGAAGAAACTGGGCTGCGAGGTAATATGTTTGGTCGCCCCACTGTCAAAGTACCAAACATCTGAGTCTACTGCAGACATGCATTGATCATGAGAAGATGGGTCAAAATTGTAGACAGTAGTAAACGCCCATTCTTCTTCCTGCACAAGATTTGCAGACTCTGTTTTTGGTGTAGAGGCCTCTGCAACAACCATTCCAGCCTCTTTCTTCTTTGCCTCTTTAGCAGCCAGTTTTGGACAGTTCTTTATAATATGATCATTTCCTTTACAGTACTTGCAGAACAATTTCTGCTTTTCTGATTTCTTCTCATCTTTATCCTAGTTCTTCGATTGTGCAGCATTTGCAGATTTCTGCTTACTAGTAGAAGAGCTCCATTTTCCTTTGCCCTTCTGACTAGCCAGGAAAGCTTGATCTGCAACACGCATAATGGACCTGTTCTGCCTGGACTGATCTTCCTGCAACAGAATAGAGACTAATTCCTCAAATGACAAGGCATTCGGATTGCCTTTCATCATCAACCGAAGAGTAGAGGAAAAACTCTGATATGAATCAGGAAGACCATTCAGAACGGTCTGCACAAGTGAGCTATCTGGTATAACCTCATCAACAGAAATCAATTGTTCCTTCAGGTCTTTGATCTTTGTAAGAAAACTGTCCATAGAATCACCTTCATTCATGTGCTCACTCTCCAACTGTTTTCGGAGGTAAGCAACACGAGCCTCATTCCTAGCCTGGTACAAAGTGGTAAGTGTATCCCAAGCATCCCTTGCTGTTCTGCAAGAGCGAATGTGAGGAATAATGGCACGTTTGACAGACAAAGCTATCAATGCATGTGCCTGGGCATCTCTGCCATCCCAACGAATCTGCTCTGCAGTAGGTGCAATAGAAACAGCAGCACGAACAGGAATCTGCGGAGTATCATCTTTGACACCATCTTCATCAGCTCCAACACCTGTATTTGCAGTACCTGTCGTTACAAGTGTAACAGGACGTCTTTCAACACCCTGCACAATGTTCCACAATCCTTTTGCAACCAGTACATGTCGCATCATATAAGCCCATAATGGGTAGTTGGTACCATCCAACTTATCCTCAACAGCCAACATACGGAATACATCACTGCTTTCAGCCATGACCGGTGACTAAAATACCTTGATGCAGAAAATTGACTGTATCTCAAAAAGTTGAACGGAACTGCGCAGACGAGTTCTACTAGACCTGTAGCAAACTTTGAGACGCTTAAACTGGCGAACAGAAACTGGTATATACCTTTGGCACAAAAGGATGAAATAGCCTGCACAAGCGCTGCAATAGTGTGTTCGGAGGCCGAAATGAGCTCAGATCGCGATTTCGGCACCACAAAGCAAAGCGGTTTTGATCTCGGAAACACCCTGAGTATGCTCACCAAATTTCGTGCGGATCTGAGACTGCAAACGGAGGAGTGTCGACGGCGCCCTAGAAGAAGCGACGACCTGCTTTGATACCAATTGTTGGAGATAGACGTCTGCGGAAGCACGCGAACAGCACAAGGAAGAAGAAGAAGCTTGGAGCACAAACACACAATACTGAATGTATTACTAGAGAATGTACAAAGATAAGTAGCCCATTAGGGCAATAGGCGTATATACAAGCCGAGGGAAAAAAACCTCCTAAAGAGGGAAAAAAGTGCCCTGGCGGTCCTAGAGTGTTCACACACATCACTACCTAAATATATCAACAGAAATGGGCAAAGATATTATGATAAGGAGCACGTGGGTTTGGATCTTTTGAGGAGAACGTGTACGATAGAATCTGTGCAATAGTAAAATGATAAGAATCTTTCATAAATCTACAAATTCTTGCAGAGTCAAGTTCAATTAGCATGAGCAACCCAATAGAAATTATGTGATTCAAATTAGACGCTAAGAAGTGGGATATGATTTGCAATGAATAGAAGAAGACTTCAAACCGATATCACCAGCAGCGAGATGTAGCGGCCACACATCTAGATACAGTTGGACCATCATATTTGGGTAGTGGCAGATATGACACTATGCATCACGAGTTTGTAAGTATCATTTTGAATATTGAATTTGCTTGTGTCAAGCATCATGTATGCTCATCTAACATTTTACATATTTGTTGTAGGAGTTGGCAATGAGTCATCCTCCGACATGAACTGAGGAGGCTTATGGATATCGTCATGGATTGGTTGCACTGTTGAAGGATTTGGAAGGACATAGTCCATCATTTCATGGAAGCATCTATGATGAGGTGAGCTTATAAACTTGGTTTGGTGTTTTTAGTTGTTGTTAGTAAATATCATGTCAATTTGTCTCATTTCACAAATGTGCTTCATTGGAGGACTACAGATATAGATGTTTTGATCCCTTTGAGCATGTGTATGGCAAGTGGTTTGCCATACTTTTGTACATGGTTCATTTATGGAATATATATCTCTTTCGTACGTGACTCGTTTATGGGATATTTCTTTTGTACATGGTTCATGGTTGATTCTGGTCATCTCTTTTGTGTCTGATAGTGTTTTGCTTTATCAAATCATGTTTTGGTTGCCAATCATCTAAACACTAAATTCGCAACCTTTAGAGTACATGTCACCTTTTTTAAGGTAGAGTGATTGTCTTTTTCTACAACAACATGATAATGTTGCTGCAACAAGAGACCACACACTTTGCCCAAAAACATTTTGCAGATATGGCCGTTGATATAGGTGCTAGTATGAGCATCGGTATGCCTAGTTGCATACCAACACTTATATCGATGCTTTTGTTAAGGGAAATAGCGACACTTATACTAAGGCCTATACTAGCACCTATACTAGTGCTTTTTATTGATACCTATGTGGACGTTTTACACCGGCATCGGGGCAAGATGATGCATGTGCATTTGCACCACTAGAAGCTTGGATATACCCCTCATGTGTTGTAGTGAAAGATACTTCATCAACATGAACATTTTCTTATTCTCTCTCTCTCTACACACACACATACACACACACACACACACACACACACACACACAGATATATATATATATATATATATATATATATATATATATATATATATATATATATATATATATATATATATATATATATATATATATATATATATATATATATATATATATATATATATATATATATATATATATATATATATAATGTATGGCAATGGTTTGCCATACTTTTGTACATGGTTCATTTATGGAATATATATCTCTTTTGTACGTGACTCATTTATGGGATATTTCTTTTGTACATGGTTCATGGTTCATTCTCGTCATCTCTTGTGTCTGATAGGGTTTTGCTTTATCAAATCATGTTTTGGTTGCCAATCGTCTAAACACTAAATCGGCAACCACTAGAGTACATGTCACTTTTTTTTGGGCAGAGTGTATTGTCTTTTGCTACAACAACATGGTAATGTTGCTGCAACAAGAGTTAACACACTCTGCCCAAAAATGTTTTTGCAGATATGGTCATTGGTATAGGAGCCAGTATGAGTGTCGGTATGCCCAGTTGCATACCAACACTTATACAGATGCTTTTGTTAATGGAAATATCGACATTTATAGTGAGGATTATACTAGCACCTATACTTGTGCTTTTTACCGATACCTATGCCGGAGTTTACACTCGCATCGGGGCAAGATGACGCCTGTGCATTTGTGCCACTAGAAGCCTGGATATACCCCTCATGTAAAGATACTTCATCACACGAACATTTTTTTATTCTCTCTCTCTACACACACATACACACACACACACACACACACACACACACATATATATATATATATATATATATATATATATATATATATATATATATATATATATATATATATATATATATATATATATATATGTATATAAAGAGAGAGAGAGAGAGAGAGTTTAAACCTTTTTAAAATAACTTATTTATTGAAATTAAAAGTTGGTCGAGTAAAAACGAATGGATGCAAATGTAAGTGAAGAAACGAGTAGAATTCATATTCAGACGAATAACTGGTCCGTATAATGGAGGTTAAAATGTAGAATGCTACCTATTTGTGAATAAAACGTATATCAAATAGAAAATGACGAAATTAACGTTCTGTGAAGGGTGATACAGAGAGGTAAGAGGCCATGGACGCCATTATATCAAGTTCTTGAAGGGTGTGGAGTAACCCAAGATATTGTACAAATAATTTTCCAATTTTGCGATTTCGGTCGCTGAATAAATAACTGGTTTATGCAATGGCAAAAACAGGCTATGGTTATGGCGGCGCAAATCCCTTACCTGATCTGTTACTCCAGTGCAGACGTATAAATCATCTCTCTCTTTCTTTCTCTCTCTTTCTCTCTCTCTCTCTCTCTCTCTCTCTCTCGGAAATATCTTGTGATCACGAAAATGTGTACTTCTCTGCAGCATTATATCTAACTCCCAAAGAGCATTAACGACAACTCAAGAGACCATTGTCAATGATGTGTGAATGGAGCAAATTGCGGCGGAATTCGAATATGCAATGCAGAGAGATGAGTTGGAAAAACGACAAGACCTCTTACAGAAAAGCTTTAATGAAGTCTCAGATACCATCTTTTTGTCTTCCTCCTCGACCTCTATACATCTGTAAGCTATCTTTTTGTGTTTCTGCTAGCAAGATAGCTTACAAATGTTTTCAATTTACTGTCGGAATGAATTCTAATTTTGTAATCTTGGCACCCAAATTCTCATGATTTTGTAAATCTTATATTAGCATTGCTATACGTTTATGTTGTATCAAGAAATTAAAGTCCAAAATTGAATTAGAGAATAAGTTTCCGTAATAAGAATTATATTTTTGCTTAACATATACCGCTTTTTTGCTTACCATATACCGCATTTTTTTAATCCTTTCTTCGTTATTTGTACTTTAATGTTGAAACCATGTGCGGCCTAAACGATTCTCAAATAGGTTTTGTTCGTTTTTGCCGAAACTTGCTCTATTGAGTCTTTGCGCACCACCTCTGTTCTTAAGCTAATTTGCGCCATAAATGATTTTCTGGTCTTCCATCATCTCACTATTCTGGTTGTCCTCAATGGCGCAACTTAAAATGTTGACTTCCTTAATTGGAAAAGAGGAACAAAGAGCAATACACGCAGAATACTCAAATAAGTACAACATAAATCTATTCGAAGCCGTCAAATAACTTTTTCAAATTGATCCCCAGGATGAATACAACAGTCATGACAATGAGGGAGACAAAAAGACAGAAAAACACAGAATGACAAAAATGGGTAGAAACATTATGATAAGCAGCAAGTGGGTTTGTATCTTTTTTTTTTGTTTTTTTCTTTAGAGTACAATGAATTGGAAACACACTCACACAACCAACTTCATAAGGTAGAGACACCCATCATTGAGGAACTCATAGATATGTCCAACCAAGACTTGAACTTGTTGGAGTTAGACATCTACGTAAGCATGCAAACAACACAAGGAAGAAGACACAACACACAATACTAAATGTATTACTAGAGAATGTATCAAGATAAGTAGCCCATTAGGGTAACAAACATATATACAAGCCAGGGGAAAAAACCTCCTAAAGAGGGAAAACAAGTGCCCGACAGTCCTAGAGTGTTCACACACATCAAATACCTAAATATATCAACAAATCCCCTTGGGAGTGATGCGGTGAACAAGGAGCTAGCACTCATGTATAAGGAAGTGCCAAGCTATGTGGAAATCACTCCACAAAAGGAAGTAAGCCCAAAGCTTTCTGGAAAGCTTCAAACTTCTCCCTAGGCAGAGCCTTCGTGAAAAGGTCTACAATGTTCTCCAGCATGGGCACATATGCCAAGCTCATCTCTTGAGTGAAGAACCTTTACTACCATTTGCAAAAGTCATTTTTTGACTTGAAAAGAATATTTGTAACTACCACTAAATTCGTGGGACTTTTTAGTTGAAAAAAGCCACGACTCCACTAGAGGGAATATCTCCTAGATTGGAGGACTACTTTTTAGTGAGAGCCAATGAAGATTTCAAATTCAAATTCAAAATGTCTTAGCTATAAAAGATGCTTGAAAGACTCGGGGGTTAGATCACTTTAATTTCGAGCTATTGTTGATTAGATTTGTAAGAGAGTGAGGCTCACATTATAGTCTACACTACTCAATTTCATTAGGCATTGATTATCATGCCTATGATCTTGTACAACATTGTGTTATAATACAATAGATCAATACTTCTCATCTATGTTCTCTCTATCATAGTCACTCATAACAGTCAACTTGTATTGCTCATATCTCAGTCATTTCTTCACCATTTTCAATGTTCTATAGCTTGTTGGAATCATCTCCACGTTGTCTACGTGCTCAAAAATGTTGAATATAATCCGTTCAGCAGATTTAGAGAAAAGTGCATTGAAGCACTCATAGGTCAAACTCTGCAGAGGTCCTAAAAAAGCGGGGGTAATGATTCAAGTGCTCAATTGATTGCTTTGTGTATAGTGCATCATTTTAAGTGATTCCACTTGGAATCATTATATCACTAAGCTAATTTGATAAATCTAAAAGGAATGTTTCTAATTCTTAGTGTACTGGAAGCACTAAGCATAACAAGCAGCAGGTGTGAGAACAAAAATAGAAGGTTCTGATTAATCCCTCAACTTGGAAGTAGTCTGTTTTGGTTCAATCATTTCTCTCATCATTTCAAAAGTACATAGGCACTTGCATAGTGTCATTGGAAAGCTAAGAGGGCCCACAACTCAACTCTGAAGCAAGAAGGGGCTGGTACAAAGTAGGATTTGGCAGTGCCTACTCATTTCTTGGAGTGTCCATCCATCTTTCCCAACAATAAACAAGATCAATATCAACTGCTAATACCTTCTCTCTGATGAAGTGATAATGTACCTCGATATGCTTTGTTATGGCATGAAAAATAGGGTTCCGTGCTAACTGCATACAACTAAGATTATCACAATAGATAGTGATAGGCTTTTGCACTTCCACACCTAAATTTGCAAGTAGCATCGCCAGCCATGATGCCTCACATGCTGCCATTGTAGCACCTCTATACTCAGCCTTTGTACTCGACAAAGCAACAGTGGGTTGCTTCTTGCTGCTCCATGTAATAGCTGCACTCCCAAGTGAGAATAGAAAGCCACTAGTAGATCTTCTATCTGGAATGCTACCAGCCCAATCTGCATCGATGTATCCATGAACCTGCAAATCTACACCAGCTTCATAAAACAATACATAATCCAAAGTAGCACTCACATAACGTAGAGTGCACCTTTGAGCATCCAAATGTGGCTTCCTAGGAACCTGCATAAATTGACTTTCAAGTCCAACAGTGTAGCTAAGATCAGGCCTCATAATTGTGAGATATATCAAACTTCCCACAATTTTCATGTACATAGTAGCATTTTCCAATGCTTCACTTGATGTAGTATCTAACTTCAAATTATGATCTAATGGCATAGAAATTGGCTTACAACCAGCCATACCATACTTTTGCAGCATATTCTAGGCATATTGCCTTTGTGACATCCATATACCTGTTTCTGTATGTATAAACTCAATGCCCAAGAAATAGCACAGTACACCAAGATCTTTCATGTCAAATTACTGCGTAAGAAGTTGCTTTACCTCTTTGATACTTTCTTCATTATCACCACCTACAATCAAGTCATCAACATAAATAGCCACAATCATGATGCCATCATCACCCTTCCTTGCATATAGTGAATGATCTGCATCACACATAGAAAACCCAATGGTGGTTAAGTAATTAGCAATCCTTGCATGCCATGCACGAGGTGCTTGCTTCAGCCCATAAAGCCTTTTGCAACTTGCAAACATATTCTCCATGCTTTAAATCTTAATATCCTTGGGGCTGGTCCATGTATACTTCTTCTTGTAACTCACCATGTAATAAAACATTCTTCACATCCATTTGATGCAAAGTACATCCTTTTGCTATAGCTACTGCAACAAGTGTTCTGATAATAGATATTTTAGCTACACAACTGAATGTTTCCTCATAATCAATGCCATACATTTTTGCATATCCTTTTGCTACTAAACGTGCTTTATACCTTCTTATGTTACCATCAGCATTGTGCTTTACCTTGTAAACCCACTTGCAGCCTATTGGTTTCTTTCCTTGTGGCAATGGAACCAGCTTCCATGCATCGTTTCCATAAAGTGCAGCCATCTCTTCATCCATAGATTTTTCCCAATCTTCATTTCCAATTGCATCTTCAAAACAAGAAGCTTCAACATCTTGTATTATCTTTGTCATGTAGGCACAATGGTGATCCATGTAACTATCATATGTCAATCGTTGCACTGAATTTCGTATCCTCCCAGATCTTCTTAGTCTTGGGTCACTTCTCCACGTATCACACATGTTTTATGACTAGCAAAAAGTTTTTCTTTACCTTTCTTGGATGTATTTGATGAATTTGTTGGACTAAAATTTCCACGCAATCTTCCACTCCATGGATTTGAGTTGGAACTATTGCTTGGTGATGCATCTGTTGGAGCAAGTCTATGACAAGCCTAAGTATTGGCTTGAGTCCCACAAAGTCATAGAAAAATCCTTAAAATGAAGACTATGTAAAGTTCACCTGTGAACTACATCTTGTAATTTTTTGAAAAGTTTACTTAATGTAAAAGTAAGAGAATCTTAAGTGGTTGAGTCCACATGATCAAAAAAGGAAAGAGGAGCCACGAATTCGTGATTTGTGGTAGGTAGAGAATCAAATCAATCATTGATTGATTGGAGAGTGATTGAGGGAAGTTAGCCTCCCAAACTCAACTATAAATAGATGGCAGTTTTAGTCGTGGTTAGAGAGACCTATGTGAAGACCTCCAAGAGCTGAGCTTTATGCCATATCAAGGTGTGATTACAAGGCTCACATATGTATCAGTAAGTCATTGTATTGTACAAGCAATATACTTTCATTTTCATGATTATTTGAGTTCATCTTTCCATGTTCTTGTGAAGTGTACTACTCACTGCCATTACTCTCAGTTTTCTCAGTCAGCTTGCAGAGATGTTTTCTCTGAGCTTGGTGCATCATTTTCAGTGATTTAACTTGTTAAAGTTATCTCTATAAGTCTACTATATGCTCACAAATTTTCATGTCATTTGGATGTTGCAATCTTCAGTTATGTTCATTTGAAGTCAACAGGGTCTGTTCATCTTCACTTCTCTGTCAGGTACCCGACTTTTTCACTCATCTTGTCAGAGGTGTTTCTCAGTGGTTACTTATCCAAATTCAGTGATTGAAAGCTTTTTGGGTTCAGATTACTGTCTTGTATAACCATACAAATTGTCATAATCATTGGATTCCTACATTTTGAGTTATGTTGATTTTTCTGCTCACTGGTCTCAAACTGTAGCAGCCCGTGAAAATCGGGATGATGTCATCAGTTGTTAAAACTCATTCTCAGTGTGTGGTTCATTATTTTTTATGAGATTACTTTGAAAGTTAGCTCTTTAAGCTATGTAAACTTCCCCAAGAGGAATTAAGCTAATTGCTGCTGTGCTCAGAGAATTATGTAAAACACTGGACAGGTGTATGAACCAAGAATAGCAAGTTTTCACCTCTGAGCTAACTCCAACTTATCTGTTTTGATCTATCTTTTTGAGAGTGATCTTCCAAGGTACATAGGGTGTCTAATACATCCATTGGCAAGCTAAAAGGGCCCACCATATACTCTTGGAGTTCAATTGGCTGGTGTAGATCAAGGATTTTGCAACACCTCTTCATCTTCAAGCACATACCTATCCATCTCTTCACAGTGGTATCAGAGCAAGGTTGGACAACATGGCAGATGGATTTCCTTCATCAATTGACAAATTAGATAGAGGTAACTACTCAGCTTGGTCATTAAGAATGGAAGCCTATTTCCAAGGTAGAAGTTTATATGGTTATGTGGCTGGAGATGAAGTTATGCCAAGTTTCAGGAACAAAAGTCAACCAACACAAGAAGAGCAAGAAACATTGAGCACATGGTGCTCCAAGGATGCACTTGCAAGGTCTTATCTCCTCAACTCTATCTCAGATTTTTTGTTGCCTGACATTAGAAGTTGTAAGACATCTCAGGAAGTGTGGGATGCACTTGAAGCTTTCTTTTCTTCAAGTACTAAAGCTAGGAAGCATCAACTATGGCTGGATTTCACAACTCTCAAGAAGGCTCCCAAACAAAATGTGACTGATTTTGTCACAAAGCTCAAGGACATAGCGGATCAGTTGGGAAGCATTGGAGAGGTAATAGATGAAGAGCAAATTGTAAGGCAGGTGATCAATGGCTTGAAGGCAGATGACAAGTGGGAAGCATTCACCACAGCTATGGATTTGTACATGGACATGCATGTACCTGATTTCAATACACTCATTGGACAACTACTTACTCAAGAGGCAAAGCTTATCAAAAATGGAGAAAGCTCTAAAGGTAATCAATCTTCAGCTTTATACACTGATAAAAGCAAGTCCAAAGATAACAAAGGAAAGGCAAAGAAAGTGGATGATGAAGTAGGTACATATCAAGCTAACTATGCAGGTAGAGGAAGACATGGCAGAGGTAGAGGAAGAGGAGGTAGACAAGGCAGGGGGAGATCCTAAGACTCCAACTCATGTTCTATTTGTGGATTAACTAATCATACAACTGAAAATTGCTTTAGGAATTCGAGGAATCAAAGAGGCAGAGGATACAATAGAGGAAGTTATGGATACTCAAGAGGAAGGTTCAAGAACTACCATGGCAACTACAACAACTACAATCATTCAAACTATCAAGGAGGCTACAAAGGAAGGAGAGACTACAATAACTACACAGAAGACTCAAACAAAGAGGATTCATTATTGATCATGAACATGGCTATGCCACAAGGTAAATCTGATGAGCATGTTTTCTACATAGATTCAGGTTGTTCAAATCATGTGGCAGGAAATGTGGCACTCCTATCAGATTTAGAAGATCCAAGGAATAAGCATGAGGTACAAACAGGAGATGATACAAAACATCCTGTGGAGAAAATAGGTAATGTCAAAGCACCTGATGGAAACATCAACCTACTCAGTAAGGTACTCTATGTCCCTACCATTACAAAGAATTTGATAAGTGTTGGGCAGATAGTAGAGAAAGGGTTGCAAGTCAGGTTCACAAAAGCAGGAGCATTTGTTGAAGATCCAAGTCAAGGATTCAGAATAATTGCAAAAGGTGAAAAGACAGGTAGATTGTTCACATTTGAATTACAGGACACTAGAAACATTGCTCTCTTTAATTATGGTAGTCAGACACTCACAGAATTGGAAGTATGGCACAAAAGGTTAGCACATATTGGTGAAAGGTCATTAATGCAAATCTGCAGGGACCAAAGTGTACTTGGACTTCCTAATTTGTCAAAACAACATATGATTTATAAGTGTAGTGCATGTCAATTTGGAAAGTCTCACAGGTTACCATTCATGAAGAAAGGTTATATGCATGGAGATCTCTTGGAGTTGGTTCATACAGATGTATGGGGACCTAGCAAGGAAGCTTCAATATCTGGATCAAGGTATTATGTTTCCTTTATTGATGATTGCAGCAGATGGACTATCCTATTCTTTATGAAACACAAAGATGAAGTTTTTTCATGTTTCAAAAGATATTTGGCTCTTGTGGAGAATCAAACAGGTAAATCACTAAAAAGGCTAAGGTCAGATGGAGGGGGAGAATACTTCTCCCATGATTTTGATTCTTTTCTTCAAGAAAGAGGAATCAAAAGAGAGGTAACTACAAGGTACACTCCTGAGCAAAATGGAGTGGCAGACAGGAGGAATAGGACAATTGTTGAAGCTGCAAGGTCTATGTTAAATGAAAAGCATTTACCTAATTATTTATGGGCTGAGGCTGTATCTACAGCCACTTACTTGATTAACAGGTTGCCTTCAAAATCCCTTGATGGGATGACTCCATATGAGGCTTGGAATGGAAGAAGACCAAGCTTAGATCATTGTAAAATTTTTGGATGTATTGCTTTTGCTCATGTTCCTTCACAGGTTAGAGGCAAGATGGATCCAAACGCAGAAAGGTGTGTATTTTATTGGATATGACAACAATCAAAAGGGCTACAGGTTATACAACCCTACCAACAAAGGATTCTTGGTAAGCAGAGATGTAGTTTTTGATGAGAACAATTCATGGTATGAAGATTCATGCAGGAAGATCAATTTACCATATGATCTTGAAGAAGATTTTCCAAAGCTTGGTAGAGAACAATCAAAGATTGAAGAACAAGACACCTCAGAGGATGATGAAGAATCTCACATGGAAAAGATCAAAGCATGGAAGTCTAAAGGTAAAGCAAAATTGCAAGAACTTGGACATGAGGCAGAATCATCACATCATGGCCTAAGAAGATCTATGAGGGAAAAGAGAAAACCAGAAAGGTATGGGTTTGATACCTCATTAGTAACTAAACATTCTATCTACATAGCACAGGACATAAACCAAGAGGAGCCATCATCATTCGAAGAGGCCAAAGCAAAAACAGAATGGAAGCATGCAATGAAGGAAGAGATCGAAGCACTTGAGGAAAACAACACTTGGGATTTGGTGCCCAAGACTTCATCCATGAAGGTAATAGGCTCAAGATGGGTCTATAAACTCAAGAAGAATTCTGATGGTTCAATTAACAGGTATAAGGCAAGGCTTGTAGCAAAAGGCTTTGCACAAACTCAGGGAATTGATTATGAGGAGACCTTCTCTCCTGTGGCAAAGATGCCTACTATTAGGGTTTTGCTTAGTATTGCCTCTTCCAAGAATTGGAAGATACTTCAACTAGATGTAAAGAATGCATTCTTGAATGGTTGGATAACAGAAGAGGTATATATGGCACAACCACCTGGTTTTGAGAACCAAGTTTATCCCGATTATGTGTGTAAACTTAACAAAGCATTGTATGGTCTCAAGCAAGCTCCAAGAGCTTGGAATTTCAGGCGTGTTTCATTCTTGCAGGACAAAGACTTTCAACCAAGCAAGGCAGATCCTTCACTCTTTATTAAAAAGAGTAATTCCAAGGTCATCTACCTATGTGTATATGTAGATGATGTTATATTGACAGGAAATGATGCAGATGGTATGAAGAAGATCAAAGATCAGATGAGAGAAGAGTTCCAGATAAGTGATTTGGGTTCACTTACCTACTTCCTAGGTTTGGAAGTTGTCTACAAAGATCATGGTTTGTTTCTCACTCAAAGAAAGTACATTAAGGACATGTTGGCAAAATTCAAGATGCAAGATTGTAAGATTGCAGGTACTCCAATGGAGGTCAATCACAAATTGAGCTCACATGAAGGTGAACTCATAGAGGACATCACATCATATCAAAGTCTAGTGGGTAGTCTCAATTATGCCACATTGACAAGAGTAGATATATGTTACAGTGTGAGTGTGCTAAGTCAATTTATGCACACACAAAGGAAAACACATATGGATGCTGCCAAAAGGATTCTCAAGTATCTCAAAGGAACCATAAATGAAGGACTTTATTATCCTTATGTATCTGATTTAGGTTTGAAGCTATTTTCTGATGCAGATTGGGCTGGCTCCAAGGAAGATAGAAGGAGCACTTCAGGTTATCTTACCTTTGCAGGTTCAAAGCTTATTTCATGGTCATCCAAGAAGCAACCCACAATTGCTCTCTCTTCTACTGAAGCTGAATATAGAGGTCTTGCCATAGCTACACAAGAAGCTATGTGGATGAAGACATTATTCAAAGATCTTGGATTGGAGTTTGGAACTCCAACTATTTTTGGTGACAATATGAGTTCTATTCATTTGGCTGCTAATCCTATTTTTCATGCAAGGACTAAACATATTGAAGTTCATTATCACTATGTACGAGAAAAGGTTCTAAGCAAAGAGATTCAAATATCATATGTGTCCACTCATCAACAATGTGCAGATATTCTAACCAAAGCATTGGATGGTACAAAGCTTTGCAAATTCAAGGCTATGATAGGTTTGCAGGTAATCTTGGAAGATTGAAGACCTCAAGCATACTTGGCTTGAGGGGGAGCTGTTGGAGCAAGTCTATGACAAGCCTAAGTATTGGCTTGAGTCCCACAAAGTCATAGAAAAAGCCTTAAAATGAAGACTATGTAAAGTTCACTTGTGAACTACCTCTTGTAATTTTTTGAAAAGTTTACTTAATGTAAAAGTAAGAGAATCTTAAGTGGTTGAGTCCACATGATCAAAAAGGGAAAGAGGAGCCACGAATTCGTGATTTGTGGTAGGTAGAGAATCAAATCAATCATTGATTGATTGGAGAGTGATTGAGGGAAGTTAGCCTCCCAAACTCAACTATAAATAGATGGCAGTTTTAGTCGTGGTTAGAGAGACGTATGTGAAGACCTCCAAGAGCTGAGCTTTATGCCATATCAAGGTGTGATTACAAGGCTCACATATGTATCAGTAAGTCATTGTATTGTACAAGCAATATACTTTCATTTTCATGATTATTTGAGTTCATCTTTCCATGTTCTTGTGAAGTGTACTACTCACTGCCATTACTCTCAGTTTTCTCAGTCAGCTTGCAGAGATGTTTTCTCTAATCTTGGTGCATCATTTTAAGTGATTTAACTTGTTAAAGTTAGCTCTATAAGTCTACTATATGCTCACAAATTTTCATGTCATTTTGATGTTGCAATCTTCAGTTATGTTCATTTGAATTCAACAGGGTCTGTTCATCTTCACTTCTCTGTCAGGTACCCGACTTTTTCACTCATCTTGTCAGAGGTGTTTCTCAGTGGTTACTTATCCAAATTCAGTGATTTAAAGCTTGTTGGATTCAGCTTATTGTCTAGTATAACCATACAAATTTTCATAATCATTGGATTCCTAAATTTTGAGTTATTATGATGTTTTTGCTCACTGGTTGCAAACTGTAGCAGCCCGTGAAAATCGGGATGATGTCATCAGTTGTTAAAACTCATTCTCAGTGTGTGGTTCATTATTTTTTATGAGATTACTCTTGAAAGTTAGCTCTTTAAGCTATCTAAACTTCCCCAAGAGGAATTAAGCTAATTGCTGCTGTGCTGAGAGAATTATGTAAAACACTCGACAGGTGTATGAACCAAGAATAGCAAGTTTTCACCTCTGAGCTAACTCCAGCTTATCTGTTTTGATCTATCTTTTGAGAGTGATCTTCCA
This sequence comes from Ceratopteris richardii, assembly GCA_020310875.1. Lineage (NCBI taxonomy): Eukaryota > Viridiplantae > Streptophyta > Polypodiopsida > Polypodiales > Pteridaceae > Ceratopteris > Ceratopteris richardii. Next base: position 99,916,026 of record CM035433.1, on the reverse strand, counting down.
AGGTACATAGGGTGTCTAATACATCCATTGGCAAGCTAAAAGGGCCCACCATATACTCCTGGAGTTCAACTGGCTGGTGTAGATCAAGGATTTTGCAACACCTCTTCATCTTCAAGCACATACCTATCCATCTCTTCACAGCATCCGGTCCACTCAAAGCTTGAGATTCTGCACTTGATTTTTTAGCATCTTCTTTGTCATTTGGTTCAAGATTCAATCCTTCTTTGGAATCTACATAGAAGCTTGAAATTTCATCAAATACCACATCTTTGCTCACCTTCACCTGTTGTGTGAGTGGGTTATAACATTTATATCCCTTTTGCTCAAGGGAGTATCCAATGAAGACACATTTTTTTGCTGTGGGATCAAGCTTCGTCCTCAACTCATCTGGAACATGTACATATGCAATGCAGCCAAAAGCTTTCATATGTGATAAGTTTGGTCTTTTACCTGTGAACTTCTCTTCAAGTGTAACTTGATGTACAACAACAGTTGCAGTCCTATTCATGATGTATAAAGCCGTATGCACAGCTTCTGCCCAATAACAATGAGGCATATTCTTCTGAACCATCAAGGCTCTTGCTATTTTTGTAATATGTCTATTTTTGCATTCAGCAACGCCATTCTGTTGTGTACCTGCATGAAAACTGACGTCAAATTCCATGACTTTTTAGAAAATTACTGAACTCATTTGACATGTATTCACCTCCTCCATCAGATCTTAATGTGTGAATATACTTACCTGTTTGCTTTCCCACCATAACTTTAAAATTCTCAAAGTGAGTGAATACCTCACTCTTCTTTTTCATGAAATAGACCCACACTCTCTGTGTATGGTCATCAATGAAAGTAACATAAAACCTACAAACACCAATAGATCTATTCTTTGCAGGACCCTAGACATCTGTATGTACTATTTCTAGCACATTCTCACTAACATGCTTTTCATGCGTGTTGGAGTTTATTGATCTCCAAAGTACAGCTAGAAGTAGGTGAAACCCAACAGGACCTAGTTGACTTTTTCACAAACTTGTATGTACAGACCAAATTTCTTGCAGAGCAAATTTCTCTTTAGTCACTTGGAATTTTCCAAAACTGTTTCACACACATAAACTAGACTCTAAGAGCTTTCCAACAAGATATAGAACACCTCAAATGGATAAATACACAATGAGCTATGACCTCTTCAATATGCAGCTTTAATGGAGACCTTGAAACAGAGATGAACCTGAGGACACATATCACTTGCAGAGACTACTGCTCTTAACTCACAACTCCAATGACTTTGAAACTTTCCACAATACAAGTAGACTTAAAGATCTTTCTAACAAGCCAAAGAACACATGATTTGGATACATACACAAGGAGATATGACCTCTGCAAGTTTGAGGTTTAATGGAGACCTTCAGCAGGGATAAAAAACAGAGAACACACACTACTTGCAGAGATTATTGCTCTCAGCTCACAAATCCAATGATTATGAAAATTTACAGAAGAAAGTAGAGAGTAAGAGCTTTCCAACGAGCTATCAAACATGTAATTTGGATATATAATGAGGAAGATACAAGCTCTGCAATCTCTGCATACAAAACTACAGCAGTGTAGAGATACACATATGACTCTCTTGGACATCCCTAATTTGACTCACCATGTTCTAGAACTCACGTGGTATTTTTGCTACATTTTATGAATAATATGAGCCTTCTTGAAGTATTTGAAGACTTCCCAAAGGTATTTACATAATTTGAAACTTGTACCCTACATAAAACAAATGTTCGCAACATTCTCCCCCTCAAGTTTCAAAGGGTATTTCCTTCATGCCAAGAATATAGTTGAATCTTTGAAGCTTTGGTCCATCCAAGGATTTGGTGAAGATATCTGCAACTTGATCCTTTGTTCCAACAAAAGAAACCTGCACTTCATTGTTCATGGCCTTCTCTCGAACATAATGATAGTGAACCTCTATATGCTTTGTTCTTCGCATGAAAAATAGGATTTGAGGTCATATGAATGCTGCTCAAGTTATCCCCATATATCAGTGGTACATCAACCTGCACATTCAAGTCATGAAACTACTTTTTAAACCACATAACCTCAGTAGTAGCCAATGCTAAACCTCTATACTCAGCCTCTGTAGAAGATAAAGCAACTGTAGGCTGTTTCTTTGAACTCCATGTTAATGTCTTGTTTCCTACTATTACCACATATCCACTTGTGGATCTTCTGTCATCTTTGCTTCCAGCCCAATCTGCATCACTAAAGACTTTAAGAGTTAGATCAGCATCATGACTATAAAATAATCCTTCGTTCATGGTACCTTTCAAATACCTAAGCACTCTTTTCGCTGCATGCATATGAGGTACTCTAGGTTCATGCATAAACTGTGACAATACTCCCACTGCATAACATATATCAGGTCTAGTTTTTGTTGCATAAATCAAAGATCCTACCATGGATCTATATACATTCATATCATGCAACTCATCACCTTCCTTTGCGCTTAGCTTTACATTACATTCCATTGGAGTAGAAACAAATTTACATTCCTGCATACCAAACCTTTTCAGCATATCACATATATACTTTCTTTGTATCAACCACATACCTTCATCGCTATACACAATTTCAATCCCAAGAAAGTATCTGAGCAAACCAAGATCTGAAATTTTAAATTCCTTTCCCAAATTATCTTTTATCTCATCAATTGCTTTTGCATCATTCCCTGTAATCAACAAGTCATCCACATAAATGCATACATAGACACACATGCCATCTACATGTTTTACATAAAGTGAAGGATCAGCATGACTCGCTGTGTATCCTTGCAGCATAAGATACTTTACCAACCTTGTATTCCATGCCCTTGGTGCCTGCTTAAGACCATACAATGCCTTCTTTAACCTGCATACATGATTAGGACATTTTGCATCCACATAACCATCTGGTTGTGACATATACACTTCTTCATTTAACTCACCATTAAGAAAGGCATTCTTTATATCGAGTTGATATATATTCCACCTTTTACTTGCAGCTAAAGCCAACAAAGTTCTCACCGTTGCCATATTTGCTACTGGACTAAATGTTTCCTCATAGTCCACACCTTGAGTTTGATTATATCCTTTCGCTACAAGTCTAGCCTTATATCTAGACACACTACCATCACTATTTCTTTTAATCTTAAAAACCCACTTGCAACCAATTACCTTTTGCTTTGGTGTACTTGGAACTAAATTCCAAGTCTTGTTATCCTGTAGTGCTTCCATTTCTTCTCTCATTGCTTTCTCCCACTTTTCATCTCCTTTGGCCTCATCATAACATGTGGGTTCATTTTCCTGCTCAACTTTTGTCATAAAAGCATAATGAGTATTCATGAAAGATTCATAAGTATACCTTTGAGGTTGCTTACTTACTCTTGAAGTTCTTCTTACCTCCAATGTAGATGCTCTTCCTTTCTTATTAGGAACCTTTGATGATTCTCCATACTCACATACATCACTAATTTCCTCTCCTTCATCATTAACTTCAACAAGTTTGAGTCTACCTTTACTTTTAACACTTGGAGGTGACTCTTGCCTTAATCTTCCATTGAAAGGTGATCCTCTTTCTTCATCTAAACCACTCCTTTCATCATTTAAACTTCTTGATGGCTGAACTATGCATTCATCTCCTTCAACCACACCTTCTTCATTTTCATCCATGACCTGCAAACAATTCTTATCTGCATACCATGAAAGTGATTCATCAAAGTTTACATCTCTTGACACAACAACCTTATTGGTATGAGGATTATAGCATCTATATCCTCTTTGAGTATCTGCATAACCAATAAATATACATTTTTCTGATTTCGCATCAAGTTTAGATCTCACCTCACTAGGTACATGTACATAACATACACAACCAAATACTTTCAAATGACTTACACTTGGTTTCCTTCCATGCCATACCTCATATGGTGTCAAATGATGAACTCCAGCAGTCGGAACTCTATTCATAATGTAAACACTTGTGCTAACAGCTTCAGCCCAAAAATAATTAGGCAAACACATATCATTAAGCATGCTTCTAGATGCTTCTGCTATGATTCTGTTTCTTCTTTCTGCGACTCCATTTTGTTGTGGAGTATACCTGCATGTATCTTCTCTTTTGATACCTTCATCATACAAAAAATCAGTAAAAGCTTGAGAGAAATACTCTCCTCCTCCATCGGATCTTAGCTTCTTAATATACCTTCCTGTTTGCTTTTCGACATATGATTTGAACTTCTTGAAACAATCAAAGACCTCACTCTTATGTTTAATAAAATACACAAATGTCATTCTACTATGATCGTCAATGAATGATACATAGTACTTATTACCAACCAAGGATGCCTCTTTAGTAGGTCCCCACACATCTGTGTGTATGAGATCTAGCAAACCATCACTTACATAGCTTGAATGCTTGAAAGGTTGTCTACTCTGCTTACCCATTTGACATGCTTCACAAAGATGCACCATATGTTGCTTAGTAAGATCAGGTAATCATTCAACAATCCTCTTCTTTGATAGCTCCTTTAACCTGTGTACATTCATGTGTCCAATCCTTTTGTGCCATAGATCAAGCTCTGCTATTCGATGCATACCATAAGAGAAATAGTTTGTATGATTTGGGTTTACCTTGAATGTAAACAATCTATATTGTTTTTGACCTCTAGCAATTAACCTCCTTTGCTTTGGATCCTCAATGAAGCAACCTGCATGATTAAATCTCACTTGTAGACCTTTTTCTACCATTTGACCAACCGACATCAAATTCTTAGTGATCGTTGGCACATAAAGTACATCCTTCAAGCAATTTGTCTTGCTCTTATCCTGCATAACAACATCTCCAACCTGCATAATCTTATGTGTTGTATCATCTCCTGTTTCAACATGACCTTTACATGACGGATTATGCATATTAGAAAACCATGAAGCATCATGAGACATGTGATTAGAACAACCACTATCTACATACCATACATCGCTATTGCAATTCATCTTAGTTTCTACATTCATCATAAGAAGAGAATCATAATCATCACTTTTACCTTCAACTGCATAATTTCCTTGTTGTTTACCTCTTCTTGAATAGCCTCCTCTTCGATTACCACCTTGATTATTTTCATTTTGATAACAATCTTTGGCATAGTGTCCATACCTTCCACATATATAGCAATTGTTCTTATTATCTTCACTCCTTTGTCTTTGGTTGTAGTTGTAGTAGCCTCTCGTACCTCTAGCGCTTGATCTTCCTCTTCCTCTTGTGTTGAAGAATCCATTTGAAGTCCTTTGATCATCGCTCCTTCTTCCTCGACCTCTATTTGAACCTCTTCCACCTCTGTTTCCACCTCTTGATGATCCTACATAAAGAGCTTGTCCTTCGGATCCTTTTTGATTTGAAGTAGAACCATTTAGATTCATCTCCTCCGTGACCATGAGGGCAATAAGTTGATCAAAATCTGGTAATTCTCCTCTGACATAAACTGAAGTAATGAAGGGTTTCCATCTCTCATCATCTTTGAGTCCGTTGAGAGTATGTGCAACCAAGTCGTCGTCCTCCACATGAGCTTGAATTGATCCTAGTTGATCTGCAATCTTTTTAACTTTCAATATGTAATCATTGACCAATGTCCTTGTATCTTTCTTTATGTTATTCAACTCATTTTTGAGTTGAATCTTCCTTGCTCTTGTACCTGTAGCATACAACCTTTCCAATGCAAGCCAAACATCTCTACTTGTGTCTAGATCTTGTATGTGTCCTACCATTGAATCTTGAATATTTTGTGATAAAAATGAATATAACCCTTTTGTCTCTCTCATTCCAAAGTCTAAACTCCCTCAATTGTTGCTGATTTGGGTCCTCTGGTAATGTGGGTTTGATATCTGTGCCGTCAATCAAACCATACAAGCCTCTACCTTGCAAGTATGCTGTGATTCTAAACTTCCATGCCTGATAATTGGTCTTATCAAGCTTCTCTATTTGTGCATGTTGGTCTCCCATAATACAAATGCTAAGCTTCCTCCTTTAAGCCTCCTTTCCAATGTGTGTGATGAGAAGAAATATAATATTTACCTTGTAAATGAGGTATGTGCACCTTTCTTTGCTTGGATGTTGCTTCAAATGCCTCCTTGCAATCTTCTTCTACCTTTGTGTAGTGTTGATGATGAACTGCTTCTTTGATAGCTTCAAATTCTTCATCAAGGTATGATAACCTTCTCCAAGCCTCCAAGTACTTGCTCTGATACCAATGTTGGAGTTTATTGATCTCCAAAGTACAACTAGAAGTAGGTGAAACCCAACAGGACCTAGTTGACTTTTTCACAAACTTGTATGTACAGACTAATTTTCTTGCAGAGAAAATTTCTCTTTAGTCACTTGGAATTTTCCAAAACTGTTTCACACACATAAACTAGACTCTAAGAGCTTTCCAACAAGATATAGAACACCTCAAATGGATAAATACACAATGAGCTATGACCTCTTCAATATGCAGCTTTAATGGAGACCTTGAAACAGAGATGAACCTGAGCACACATATCACTTGCAGAGACTACTGCTCTTAACTCACACATCCAATGACTTTGAAACTTTCCAGAATACAAGTAGACTTAAAGATCTTTCTAACAAGCCAAAGAACACATGATTTGGATACATACACAAGGAGATATGACCTCTGCAAGTTTGAGGTTTAATGGAGACCTTCAGCAGGGATAAAAAACAGAGAACACACACTACTTGCAGAGATTATTGCTCTCAGCTCACACATCCAATGATTATGAAAATTTACAAGAAGAAAGTAGACAGTAAGATCTTTCCAATGAGCTATCAAACATGTAATTTGGATATATAATGAGGGAGATACAAGCTCTGCAATCTCTGCATACAAAACTACAGCAGTGTAGAGATACACATATGACTCTCTTGGACATCCCTAATTTGACTCACCATGTTATAGAACTCACGTGGTATTTTTGCTACATTTTATGAATAATATGAGCCTTCTTGAAGTATTTGAAGACTTCCCAAAGGTATTTACATAATTTGAAACTTGTACCCTACATAAAACAAATGTTCGCAACAATGCGGAAACAATGATCTTGACTGTTTACCAAATTGACATGCTACACATACCTTTTGCATCTCTGCAACCTTGAAGTTTGGTACTCCATGGACATTCTCCTTGGATTGCATCAATTTCAGCCTTTGCAAGTTTGCATGTCTAATCCGTTTGTGCCAGATCTCTATATCAGCAATAACTCATGCACCTTTTGTAAACATGGCTGCATTCATTTCAAGAATTTTCACATTTAAGGTGAACATCCTACCCACTTTGTTTCCTTTGGCAATCAATCTTCCATCCCGTTTGTATTCTTCTACATATAGCCCATCAACATTGAACTTGACTTGTAATCCCTTGTCAACCATTTGTCCACAGAAACTAGATTCTTTGTTATATTTGGAACATGCAGCACATCAGGAAGGTGTTCTACCTTCCCATCCTCCATAGATAGTGCTATATTTCTTGTATGCTCGATAGGGTGTGACGTTTCATCACCTGTTTCAACATATCCATGAACTGGCAATTGTGCAAAGTAGTAAACCATTCCGCATGACTGGTCATGTGATTTGAAGCACGTGAATCAACATAACTGACATTATCATTCGATTTTGAAATATCAGTAGACATCGTATTCATCATGTGATGTTGAACCATGAACAGCTTCTTAGAATCATCTACACTTGTGGATGCATAGTTGTGTTGCTGCCTTTTGTTATTTTGATTCTTCAACTTGCAATCACGTTCAAAGTGTCTAGGTTTACCACAATTCCAACATCCTTTACTATCATTACCTGAATCATTTCTTTGGAAATTTTTGCAGCCTCTGTGGCTCCCCCTGCCTTGAAACTGTCCTCTTCCTCCTGCATAATTCTATTGTTGACTTTGATCTTGGTTATTATTTCCTCTTCCACTTCTGAAACCTCTACCTCTGCCTCTTCCTCTACCAGAGTAGAATACCTGCTCAAAACTAGATTTTCCTTGGGAGTTTGAATCCTCACCAAGGTTCTTTTCTTCAATAATCAGCATAGATACCAGATCACCAAAATTTGGAATATAAGTTCTGAACTACTTATATGCAGCTCCTAGACCATGAAGGCACATTTCCACCTTATCATCATCATCTACATTCATGCCAATAGATGCAAGTGACTCACATATGCTTTTGATTTTCTGAGTGTAGTCACTTACCGACATGCTCTTTTTCTCCAATGTATGTAGCGCGTTCTTGAGTTGCAATTTTTGTGCCTTTGTATTGGTCTCGTACAGTGTGACCAAATTGTTCCAAGCCTCTTTTGGAGTCTTGGCATCCTGTATGTGCCCAATCATGCTATCCTCTATGCTAACAGATAACCACTACATTACCTTTCGTGCTCCTTGATTCCATTCCTCATATGCTCTTAACTGTTTTGTAGTCTGATTACTCTCTAGTAACTATGGAGCATTTTCGTTCTCTCCTTCGATGTACTTCCAGTAGCCTTTTCCCATCAAGAAGTTCATCATTGTGAATCTCCAAGCATGCAAGTTGTTCTTTTCCAGCTTATCGCTCATAAGCTGACCCATTCCATCTGCGTTTTCCATTTCTACAGCAACTCACAACACTGCAAAACACTACAAGCAGCACTTCTGCTTGAACATTGTTGCACTATAACGTGACAGTTTGAATCGCTTGAAGTTTTGGATCTGGAATATATGAGTGTTGCCGAACATGAGGCAAGTTACGATTTGTGAAAGTGACTTGGTTTTTCTATGGGCCCCACCTTGTGAGCTTAGAATGGAGGTCGAGATGGCTCCTAAACTTCGATCTAACAAAAACAAGTGATCCTAAAGGAATAACTCTCAAAATTATTTTGAGGTCTTCTACCTTCACGTCTTTTTTTGTAGCAAATGGAGGTCGTTTGTGAATTTCCTCCATGCCTTGCTATGTAGTCTTCACTATCGCCTTCTCCACGAGCTCTCTACAGCCATGCTGGCTCTGATACCATGTCACAAGGAAGGAGATAAGGAAGAGAGCTCACACACACACATGCTCACAATCAAAGAGAAGCACACACTCAGATTGAGGCAAGGAAGAATCATCTTCTTCTTCTTCTTCTTCTTCTATTACATAAAAAGGAATGTACAAGAATGACCTAGAAAACAAGAATAAGATAAGTGCAATATATAAAGACCAGTACATAAGGAAAAACCTAATGTCTGCAAATGAGTGAGCTGGCAAGAAACAAATATGCCATCAGTCTCGGTAGATAAATCTAGTACAACTCAATGAAGTATCCCTGACATATACCGATGTGACCACTATACATGTCAGAGAAATGAGAAACTGATACATGTCATCCTAGATCATCACATGTTGAGCTTGATATCTCAACAGAGCTGACCTAGAGCTTGAACGAACCAAGCTTTGTGCTAAGATGGTAGAATTGGCTCAAACAATGTTTGAGCCAGTTGTCTCTTGAACTGTTGTAGTTCACCTAAGACTCAATTACATTTTGATGTTAGAAAGATTGAAGAGGCTAAATGAAAAATCTGGAAAGGAAGCCACCTCCTAAAGTAAGGATAGGGCAAGAGAAAGAATGAGCATTCATCCCAAGGAAGCTTATGTGCCTAATTCCACTGAATCAGACACCACTTCTTTTATGTATCAATATTCCCAAGAATTTCTAATAGAAATTCAAGAAGATAAATGGGCAAAAGAAAGTGAGAATCCTCCTCCTATTGAACTTGTGGATGACATACATGATCAATTCCCACAAGACATTCCTTCCATCTATGGAGAGCAGGAAGATGAACAGTCTAGTGAGGAGTTAGACTTCAAGTCTAATTCTTTGCAAGCATTGCCTCATTTCATAGGCCCATCTTCCAATCACTCATCAAGGCTACACCACCAAGGCAATTTTGGACTTAGGTGCAGGAGTTGCAATTGTCTTCCAATCACTCATCAAGGCTACACCACCAAGGCAATTTTGGACTTAGGTGCAGGAGTTGCAATTGTTACCACTTCCGTATGGAAGTGTTGGGGCAAACTAGCACTCACTACTTGTGGTGTAGACTTTGAGCATACTTTTTCCATATGTGACTTCAAGAAGAATCAAGCCTATGAGATGATTCTGGGAAGACCATTCTAAAGGCGATTGCAAGGAGTACATGATTGGGTAACCAATCCTTGTATTTGCGATACTTAGGTGTCACAACCAAAGTCAATCTCAAGGATTCATCTCATAATGATGTGCCCCCTATACAGTGGAATCCCATCCATAGAACCACAGACGACACAGAGTCGGTGCATTCCATAGGATCAGGATCCTCATGGATGCATGAAGACACTCACTTATGGATGTGTAAAGTGGTAGAAGAAGAAGAGAAAAGAGAAAAGGCTAGAGGTAGCTGCGAAGGAAACTCATAGATCAATACAAGACCAACCTACACACCTGTAGTTTTCCCAGACAAAGAATTTGAACCTCATGGTTGGGTAGAAATCCTAGCAACAATGGATGTCGCCATTATTAAGAACAATGGACACCACACTGTGATGAAGATGGCTATGACATTTCAGCTTTTTCCATAGAACCAATTATGTGTGATTCATTCCTCGAAGAGTGAGAGGCTAGTATAGATGAGATCAATCAAGTAAGTGATTTAGATTTAGAATCCATCCATATGGATCCCTTTTTTGCATCAGAAGAAGAATTCCTGTATGAAGTAGAAGATCACCCTCAAAGACACGAAGAGTTTACGAATGATGTGAGACTAACCACACAAATAACCACCAAGAGTGAAGACAAGAAAAGAAAGAAGAGAGAAGCTGCACCAGGGGAGGAAGAACCTTTGTTTGAGGTCCCTGAAAATTTTAAGAAGTATGAGACAGAAGATAGAAAAGTCATGATAAGGATGCCTAAGCCTGAAGCATAAGCAGGAGAGGTCTATGATAACAAAGAGAAAACTAAGAAAATCATTGTGACCATAGAGAAAGGTGAAGAAAGATGCACATACATAGGACATGATTTAACAAAGGATGAGGAGCAAGAGTTGGTAGACTTGCTACGAGAATATAGAGATGTTTTTGCATGGAGTTACAAGGACTTGAAAGGAGTAGGCCCTGACATATGCTCACATATGATTCCCATGACCTCAGATGTCAAACCCTCTAAGCAGAAGCCATACACATATAAAGATAATTATGCTACCAAGATAAAGGAAGAGATAGATAGATTGGTAGAAGTAGGATTTATCTATGAAATTGAGCACATTGAACGGGTATCCCCCATTGTAGTGGTGCCCAAGAAGAATGGCAAGCTATGTGTGTGCATTAACTTGAAGAAGGTTAATGCAACCACTATCAAAGATAATTATCCGCTTCCTATCAGTGAGCATCTATTAGAAAGAGTAGCAGGCAAGGAAGTATACAACTTCCTTAATGGATTCTCTGGCTACAATCAAGTGGCCATTGCTATGGAAGATTAGCATAAGATGGCTTTTGCCATAGTGGGGCATATTTTCTTTTCGGGTAATGCCATTTGGGCTTACCAATGCACAAGCTACCTTTCAAAGGTTGATGTGTCATGTCTTTAAAGAGTTCTTGAAGAAAACCTTGGAAGTCCATGTTGATGATCTATGTGCTCATTCCAACATTAGACAAACACATATACCTGAACTCAGACAAATCTTTGACAAATGTAGGGAATATCAGGTCTGCCTAAACCCTGAAAAGTGTGTTTTCATGGTCAGGCAGGGCAAGATTCTAGGACACATAGTGTCAAAGAATGGCATATCCATAGATGAGGATAACGTTAGAGCTATTCCAGAGCTACCTAGGACAAATAATGTCAAGGAAGTACAAGGTTTCATGGGGCATTGCAGTTATTACCGATGATTCATTCATATGTATGCAATCATTCCAAAGCCTCTATACTCTCTTTTGACCAACTTTGAGTGGATAGAAGAATGTGAAAACTCATTTAATGAGCTTAAGCGACGATTATGTTCAACACCAATCTTGACTACACCAAATTGGAACAAGCCATTCCATGTTCATATGGATGCATCCAATTATTCTATTGGGTGTGTACTAGCTCAACCTAATGGTGAAGGTAATATGGATCTTCCAATAGCCTATGCGAGTAGACAATTGAATGTGGTTGAACAAAATTATATTACTACCGAAATAGAAGGATTAGGTATGGTATATGCGGTTAAGAAGTTTAGACATTATTTGCTTGCAAATAAGTTTACATTTTTTAGAGAACATCAATCATGACTATATCTAGTGAACAAAACTTGCAATATAGGGAGATTAGTAAGATGGTTCCTCTTAATAATGGAATATAGTTTTGAAGTTGTGGTTAGAAAAGGTAGGACTCACCTTAGGGCAGATCACCTTTATAGACTAACTTCAGGGGAGTCCATCAAGGGAGTATTAGATGAACTTTGTGATGCCTACTTGTTCAATCTAGAAGTAGTGCCTGACTAGCAAAAGCTATGGTGCCTATTCTCAACTTTGGACTTAAACATATATAGTGAGAACTAAAGACAAGGAAGTAGCTAGATCTCAAAAATACCACATAATGGTAGGCAGCATGTATAAGCATACCAACCAAGGCATACTCGGTTGCTGTATAGATGAGGATGAGCATGCAAAATGGTTGCAATTAGCACACATAGGTGCACTACAACAACACCATTCGATACATAGAACCCTACAGACCCTACGAAGATTAGGTGTGTATTGGCCAACTATGGAAGAAGATGTCCATAAGTTGTGCAAGGGATGCCTATTTTTTTGTATTAGACCACCTGTGGAACATGCTAGACTGTACCAAGTGTCTCTAATACCAGATTGGAGTGAACCATTAGCAGACTTTCTAAGGACAAAAACATTCCCTCAAGAAATGACCCTGGCTAGACAAAGGAGCTTAGAACAAGAAGCACTAGACTATTCTCTCATTGGGGATAACCTATATAGAGGAGGAAAAGACAGATATCTTAGATTATGTGTCCATGAGAGTGAATATCTGAAGATCTTGGAGGCTTCTCACCAAGGTGTGGCAGGAGGACACTTTGGACGAGACCGTGTGATTAAGACAATTCTATTCATAGGTCTTTGGTGGCCAACACTTCACATGGATGCACATACCTATGTGAAGCAATGTGATATTTGTCAGCAAACTCAGTATCCAATACGCAAAGACGAGATGCATTTGAAACCCATGACGGGAGGATGGACATTCTCTAAGTGGGGAATAGACTTTGTAGGTCCTATTATTCTTCCAACAAAGGGTTCAAATGTTGAATACATTATTGTTGCCACAGACTATCTAACCAAGTGGATAGAAGAAAAGTTCATAATAAAGAATGACACTCAAATGATAGCTAAGTTCTTATTTGAGAACGTGTTCACAAGATATGGTTTTCCAATAGAATTGGTGAGTGATCATGGCACTCACTTCTTGAATGCGGACATTGAACACTTGTTACAACAATTCATGGTTATCCATAAGAAGTCGGCTCCATATCATCCACAAGCCAATGGCTAGGTCAAAAGCACAAATAAAATACTTTGTATTTCATTGAAAAAATTGGTGAATAGTAAACACTCTTAGGACAAATAGCTACACCATGCTATTTGGGCATATCGAGTTGCCTATAAAACGATACTCCAAGCCACACCTTATTAGATGGTATTTGGCCAAAATGCCGTACTACCATTAGACTTCTTGATAGACGCACTAAAAGTAGCACAGGAACATCATTGGATAGGTCATGAACTCTCTTCAAGGATCTTTGATCTTGAATGGTTAGGTGAAACGAGAGTAAGAGCAACTGCAAGAATATACGTGGCCAAGAAAAGGAAAAAGGCTTACTTTGATGCCCACGTGAAGGATAAGGGCTTGAAAGCGGGACATTTAGTCCTAGTGTACAACTTGAAGCAACATGCAAGAAAGCTAGAGAAGTGAGGCTATGGACCCATGATTATTAATAGAATATCAATGAGTGGAGCAACCCAATTCACCACTCTAGAAGCCACATCCTACCTACTTACATCAGTGGGTGTAGAGTCAAAATATATCAATAACCCCTAATAGAATAAATCAACTCAACACTGTGAAGAAACATAAAGAAGAAGAAAAACGAATTCGAGAAGAAGCACAAGTGGAAGCTTTGGAACGCATCTGATGAATGAAATTGAGGAAACAATGTAGAGATCAGCCTAAGTTTGACGCTCAGGAAGTTCCAAGATATCACATGGCCATGTGTGAAGCATCAGGCGTACATTCCGATAGGATACTTGATTGACGTCCCTTTGTGATCCTAGAGGTAGGACAAGGAGAAAGTGCAAGGATCGTAAGAGCTTTGATTGAGTCAAGAGTAGCCACTAGTGCAGTTCAACTTTCTTACTATCAAGAATTGCAATTAAAATTCAATCATATAGAAGCATATCTCATAGGATTGGGAGGTGGGGAAACCCCTTTCATGGGGGAGGTGGAACTTCCCCTCTACAGATACCCGATAACATGAAGATTAGGAAACTGCAAAAGTTGAAAGATATGGCAGCACTCACACCAAATTTTTCCATCCCTCTTTGCATGTGCATGCAACATTTTGCATTTCCTCGCCAAGATAGATTCACTCAGCCACACAAACAGATCTCCTTCAGTCTTTCCTTGGCAGAGACAGGAGCCCTAACCATTAAGTTTCTTGTATGGATTATAGAGCACCTGTACAAAGATAATAAAAGGTCCTCCAGGAAGCTAGTGGTGAATGGATGTTGTGCAATAATGTGCATCATTTACAGATGCTTATCATACGATGTACCCATCGAACGTGCATTGACCTGATCACAACTATAGCTGTTTAAAGGATGCAAAACCTCCACACATCAATCCAAGCAAATGAGGGGCTCAATTCCATGTGTCCAGACACGAGAAGTTCTTACGACTCCGGAAGTCTCACCACAAGGGGGTGCCATAGAGCCTCCCTTTACCATTCAAATTCCCAGATCTGGATTTGAACGCACATCACAAGCTACCCCATCTACTCCTCCTATCCCATCAGAATTTGAAGTTGCTACCACAGGAAATGTTGAAGGGATGAGCACCTTCAATTTTGAGTCCTTTTGCAAAACACAAAACTATCAGATGTAGAATTCTTTTTGGATATAGAAGAACCTAGAAAATCCTCCCAAAGATGGCAAAAATCAACAAACAGTCGCCATGTACATTGGGATAAGGGTCAACAGAGGGCCCTATCCCAACAACTAGAACAACGAGAGGGTGAAGATGATGAAGACGAAGAGGGAGAAGAAGAAGAAATGATTGAAGCCCTAGCTTATATGTCATAACTCCATAGATTATACCGGATCGTGGAACGGGTGCGAGCACAATAGTTACTCTCTGAACAAAATAGTAAAATGCTCATGGCCCAGCTTGTGGAAGAGGCTGGAGTAGACTCTAAATATAGTGAACTCTCCTATTGCTAGCAAAAACATATGGTGTAGTGGAAGCAGTCCGATCAGCATTACAAAGACCTCCCATGCAATAAGTTCCTCGTAGATTCGAAACATGATCGAGGTCAAGAGAGAACATTCTAATCCCCTCACAACTGTTGAGGAAACCAATATGTCAACCGAATGGATAGTGAAAACTTCCCAAGCAACAGGAACTCCGGGCCATGAATCCACAACCATCCATGAAGACTCAACAGAACCACTACCTCCAACAACCCCACCATCACCTCCTTGAACACAAGCTGTAAATATTATCTCGACTACTAACCCCAAATAGCAAACCTTCATCTTCCGTGGTCCCACTTCTAGTTCAACCTAGTTTTCCTCCTTTGACAACCCTATATATCATATCACCACCATTACAACTAAATCTCTCATGGAGCCTGCCATAGGACACCATGCCTCCACAACTTCTATACTAGGCCACCCAGACCTTGGGACCACATTTTTAGGTTTCCCCATATATGAAGGTGTTTCATGGGTAGTCCCACCTCAAAGCTCTAACATTCCAATCTGTGTCCCGCAAATCCTTCAACCCATCCAGGCCGCTTTCTCAAGAATGTTCCAGCCCATGTCCCAACCATTACCACCATTTTCATTCTCATCACCCACTTCACAGTTATTCACCATGATCCACGCACACACCACCTACCATTTCGATGTATATGGTAGACACCACTCTCACCTCCATGGCTGAAAGCATGGACATTTCGCCACCCACAACACCTCCCCCACCCCCCTCACTTCCACCATCCCCCATTCCCCTACCACCAACTTCACCTGCACACATCTATCCCTTAGGCACAACATCCACACTTCCCATTCCCAACTCTGATTCCCTTGCATCAACCACTATACACACTCCATCTTCATCTATAAATAATGCGTTTGATAATATGTTTCAGTTTATGTCACAGCTAAGAATAGAGTACATGCAGCTAGAAGAACATAACAACAGATTACAAGCACACTCGGAAGAATTATGACAACACATCCCTACATTGGAGGATGAAAATGAAGGTCTCCAAACGTAGTTTCATACATTACAAGAGGCACATAGCACATTGGAAGCAAAGTTGCAGAACACAAACAAAGAGTCCTTGCAGCTAGTCAAAGGTCACCTATGCATATAGATATAATGAAACTCAAAACTACAGTGCAACATGGCACTATTACAAAGCCACCTCACCATAGATCAAGAAGAAAACCGATGGCTATAGACACAAAATCAAGAAAATCTAGCTACAGCCATAGAGAATACACCCAGACACCCATCAATCCATCGTAATTTCAAGTTGTACCCCCAAAGAACATCAAAATCATAGTTGAAGACTATGCTAACCTACTAGAAGCCCATGAAAAGTTGTCAAAAGAATTGGATCGATTGAAGCATCAACAAATCTCAGATACTACAGTTGTCCCCCCTACCACTATATCAACCTCTTCCACCATTAGTGACTTAAAAGCACTAGAGGAATTCAAACAACAAGTCAGAGAATTACAAACGCAACTCCTACAATACGAAAGGCCACCATCCCCATTGGAGGGCCCCGCAAAAGAAGAAACCATCTCAATTCCAGTAGAGCAAAAATTTCAAGATGGCGACAAACCTCAACCTATTCCGAGTGGACAGATAACATAAGAGGGCCAAGATACATTTGAAGCGCCATGACCCCCATGGTTAAGACAAGTGGAAGAAATGGGGAGTACTCATGAAGATTGCATGGTGGTGCAAAATCAAGCAATGCGAATCATAGAAGAAAGAGTGAACAATCGAGCTATTTCAAAAACTTGGCACCCATGCATCTCATTACATCATCAGAACTTCAGTAGTGGCCCTACTATGTCATTCTTGCAAATTATAATGCAGAAATACAAAGAGTCAGAGGGAGGATCCCCACCTTCGCGACCTAGTTTCAACCCAAGGACCTACCACCAGAGGCATAGAAAGGCAAGATCTATCAACTGACATGGCAACAAAAGCTCTTAGAGACTTAACCCAAAATGCTGCATACGTGGAACCATGCACCTCTACATCTCATTCACAATCCATGCTATGGTCCAATTCCACGTGCAGATCATGGAAGGCATTCAATATTAAAGTATAGAATAATGCCCAATGTAAAGAATGGCCTAATTATCCATACATTGCACCACCACAGGCACCACCCTCCATTGCTTACATGATGGCCACAATCTGCCACTCACTCCCTTGCCTGAAGCCAATGCCAGATGTCGTAGTGCAAATGATGCTCAAAATTTTGGACATGATGCAAATCATGCTCAGCACTTTTCGAAATATAGAAGCACCACAAGTCGCTTTACCAGGCTTCACCAATGGCAACTAGGAGTTAGTGTATGACATGAGCACTACCCCAAGAATTAGAGTCACCTATGATTGGCATGCACATATAAAATACCTCCCTGCATGTTATAAATAGACCTTTGAAGACATGTTTAGAATAGGATTCTGGGAATATCACTCAAAGGTGTTCACACTAAAGCCAACACACCTGCTTCATTTATTTGCATGTAAGCAGGATATGTATTCTGATTTTACATGGCCCCCCAGACTGATATCCCTAGTGCCATCAATTGGGATGCCTTGCAAGCATATTTGGAAAGAGGATTAAGGCTCAACGAACATGAGTTGCCCACTAATGTCATCCAGTATTATATCACCCTACAGAATAGAGGTATGTCAGGGGCGACAGATGCTAGAGAGGGGGGAGTGTTGGCATAGAAGCAATAAGGAGGCAAAGCAGTCAAGTACAATCTAGCATATAAGAGGCCCAATCATTTTTTTCATAATTTATTTTCAATCAAAGTGATTTCCATCACTACACAAACAGTGTAAATATTGTTTTTTATAGATTAGACTCCATACTATTCAAGCCGAGGAGTCCTCAAGCTTGAGGAGTATTAGAAGTGCTTGCGTATCAATTTTCATAATTTTTTGATTTTGTTTGAGCCCTCAAATAAGCCTTGGAACCTAATTTTTAACTAGGCCAGACACTAGGTCTAGACAGGGCCAAAGCTAGTCAAAAAACTATAAAAAGAGCTAGAGAGCTCATTTTTGAGGTTAGCTTGTTAGAGTTTTGAGCTATTGTAAGAGACTTTTTGAGTAATACAAAGAACTCCATTGTTCCTCTCTTTGTTCTTGCCTTGTGTGCACGGTGTGTATGTGTGTGCATGCTTATGTGCTTCTCACTCATGCACATGTGCCTTCACTTGCTCATAGTCTTCATACTAGTCCTCAAGTCTCCACGGATTGACAATTATGAGGTGGATCTCCTCACATTGGTACTTGCCATTGTGCTATAATGACACCAAATTTGGCACTATTGTCGGGGAGAGAGCTTCAAAGACGAGCATGTGATGGTAAGATGTAGAGTTGTGATGTTGGAGTCATAGGTGTTTTCCTTACTTTTCATCGTTTTTTCTTACTTTCTTCATCACTATCATCATCCTCACCATCTCCCATATCCATCTCCACCTTCACAAAAATTTCAGTTTTTGGTCATATTTCCTTCCCCACCTCATTCCCTTCATTTCATTTGTGAGAGAGAGCAAGAGAGAGCTTGTGTGTGTGATCTGTTTCTTGTGTGTTTTTGAGCTTTTGTTGCAGGATCTAGCTGTATTATCATCTCCACTAGCTTGCACAGGTACGATAGACCTTTGCATAGGTCTCGAGACGACGAACTTTGTCTATCGTGATAGATAGAGAAAGTTGGTATTTTGTGTTTGCATGCATAGCACGACAAACCGCACCATTAGAGCACTCCAAATCCTTAGAAAGTTCCTAAAAATTTTCATTTTTTCTATCTATCATGACAAGCCAAAACCACGACAGAGGATAGACAATGTTTATCCTCAAGTTCTGAGAGCTTTTACCCATACATTCTAAGTTCATAAACAAGTGACTATGAGATGTCTTACGGCATGGAGAGACTCACAAGTAGCTCAGGAGTGGTGTATCTAGAAAAACCAGAGGGTCCTTACAAGACTCAAATGGCATATATCAAGACCAACCGATTAGGTTCTCACATCTATGAGGACGGTCTAAGAAGAGTTGTTGTCCAAATTAAAAAGCCGGATCAACTTGTTGGATTAGAACATCCTGTAGTCAAATTTGAAGATGGGTCATACATAGATAAAGAAGGAAAATGTATGTAGTTACCACTCAACCAGATAGAACTGATGAATTTGGAAACATAATCTCAGAGGCTGAAATAGGTGACATAGAGCAAGGGAGCTTAGGAAGAGAGCCAAGGCAAATCGGTCCTGACTAGAATCATCACTCCAGAGTGGGTTCCCCAAGACAATAAGATCATAGACTTTCTCCTAAATTGGGAGACAGAGGAGGCCTTCTACAGGTATAAACCTGATCAGCCTAATGAAGTGGGAATGCTTACCATCTATGAATTCAAAGATCCATTTACACCACACAAAATAACCTACTTAGACAATCCTCAAAAAGGGTCTTTGTGGTCTCGGAGCATGGTAGGCATGCCTACACGTGGAAGGGTGAATTTGTTTTCCCCCAACCAAGATCTAATGCCTCTTATGTCACCAAGGAGCTGGAACATCTCAAGCTCATGGAACCCAGAGAGACAGGAGTAGAGATAGACCCAAGGTGAGCTTCACTAACCCAATGAGAAGAGAAAGAACGAGGATAGAGATGGATAGAATGGAAAATGAGAGACATAGGGACCCAAGGAACTAAAGAAATGCAAATGAATTCTCTCTACCAAGGCCTATAAAACACACTAGGACCTTGAGGCCTACACAATTGGTTAAGTCCATGAAGAACTGCTTCGATGGCACTCGAGACCCGTATGATCGTGTGGCAGAATTTAGGAAAGTCTTGAGAGCTGAGCAACTTGATGACCTGTTCACACAGTATGACGCTTTTGGTCCAACCCTTAAGAACACGGCCCTTATGTGGATTCAACCACGACAACAGAGGCAATTTAGAAAGATAGAACAACTGCTAGAAGCCTTCATCATGGAATTTTCAAAGAGTGGCATAAGGCACAACACTTCCTCATTGATCCATAGTTTTAAACAAACACCTCAGGAGATAGTGAGACTTGCAAGAAGAAGATTTTGGCAATACATAGAGAGATGCCTTGTGCCCTAGTTGCCCACACCCACCAAACAAGTGGCTTTATTTTTAGATGGTTTGTTAAATACCAAATTGAGATCCTATGTGTATCTAGAGGACCCTTGATCCATAGAAGAATGTGTACATATGTGCATAGTTATCAAGGATAATCTAGGGAAGGGATTAGGGCTTTCAAAAATCTACAAAGATTCAGGTAGCTCTACTAGCCTCAATTCAAAGCCATCCACATCTATAGAGGAACTTGCAGAGAAGGTATCCTAGAAGTTAGGATTCTCTAGAAAAAAAATATACTAAGATTTGCCCAAGTGAAACAATGTTATACGTGTGGAGGAGACCATATGGCTAATGTGTGTCCAATCATGGCTCAACCTCAAGTGAACCCTAACAGCCAATATTGCACCATAGAAAGGAGATATACCAACCACATTTCACAAGATTGCCCATATAATAAAGAAGCCATTAGACAAAATTATCCTCAACCATATCCACAATAGGGAAGATACCAGAACCAGTACCCACCAACAGTATGGTAGGCCCTGGCAACCCTACAAACCACCCTATCAAGGGGAACAAAGACCTCAACCAGTTTTAGCATAGCAACCTCCACCTCCAGCCAATGTGATCCCTATAAAGTATGCAACCACTCAAGAAAATCTGAATAGAGCCTTAGTGCTAGTATCATCATTGCTTTTAGAAAGCGACTCAAATGATCACAACTTTGACTCGATTCATATTGATAGTCCACATGCTTACTATATGCAGTCACCTAAGCATAATGAGTCATACTATTATGAAGACCCGAGCGAACCTAGTTGTGAGCCAAAATATGCCAATGTCATGTACGCAAATCCTAACTCAAGGCCCAAACCTAGGCAAATAAGACCCCCATTTCCTAGAGGACCATGCTACTCATGTCAAGGAGATTGCCTCATTCGTGATTGCCCCATGCCTGCCTGCACCTACACAACCCCAATCGGTGACAACTCAAGGTATTTGCCCATATTGTGGGAAGGAGCACCTATTATGAGATTGTTGTAAGAACCCCACCAATATGTCAAAAATCACTCTTATCAACATCATTGGGTTAGTGGTAGAAGAAGTGTGACTTCCACTACCCTAGTGAAAGTAGTCACGAGAGCTTAGGCATTCAAGCAAAACCAAAACTTAGGCCAGAAAAAGAGTTCTGATGTTAGTGAGATTGAGAATCTAACCAAAAAGAGGACAAGAGCTTGGAGAGAAATCATGAACAAATGAAAAGACAACGGTCAAAGAAAATGAATGAATTCGAGGAAATCATAAGAGAAATAAAAGCCAAGATAATTGAAATCACATCTCAAACCCACTCTCACACATCACCACCACCATCCCTCTTATTAAACTCGTGTAATCTTGCCACCACCTAGATTAGGATGAGTCTTAGCCGATCCCACTCCAGAAGACCTAGACATGATGCTTAAGGCATATCAGGATAGAATACAAGAAGGACCAAACATAATAGATTATGAGGTGTTACCCTAGAGCTGACCTAGAGCTTGAACGGACCAAGCTTTGCGCTAAGATGGTAGAATTGGCTCAAACAATGTTTGAGGCCAGTCATCTCTTCAATTGCTCTAGTTCATCTAAGTCTCAATGACATTTTGATGGACAATTAGAAAGATTGGAGAGGCTAATTGCAAAATCTGGAAAGGAAGCCACCTCCCAGAGTAAGGACAAGGCAAGAGAAAGAATGAGCATTTCTTCCAAGGAAGCTTATGTGCCTAATTCCACTGAATGAGACACCTCTTCTTCTATGAATCGATATTCGCAAGAATTTCTAAGAGAAATTCAAGAAGATAAATGGGCAAAAGAAAGTGACAATCCTCCTCCTATTGAACGTGTGGATGACCTACATGATCAATTCCCACAAGAAATTTCCTCCATCTATGGAGAGCAAGAAGATGACCAACCTAGTGAGTAGTTAGACTTTGATTCTAATTGTTTGAAAGAATTGCCTCCTTTCACATGCCTATGGGAAGCAAAGTCCACCTGTATGAGAGCACCCATAGTCATGGTAAGAAACAAAGACTCAATCATACCTAGAATATGGAGGTAGTGAAGAACACTAAAGTGTAGTGCAATCTCACTTTAAAAGAGATACTCGAAGTTAAACTAGAATTGTGAAAACACATAGCCAACCAAGTACCAGAAGTACCAAAACCTCGTTCCCAAGTAGGATCTCATAGAACTATGCCCGAGATACCCTTGGATAAGATAGGAGATATGACTGAAGGAGAAGAAGGAAACACTAATCTTCCAATCACTCATCAAGGCTACACATCTAAGTCAATTTTGGACACGGGTGCAAGAGTTGCAACTGCTACAACTTCCCTACCAAAGCGTTGGGGCAAATTGGCACCCAGGCCAAGCAGAATAAAATTAGAGATGGCCGATGGTCACATAGAAAGAACCTTAGGATTGATAGAAGGGATAACTCGTACTACTTGTGGTGTAGACTTTGAGCATACCTTTGCCATATGTGACTTCAGCAAGAACCAAGCCTATGAGATGATTCTGGGAAGACCATTCCTGAGACAATAACAAGTAGTACACGATTGGGGCACCAATTCCTTGTATTTGCAACACCTAGGTGTCACAACCAAAGTCAATCTCAAGGATTACTCTCATAGAGATGTGCCCCCTATACAGTGGAATCCCATCCATAGAACCATGGATGACACGGATTCCGTGCATTCCATAGAATGAGGATCCTCATGGATGCATGAAGACCCTCACTTGTGGATGTGTAAAGTGGCAGAAGAAGAAGAGAAAAGAGAAAAGGCTAGAGAGGTAGGTGTGAAGGAAACTCATAGATCGATACGAGACCCAGCCTATGCACTTGTAGTTTTCCCAGATGAAGAATTTGAACCTCATGGTTGGGCAGAAATCCTAACAACAATGGATGTAGCCATCAATGAAGAACAATGGACACGACATTGTGATGAAGATGGCTATGACATTTCAGTTTTTGCCATAGAACCAATTATGTGTGATTCGGTCCTCGAAGAGTACAAGGCTAGTATGGATGAGATCGAAAGTAAGTGATTCAGATTTAGAATCCATCCATATGGATCCCTTTTGTGCATCAGAAGAAGAATTCCTGTATGAAGTAGAAGCTCACCCTCAAAGAGATGAAGAGTTTATGAATGATGTGTTGGTGCAGACCAATCACCAATTGAAGATTTGAAAGACAAAGAATGGAGATAAGAACAATTCTTGAAGCATAGAAGATGGATACATTCACAGAGTGAAAGACATGTACACATTTGTACATTACTTAAGACATAGGTTACTTATACTTATGCTTTGACATAAGTCTGTACATAATTGCCTATAAATACTTTGGAAAAATGTCGGGACAAGAGAGAAGACAAGGTAAGACTATGTATGAGCATAGGAATAGAGAAATGAGTGGTTGTAAGTGTCATTAGACACATGAGAAGTGAGTTGAAGTCTCTCTCTCATTTAGTTGTAGTCTTCTTCAGAAATGATAGAATTTTTGCGCCCGAAGTTTCTGAGTTTTCTCCTTATGTAGTAAATCTTTTGTGAATTCCTTTTGGAGATGTCTAAGTCCATAGTTAATCAATCTATGGCTAGAATTTGAGAATCTAATTGTGATCAGGCTAAGAGAATTGTGTGTAGGAACATTCATATGTAAAGAATGTTCACAGTCTCCTGAAACAGGCGCAAATTTTTAGTTCAATGAAATGGACAGTGCTCAGTGCACAGTGTAAAGTTTTACACATGTGATAGCTCAAAATCTAAGTTGAGAGATAAGCTATCTACATCTAAAAGCATTTGACCAAACGGGTTCGACATTGGGAGAACTATAGCTAAGAAGTTGCAGGTGTCAAAGTCGCTACTGCTGAGAAGGTGATTTACACATAGGTAAATTGTTTGTGTGATTTCTCAGAGTATACTGAATCATTTGCAGAAATTTAAGTTGGAGAAGGTGCGCAACCTTAAGGCAAAGCAACCTACAAAGTTTTATCAAAAACTTTACACAAATGATTAGTCAATCAAGGATTAATCTGTAGCAGACTTTTTTGAGAAGTTGAATTTTTCAGAATAATCAATTTTCTGATAAGTTGATGAATGTTCTCTAAATTTGGTGGAGTCTGAAGTTGTTCTTGATATAGAGGTGGTCTAAATTCAAGGTCAACTTGTTCTTTTGGAGATTAACACTCTCCATCAGTGGTATCAGAGCAGGAAGCATCAGAATTGAAGAAAAGGAGGATCCCGACTGCTGTAGCTACAAAGAATTTAACATCTGAAGATTCAAAAGGTGAAAGCTTGCAAGGAAAGCTTGAGAAGGAGATTATACGACATCAAGGAAGTCAAAAGGAGTATCATTCGAAGTAAAGGTAACCTTATACTTTATAAAGGTTGAAGAATTCAATATACAGGTGAAGGAAGGATGGGAGATTCTCTTCAAATAGAGAAGTTGGATAGAGAAAACTATCCTGCATGGTCAATGAGGATGGAAGCTCATCTAATGAGCAAAGATTTGATAGCTTACATTACAGGTGAAGAAGAAAAACCACAATTCAGAGATCCTAGTGTTCCAACTAGGGAGGAATTAACAGATCTGAAGAATTGGATGAAGAAATATGCTCAAGCTAGGAGTATCATTTATATGGCAGTTAATGATTCCTTGCTACCTCACATTAGAGGTCTTGAAAGTGCAAGTGATATATGGAATGCCTTGGAAGAGCATTTCCAAAACACCACAAAGTCAAGGAAGGCATCTTTGTGGGCAGAATTTACAACTTTCAAGAAGAAGGCCTCTCAATCAATTTCAGATTATGTGACAAGGATGAAAGACATTGCAGATGCATTAGGAGCTGTTGATGAAGATATTGAGGAGGATAAATTGGTAAGGCAAATCCTTACAGGTTTGAGAGGTGATGACAAATGGAAGCCATTCATTTTGTCTACAGAATTATCACTTGATCATTTCACTCCTGATTCAAATCAGTCCCTAGGTCATATGCTAACATTTGAGCAGGATGTTAAAGGAGATGCTGACAAAAGTACAGGTCATGCAATGTACTCAAAGGACAAGAAGAAAGCTAACAAAGGAAAGCAACAATCAGGTGAAGATGAAGGTACAACTAGTCAAGCCAACTTCCTAAGAGGTAGAGGAGGTGGCAAAGGTAGAGGAAGAGGCATGAACAACAAAGATGGAGCCAAAGCATGCTGGATTTTTGGTAAGACAAATCATTTAGCCAATGATTGTTGGCATAATAATCAAAGTAATGGAGGATACAATCAAAACTATAATTCAAGAGGAAGAGGTGGCAGAAATCAAAGAGGTAATTTCAGAGGCAGAGGTAGTAGGGGTTACTTTGGAAGAAATGCAGGTAGAGGTTTTCAAAGTCAACAATATAACAATACCTACTACAATTATGCTTCAGATCAAAAGGAAGATTCAACATTGATAATGAATGCAACTTGTGAAAGGCAGAGTGAAGATCAAAGAGTCTTCTACATTGACTCAGTGAAGGCCAAGGATGGTAGCACCTTATTGAGTAAGGTCTTGTATGTTCCTACAATTCCTAAGAATTTGATAAGTGTAGGACAAATTGTGGAAAAAGGTTATGAAGTAAGGTTTACTAATGAAGGAGTGTTTGTGGAAGACCCTAGCAATGGGTATAAACAAATTGTTTCAGGGAAGAAAGAAGGAAGATTGTTCACATTGAAGATTCAAGGTAATGTTGGTCATGCCTTGTTCACTTATGGAGGACATAAGATCTCTGAGTTAGATCTTTGGCACAAGAGACTTGGACATTTCAATGAAAGAGGTATTAAAGACATGATTAATAATGGTTCAGTGCTCGGATTGCCTAATGTTGCAGGTCAACATATGACATACAGATGTGAGGCATGTCAATTAGGTAAGGCTCATAAGCAACCCTATTCTAAGCATGGGTTTATGTATTCAGAGAAACTTGAGTTGGTACACACAGATGTGTGGGGACCATCAAAGGATTTTAGTATCAATGGTTCAAGGTATTATGTGATTTATGTTGATGATGCTACCAGATGGATCACTATCTATGTGATCAAAGATAAGTCAGAAGTATTCAATACTTTCAAACATTATCATATGTATGCAGAGAGAATTACAGGACATAAGTTGAAGAGACTAAGGTCAGATGGAGGGGGAGAATATTTCTCTAATGAGTTCAGTGATTACTTGTGGAATGCAGGTATAAAAAGAGAGGTTACTTGCAGGTACTCTCCTCAACAAAATGGTGTAGCAAAAAGGAGGAATAGGACTCTTGTTGAGTTTGCAAGGTCCATGATGAAGGAGAAAAATTGCCCAAATTATTTGTGGGCTGAGGCTGTAAATACAGCTACTTATTTGGTTAATAGGCTACCATGTAAAGCCTTGCAGGGTATGACATCTTATGAGGCATGGTGGGGTAAGAGACCTACACTAGACCATTGCAAAGTATTTGGATGTTTGGCCTATGCATATGTGCCATCACAATTAAGGCACAAATTGGAACCTAAAGCTGAAAAATATGTGTTTATTGGTTATGATGATAAGCAGATGGGATACAGGTTGTGGAATCCATCCACAAAACATTTTCTTGTATCAAAAGATGTTACATTTGATGAGCAAGGTACTTGGTATGCAGGTACCATTAATATTAATACAGATGATGAAGAAATCGTGAGCCAAAGGAAAGGTAAATCAAAGGTTCAGATATTTGATGAGCAAGAGAATAATGAAGTGCAGGTTGAAGTGGAGGAAACACCAAGATTTGATCCTGAATGTGAAGAACTAGAAACCTCAAGAAGTGGAGAACTTAGGAGGTCTACAAGGAACAAATGGCAACCTACAAGGTATAGCTATGATACTTCTTTTTTGGCTACCAAAGATTATGCTTACATGATTAAAGCAGATGAAGACCCTTCTACATATGAAGAGGCAAAAGGTAAAGAAAATTGGGAGAAAGCTATGCAGGAAGAATATGATGCATTGATGGAGAATCAAACATGGGATTTGGTTCCAAAGCCAAATAGTCAGAAGATCATTGGATGTAAGTGGGTTTATAAGACAAAAAGATTTGCAGATGGAAGTGTGTCTAGGTACAAAGCTAGACTTGTTGTCAAAGGGTTTGCTCAGACATATGGTGTTGATTATGATGAGACTTATAGTCCAGTGGCAAAGATGACAACCATCAGGACACTTATAGCAATTGCTGCATGTAAAGGTTGGAAATTGTGTCAATTAGATGTGAAGAATGCTTTTTTGAATGGTTACATTTCATATGAAGTTTTCATGGAGCAACCTCAAGGATTCAGAGATATTGTTAATCAAGTTTAAAATGGATGATTGCAGGGTAGCACCTACTCCAATGGAGGTGAATCACAAATTAAGCAGATTTGGAGGTGAAGAGTTCAAGGACATGAAGCAATATCAGAGTTTGGTTGGTAGTCTTATCTATGCTACATTAACTAGACCTGATTTATCATATGCAGTTAGGGTTTTTTCTCAATTTATGCATTGTCCTAGGAAAGAGCATTGGATTGCAGGTCAAAGAGTGTTGAGGTACATTAAGGGTACACTCAAAGAAGGTTTGTATTATGGTTTTACATCAGATACAAATATCAAGATCTATAGTGATGCAGATTGGGCAGGTAATCCAGATGATAGAAGGTCAACCTATGGATACATGTGTTATGTGGGAGATAAGTTAATCTCTTGGTGCTCAAAGAAGCAACATACAGTTGCTTTGTCATCTACAGAAGCAGAGTACAAAGGCATGGTTGAAGCAGCAAAAGAAGTGATTTGGCTTAAGACTCTCATGAAGAGTTTTGACACTATACAGAGCAAACCTATCATTTATGGTGATAACATGAGTTCATTATATCTAGCTGCTAATCCTGTTTTTCATGCCAGGACCAAACACATTGAGATACAGTATCACTTTCTAAGAGAGAAGGTGATGGACAAGGAAATTGAAGTCATACATACTTCAACAAAAGATCAGATAGCTGATATGCTTACAAAGAGCTTGGATGGACCAAAGTTACAGAAGTTTAAAGACATGGCAGGCATAAAGAAGGTTAGAGAAACCTCAATTGATGATTGAGGCGGAGCTGTTGGTGCAGACCAATCACCAATTGAAGATTTGAAAGACAAAGAATGGAGATAAGAACAATTCTTGAAGCATAGAAGATGGATACATTCACAGAGTGAAAGACATGTACACATTTGTACATTAGTTAAGACATAGGTTACTTATACTTATGCTTTGACATAAGTTTGTACATAATTGCCTATAAATACTTTGGAAAAATGTCGGGACAAGAGAGAAGACAAGGTAAGACTATGTATGAGCATAGGAATAGAGAAATGAGTGGTTGTAAGTGTCATTAGACACATGAGAAGTGAGTTGAAGTCTCTCTCTCATTTAGTTGTAGTCTTCTTCAGAAATGACAGAATTTTTGCGCCCGAAGTTTCTGAGTTTTCTCCTTATGTAGTAAATCTTTTGTGAATTCCTTTTGGAGATGTCTAAGTCCATAGTTAATCAATCTATGGCTAGAATTTGAGAATCTAATTGTGATCAGGCTAAGAGAATTGTGTGTAGGAACATTCATATGTAAAGAATGTTCACAGTCTCCTGAAATAGGTGCAAATTTCGAGTTCAATGAAATGGACAGTGCTCAGTGCACAGTGTAAAGTTTTACACATGTGATAGCTCAAAATCTAAGTTGAGAGATAAGCTATCTACATCTAAAAGCATTTGACCAAACGGGTTCGACATTGGGAGAACTATAGCTAAGAAGTTGCAGGTGTCAAAGTCGCTACTGCTGAGAAGGTGATTTACACATAGGTAAATTGTTTGTGTGATTTCTCAGAGTATACTGAATCATTTGCATAGTTAAGGAAATCATGTAGTATACGAAGTATTGGGAAATTTGCGCTTGGAAGGAGATATAGTGCTAAGGAGTGGATCACTTATCCTAGGCCAAAGATCTTGGAGGAGATACATGGAAAAGAGGCACAAGGACAATTAGACAATGTGCATTGTGTATACTAGCAAGGGGGCATATGATAGAGAAAAGGAGAAGACAAAGAGAATGATATACTTCATGATGGGAAAAAATGAAACCTACATGGGCATTGTAAGGATTCCTAATTTTCAAGAATTATATATCTTAATCTAAGAGATTGAGAAGCCACACAAAACCATGTGGAATTCTACAATGAAACAATGTTTCATAGAATATTGTATTTGAATTCTAATTGGATTTTTTTTTTGGGGCCATTGGATGCTTCATTTTAATGGACAAGGTCAGGAGGCTTGAAGCATTAGAGAGATTCTGACATGTGTGGGAATTAAGATTCTTTATGTATTTTACACTCTCTACAAGCATTCAACACTTTCCCACACGGGGCTGAGATGAAATCCATAGTCATTTGGATTCACCTGATTTCATTCGCATCCAAAATTTGATGTGCAAAGGTGCATTTACCTTGAGAGATCACATCCTTAACCATTAGATCATAAAAATATCCAATGGATTCCATTTTTAAGGCGCTCAAAAAAGGGGATTTCTGGCATTTCCACTCGATGGGACATCTAATCCAAGGGCTTATATCAAAGGATAACTTTTTGAGGAAGAAGAAAACATAGACATACGTGAAGCAGACCTATTGTAGAAAGAGTTTGTATTCAAGAATTTACTTAATGCTCATTTTCATTACAAATTATAGGGACATAGGATTAAAGACTAGCCCTTGAGACAAAAACTTAGAAAGACAAACAAGGTGGAACCATAGTGGTGACTCAATGTATTGTGTTGACATTCCTAAAGGTGGGTGAATGGAATTGAGGAACATCCTCTTTAGAAATAAAGAAGGTTAAAGAGATCTAGTTTCTTGAGCATAATCATGATGGCTTCATCAGGGTTTGTCATAGACAGAGGAGAAGTCTAGAAGGCTATAATGATGTAGGTGATTCTCACTACAAGGGTGATTTGGAAGGAAAAATAAATTGCATGTTGGAAAAAGCAGTTAATCTCTTAAACTATCTAGGAGGGATGAACCAAGAGCTCAAGACGAGTATTCTATGGGTAAGCGTTATCGAGTATGATATGACAAAGGTGCATCTAATTTGTTGTCATGCAAAGTTTGCACAAACCATTTTGGCATAGTTTTGGACTGCTCAATATCAACTCTCTCATCAACAAATGCATCATGTAAATCTGCATCAAAAACAGAATGATCTCCATCATCACATGAAACATGCAAAGGCTGAGTTGTTGCCTCATTAGGACCAGCACTGGACTATCCACCTATAAAAAGAGGCAGCAAAGTATCATCATGTCTTTGGAGGTAACAGATGTCTCCTTAGTACATGAAAGTAAGGGCTGAATAGAATCTTCCACAAAAACAACATCACGGCTAGCCAGAATGCATTTAGTCTGTGGATGATACAGACGATAGCCTTTGCTTTCATTATGGGCTTATATGATGCGACATGTATTGGTTGCAAAAGGATTGTGGAACATTGTGCAGGGTGTTGAAAGACGTCATGTTACACCTGTAACAACAGGTACTGCAAATACAGGTGTTAGAGCTGATGGAGATGGTGTCGAAGATGATATTGTGCAGATTCCTGTTCGTGGTGTTGTTTCTGCTGCACCTACTGTAGAGCAGATTCGTTGGGATGGCAGAGATGCCCAGGCACATGCATTGATAGCTTTGTCTGCCAAACGTGCCATTATTCCTCATATTCACTCCTGCAGAACAACTAAGGATGCTTGGGATACACTTACCACATTGTACCAAGCTAGGAATGAGGCTCGTGTTGCTTACCTCTGAAAACAGTTGGAGAGTGAGCACATGAATGAAGGTGATTCTATGGACAATTTCCTAACAAAGATCAAAGACTTGAAGGAACAGTTGATTTTTGATGATGAGGTTATACTAGATAGCTCACTTGTGTAGACCGTTCTGAATGGTCTTCGTGATTCATATCATAGTTTTGCTTCTACTCTTCGGTTGATGATGAAAGGCAATCCAAATGCCTTGTCATTTGAGGAGTTAGTCTCTATTCTGTTGTAGGAAGATCAGTCCAGGCAGAACAGGTCCATTATGTGTATTGCAAATCAAGATTTCCTGGCTAGTCAAAAGGGCAAAGGAAAATGGAGTTCTTCTACTAGTAAGCAGAAATCTACAAAATGCTGCACATTCGAAGAACCAAGAAAAAGATGAGAAAAAATCAGAAAAGCAGAAATTATTTTGTAAGTACTATAAAGGGAATGATCATATCATAAAGAACTTTCCAAAACTGGCTACAAAAGAGGCAAAGAAGAAAGAGGTTGGAATGGTTGTTGCAGAAGCCTCTACACCAAAAACGGAGTCTGCTAATCTTGTGTAGGAAGAAGAATGGGCGTTCACTATTGTTTGCAGTTTTGACCCATCTTCTCATGAGTAGTGCATGTCTGCAGTAGACTCAGATGTTTGGTACTTTGACAGTGGGGCGACCAAACATATTACCTCCAGCGTAGTTTCTTCTCTTCACTCGAGCCTGCCCCTATAAGGAATATTGTTACATGCGCCAAAAACTCCTCTTATCCTGTTATGGGAGTTGGTAAGATCATTTTGACTACTGCTGATGGTAGTTCTTTCACTTTGTCAGATGCTTTATTTGTGCCAAGGATCAAGAAGAATCTGTTATCAGTTTCTGCATTAGCCAAGATTGGCTTGGTTGTGAAATTTATTGATGACAAATATACAGTTCATGATCTCTCAAATGGCGATGTTATTATTGCTTCTGGCATTTTATGTTGTGGGCTATATAAGCTCATAGACTATGAAAGATCTGAAAATGATTGGGCATGTGCTGTAAATGATTCTCAGGCTATGTCAGATGCAAAGCTTTGGCATGCACGCTTTGGTCATTTGAATTTTACTAGTTTGCTATGCGCGCAGAAATCTGAAATGGTGTCCTCTTTGCCCAAACTTGAGGCACCTGGAAAACATGTTTGTGAATGCTGTATTTTGGGCAAAATGCAGCGTTCCTCCTTTCCAAAAGATGGTTCAGTTCGGGCTACACAGAAATTGCAGCTTGTACATAGTGATGTTTGTGGTCCTATGCAAACACCCTCTTTTGGAAATTACCTTTACTTCGTGACTTTCATTGATGACTTTTCCAGTCATGCATGGGTATATCCACTCAAAGCAAAGTCTGAAGTGTTCATGTGCTTTAAACAGTTTTTTGTTTTGGCTGAAAATCTGTCAGCATGTAAAATGGGCACCCTCCGTTCTGATCGAGGGGGGGAATATATGTCTTCTGATTTTAATGCATTTTTGGCTGAACGTGGGATAAAACACCAATGTACAGTGCCGTATACACCTCAACAGAATGGAGTTGCTGAACGAAAGAACAGGTCACTCATGGAGATAGCAAGGTGCATGGTCAAGAGTCAGGCTTTACCACATAGTTTCTGGCTTGAGGCTGTCATGTGTGCAGCATATGTACTGAACAGGTGTCTTCGTGATGTTGGTTGTTTGGCATATGCACTAGTGCCTGAACAACATCGTAGAAAATTGGATGATAAGGCAGTAAAATGTGTTTTTGTTGGGCACAATTCTGAAAGTAAAGGCTATCGTCTGTATCATCCATAGACTAAACGCATTCTCATTAGCCGTGATGTTGTCTTTGTGGAAGATACTATTCAGCCATTGCTTTCATGTACTAAGGAGACATTTGTTAGCTCGAAAGACATGTATGATACTTTGATGCCTCTTTTTACAGGTGGATAGTCTAGTGCTGGTCCTAATGAGGCAACTTCTCAGCCTTTGCAGGTTTCATATGATGATGCAGATCATTCCATTTCTGATGCAGATTTACATGATGCACTTGTTGATGAGAGAGCTGATATTGAGCAGGCAAAAACTATGCCAAAATGGTTGGAGCAGACTTTGCGTGACAGCAAATTAGATGCACCTTTGTCATATCATACTCGTTCAAGCTCTCATAGTGCCTCCTTTGCATCAGATTGTTATGCTATGGTTGCGTCTAGTCTCTCTGATGAGAATGAGCTTGTTTCTTTTGATGAAGCACAGAATTCAGAAAATTGGATGGCTGCTATGCAATCTGAATATGATGCTATAATGAAGAATGGTACATGGTCTTTATGTGACTTGCCTCCTGGCAAGAAGGCCATTGGCACTAAGTGGGTATACAAGCTTAAGCGTAAACCTGATGGTATAGTTGACAGGTATAAGGCTAGGCTTGTTGCAAAGGGTTATGTGCAGGAAAGAGGCATTGATTTTGATGAGACCTTTGCACCTACATGCCGTATGACTACTGTTCGGAGCATTTGTGCACTTGCAGCCCATCATGGTTGGAATGTACATCAGTTGGACATTAAAACAGCATTTCTGAATGGTGACTTGCATGAAGAAGTGTATGTTTTTTAGCCCCGTGGCTTTGTGCAGAAAGGGCATGAAAACCAGGTGTGCAGGTTAAAGAAGGCATTATATGGTTTAAAGCAAGTACCACATGCTTGGTATGAGAAGATACATGCCTATCTGGTTGCACATGGTTTTGAGAACAGTCCAACTGAAAGCACCTTATATGTTAAGCGTGCTAATGATGTGCTTCTGATCATTGTTGTCTATGTTGACAACATGTTGCTCACTGGTCCTATTGAGAAGCATATTGCTAATTTCAAGGCTGATTTGCAGGCCTCATTTGAGATGTCTGATTTGGGGCATTTGCATCACTATTTGGGCATTCAGTTTATGAAAGTTGATGGTGGAATGGCTTTGTGTCAAACAAAATATATTGACACATTATTGCAGCGTTTTGGCCTTGAAGACTGTAAGCCTATTGCCACTCCTATGGAGACAGGTTTATGATTAAGTCTTCATGATGCTTGAGATGCATTTGATGTTGTTCTCTATTAGCAGACTCTTGGATGCTTGATTTACTTATGCATTACTCGGCCAGATATTCAGTTTGCTGTCTCACAGATGAGCAAGTCTATGCATTGCCCAGGAGTCACGCATTGCGCATCTTTCGCTACTTGAGTGGTACTCGGCTACTTGGGTTGTTTTATCCCAAGGAGGGATCACTACCGCCAGATTTGCATGCTTTTTTTGACTCGGATTCGGCTGGTTGCTATGACACTCATGTGTCCATCAGTGGTTTTTGCTTCATGCTTGGTAGTTCATGTATATCTTGGTTGAGCAAGAAGCAGCCTACTATGGCCACTTCCAGTTGTGAGGCTGAGTATAGGGCAGCTTTCATAGCGATTGTTGAGTGTGTGTGGCTCAGACGCCTTATGGCTGATTTGGGTGTTGGCCAGTCTTCTGCCACCACCATCTTCACTGTCAGTCAAAGCGCATTGGCAGTTGCGAGGAACCCTGTGTTCCATGCTCGCACTAAGCACATTGAGATGCATTATCACTATCTCAGGGAGAGATTCTCTGCTGGGGAGATCAGCTTGGCATATAAGCCCACGCAGGAGAACATTGCAAACCTTTTCACGAAGGCTCTGCCTAGGGAGAAGTTTGAAGATTTCCGCAAAGCTTTGGGCTTACTTCCTTTTGTGGAGTGATTTCCACATAGCTTGGCACTTCCTTATACATGAGTGCTAGCTCCTTGTTCACCGCATCACTCCCAGGGGGGATTTGTTGATATATTTAGGTAGTGATGTGTGTGAACACACTAGGACTGCCGGGGCACTTTTTTCCCTCTTTAGGAGGTTTTTTTCCCTCGGCTTGTATATACTCATATTGCCCTAATGGGCTACTTATCTTTGTACATTCTCTAGTAATACATTCAATATTGTGTGTTGTGCTCCAAGCTTCTTCTTCTTCCTTGTGTTGTTCGCGTGCTTCCACAGACCTGTAACTCCAACAACATGCACTGCTCATGAGAAGATGGGTCAAAACTGCAAATAGTAGTAAACGCCAATTCTTCTTCCTGCACAAGATTAGAAGACTTTGTTTTTGGTGCAGAGAACTCTACAACATCCATTCCGGCCTCTTTCTTCTTTGCCTCTTTAGCAGCCAGTTTTGGATAGCTCTTAATGACATGATCATTTGCTTTACAGTACTTACAAAACAATTTCTACTTTTCTCATTTCTTCTCATCTTTGTCTTCCTTCCTCGAATGTGTAGCATTTGCACATTTCTGCTTACTAGTAGATGAGCTTCATTTACCTTTGCCCTTCTGACTAGCTAGGAAAGGTTGATCTGCAACATGCATAATAGACTTGTTCTATCTAGACTGATCTTCCTGCAACATAACAAAAACTAACTGCTCAAATGACAAGGCATTTGGATTGCCTTTTATCAT
The DNA here is from genome assembly GCA_020310875.1 of Ceratopteris richardii. NCBI lineage: Eukaryota > Viridiplantae > Streptophyta > Polypodiopsida > Polypodiales > Pteridaceae > Ceratopteris > Ceratopteris richardii. Next base: position 99,879,937 of record CM035433.1, on the reverse strand, counting down.
CAAATGAAGAGTAGAAGCAAAACTCTGATATGAGTCAGGAAGACCATTCAAAATAGTCTACAGAAGTGAACTATCAAGAAGGACTTCATCAACAGGAATCAATTGTTCCTTCAAATCCTTGATCTTTGTTAGAAAATTGTCCATAGAATCACCTTCATTCATGTGCTCACTCTCCAATTGTTTTTGGAGATAAGCAACACGAGCCTCATTCCTAGCCTGGTACAATGTGGTAAGTGTATCCCAAGCATCCTTAGCTATTCTACAAGAGTGAATGTGAGGAATAATGGCACGTTTGACAGATAAAGCTATCAGTGCATGTGCCTAGGCATCTCTGCCATCCCAATGAATTTTCTCTACAATAGATGCAACAAAAACAGCTGCACGAACATGAATCTGTAGAATATCACCATCTTCGACTCCTTCATCAGCTTCAGTACCTGCAGTTGTAAAAGTTGTAGGTGTGATAGGACGTTTTTCAACACCCTACACAATGTTCCACATTCCTTTTGCAACCAATACATGTCGCATCATATAAGCGCATAACGAGTAGTTGGTACCATCCAACTTATCCTCAATAGCCAACATACGAAATACATCATTGCTTTCAGCCATGGCCGATGACTAAAATACCTTGACGCAAAAAATTGATTGTATCTCAAAAAGCTGAATAGGACTGCCAAGATGAATTCTACTAAACCTGTAGCAGACTTCGAGATGCTTATATTGGCGAATTGAAACTGTTATATACCTTTGGCACAAAAAGACAAAATAGCCTACACAAGGGTTGCGATAGTGCGTTCAGAGTATGCTCACCAAAATACGTGCAATCGGAGGGGTGTCAACGATGCCCTAGATGAAGCGACAACCTGATCTAATACCAATTGTTGGAGTTAGACGTCTGGAGAAGCACATGGACAACGCACGGAAGACGAAGCTTGGAGCACAACACACAAGTCTGAATGTATTACGACTAGAATGTACAAAGATAAGTAGCCCATTAGGCAATAGGTGTATATACAAGCCGGGGGAAAAAAAACCTCTTAAAGAGGGAAAAAGGTGCCCCGGCTGTCCTAGTGTGTTCACACACATCACTACCAAAATATATCAACAATCGTCAATCCATCATCATAACTCTCTCTCTCTCTCTCTCTCTCTCTCTCTCTCTCTCTCTCTCTCTCTCTCTCTCTCTCTCTCTATATATATATATATATATATATATATATATATATATATATATATATATATATATATATATATATATATATATATATATATATATATATATATATATATATATATATATATATATATATATATATATATATATATATATATGTATATTTAAAGAAAAGGAAGTTTGGCCTTACATGAAATTAGTTGAATTAATATAAACTATGAGTGAAAGCTGGCTTAGTACCCATGCTAGTTTAGATAAAATTGACCTAGCTGGAGGCCTCTGACAACAAGTGCCCTAAGGTTGAAATACACCATCTCAAAGGCCATATATCATACTGCCAAAGGTAGGGAGTCTCTCGCAACATTGGCGGTTATCTTAGTTCCTCAAAGATGGAATGTAGAGAAAAGATCCTGATTTCTAATTATGGCTATTTCTCTTTGCTTGCAATGGTAAATATTTATGATTTCCTCATGCGCACTCTGGAGGCAACTGATCTAGCCACCACAAGTGCACACGAGGAAATCATAAACATTTACCATTGCAAGCAAAGAGGATCATTTATGATATACAAGGAAATGACATTGATGATATCCACCAAAGAACTGCTCAATCGAGGCTCAAAAGAGATTTGACATCAAGAAATACTGCATATGATGTATCTTTCCATCTACACGATTGCATGTGAATAATTTTCCATCACTTCATGTCAATAGTGTTTGCCAATTTATTGTTATGCTAGTGCACAAACGTCTCACGTGCTCTAATACACAATTTGCTCGAAATTGCCATGATAAGATATCTGCTAAAGAAGCAAACCATTTTTTCCGGTTTAGAACGTACGATTTGTACCCAAGTTTTAACTTCATTTTATATAAACATAGAAGAGTTGCATAGCTTGCCCGCAAACTTTCCATTGCTTATATCAAAAGATGTGTATGTATGTATGTATGTATGTATGTATGTATGTATGTATGTATGTATGTATGTATGTATGTATGTATGTATGTGTGTGTGTATGTATGTATGTATTAAGATGTGCTCACCACACAGCAACAAAAAGAAAACTCAAAAGTAGATTTTCAGGATGAGTTGCCAATCAGCAATAAAGGAGCCCTTAATTTGTATATGATAATGAACATCTAGTCCAGCTACAAACATCATACGGATGACACAAGAAGCAAAGCAGAGCATATGATTCAACACAAAAGTCCTTCATTTTTTTTAATACTATGTATCAAAAACAACCTTTTCTGAAAAACAAAGAACCTTTGATCATCTAAAAGAAGAAATACCTAAACAATTGATCTTCATTGAATAGGTTTCCATATTTCCCTAAGTATAATCCACATTTATTTTTAACCTTAAGATATATATGCATTTTGAATAAGAATTTCAATGAACAGACATCCGTTGGAAACTGTTGTAGTAAAAAAGCAAACTTCGAAAATATAGACTTTTTTGATCGAGTTCAATAGGAAAAAAAATATTAAGAAAACATACTAGTAACGTGATTTTATTTGTGGTACAAGTTATCTTCAAATAAGCACAGATAAATGTCTTTATCAAATACAATGCTCAAAAAAAAATAGCATGATGATATTAAAAAGATCTCTATTATTTAGAATACAGATTAGGTTATGAAATCAAACTGAAGAAATTCCGTTATAAGAATGGCTTTTGCATTGGCAACTCGCAATATGCATCAGAAATGCACTACTAACATGTACCATCATCAAGTACAAGATTAAGGTTTGTTATTGAAGTACAACTTGAGGGTTATGTTAAATGGTTTTGTTTAAATCTCTCATGGAATAGAGTGGATGTAAGAACATGAGGCAATATGTTAGTGGCTAACCTTCATAAGTAGGAAGTGAGCTCATTCAAAGCTATGATTGTAAAATTTTTACTCCTATACTGGCAATGTGCTTTGTTTCTGTACAACCATTTTGTAAGCACTTTGCCTAGAACTAGAGAAGTATGAGTCTATTTCTACATTTTTCTAAGGGTAACTATTCCACATGATGAAGATATTACCTACTGTGCTCTTGCACAGAGGAAGGTACATACTTCCTATACCTTTCCTCAGAAATTCTCTTTATGGAAATCGAATTTAGTGGTTCCTTTCTTGTTGTATTCATGCACGAGACCCTTCAACTCTTTTGAAAGCATGACAGGCCCACAATAGAAAACACCTGCAACAAATTTGGAACAAAATCCACATGTCAAAATAAACACATGAATTAAGATTGATGAGACATTGAGATGGCCTAAAACTATGGCAATAAATAAAGCAAACAAGGAGATTCAAGCCTATATTTTCAGGCACCAAGTACCTATCGTGGCTCCTTTATGTCTAGACGCTAGCATGGAGAACACTTTTCTCCAGTTAGGCCTTGCAAAATGTGTCTTTATCTGTAAATTTAAAAGGTTGCCTCAATAAGCACAACTTCAAGAATTATCATCTTTCACAAAATACCCACAAAAAATTGTCCAATTTATTCAC